>CAVLJG010000001.1:127391955-127419427 GCA_963669975.1 Acanthoscelides obtectus | reverse complement strand
TCATTATGCACTTCTGGATAAGCTTAAAACGGTGGGTATGTCTGATGCAATGCTGTCGCTCATGAATTCATATTTGAGGGATAGAAGGTTATTTGTCGAATATGGTGCTCATAGGTCTAGTTACTATCGGGCCACGTCCGGGGTACCTCAAGGGTCAAATCTAGGTCCGTTATTGTTTTTGATATTTATTAATGACTTGTCTTTTGAACTGAAGTGTTTCCATTTGTTTTTCGCTGATGACCTTAAAATCTGCACGTCAGTCAAGACAGTCGAGGATTGCGTCATGTTGCAAGATGACTTAGCTCTAATTCCGTCATGGTGTTCAAGAAACTGTCTCAGTCTGAATGTTTCGAAATGTAAAGTTATGACTTATACAAGAAAGGTTAACTATTTAATTTATGATAATTATAACATCAATGGTCAGGTTATAGACAGATGCACCTCTTATAGAGACCTTGGAGTCACTTTGATACCAAGCTAACGTTTACTGAGCATATACTCAATATCTCGTCGGCTGCCACTCGACTACTTGGTTTCTGTATCAGAAACTGGATGGGTTTCTCCAATGTTGATACATTAATGACTCTTTTTTTTACTTTTGTCAGGAGCAAGTTGGAGTATGCGACTCTGATCTTGTCTCCTATATACCAAAATTCTGTCGTGATCCTTGAGGCCATTCAACGGAAAGCTTTAAAGTATTTTCACCTTAAATGCACAGGTTCTTATCCAGAAAGAGGTTGTGACCATTGTGCCCTATTAGAGTTTTTCAATTTGGATTCACTGTCAACAAGCCGAAACATATTTGCTTTGTCGTTTTTATGGCCTCATTCACAATAAAATTGACTGTCAAAATTTACTTGAAAAAATATGTTTCCGCGTTCCAAGGCTATGGAGTCGACAACAAACGGCATTCTATTGTCAAGCTAGCCGTACAAATGTTATGACAAAATCGCCAATTAATCTCATGTGCTGCATCATGAACAGTGTTACTGAATCATGTGATATTTACAGTGACAGTTGTGCATCGATTATTAACTGCTATAGATCATCCAATCTTATTTAGAATGTGTGATACTGTAGATTTAAGTCCAAGAACCATGTATCTTTAATTGTTATTTTTTTCAGCATTTCCTGTAATTGGGTTTCACCTGTTGGAAATAAGTAAATAAATGGACTGGGATATGTCTCGGGGTTCCTGAGAATGTTTTGTTTATTTTGTTGTCGGTTAACAGAGCAATGAAGGTTCTACGACAACATCCTGCTCGTGCAATCACCGAACTGAGACAAAAGCTTTAAGAAATATCGGATTGTTTTACACCAAAATTTTGCCAAAACTTGGTTAACACTATGCCCCAAAGAATTTCAGCCGTAATAAAAAATAAAGGTGTTGTTACCCGATGGTAATCTTTCAATTGTTGCTTTGTTAACTTCGCGCATTTATTCGCACATTGTTTATTTGTTCAGATGTTCTATTAGTTATAGGTCTAAGTGATTTCAAATATGTATTTTTTACGACTAGGGTGTATCTAAAATGTTTTTGAGAAAATAAATTGTTTTAGAAGTTAATAGTTTCGTCATGTTTAGTTTATAAAGGCATATTTCGGTATAAATCTTGAAGTGGGCCAACTGGGGGCTCCTACATTGGAGATGCTTTCCAATCGATGATAGACTCTAGTAAATTTTTATACAACAACAAAGAATTTATTATTAACAATATGTAACATTTTATGAAACAAAAATTTGAAGCCCAGTTAAATACCTAAATTATTTATTTATGACAAAAACGAACAGCAACATTTATTTTGAACAATATTGTTACCATACACAATCTTCTTGACGATGTTTTTTGTATTTTTCTTCAGGTGGAATCAGTCCAATGGACCTTCGACACCATAGACACCATAACCGTCCAAGGCGAACTGAGACCGTTGGCTGAATTTTTGTCGAAAAAACAATTCGATCTGGTGATCAACCTGCCGATGCGTACGCTGGAGCTAGGAGGGTGTCCTCGTTCATGACCCACGGATACAGAACCAGAAGGTTGGCCATAGACTACTCGATTCCGTTAGTGACAGATGTCAAATGTCCAAGCTTTTGGTTGAGGTAAGTGTTTGCTTGAATTTTTTGTTTTCCGCTACGAATTCGAAGTAGGTAGGAGGCAAAATACATTTACGTAGTACTAAGTCGGAATGTAAGTAGGTCAGGCTGTATTTTTCAGATAAAACATTCCAGGTTTTTCAAATTCGACTCTCCTCATTGAGAAATGGTAAGATATTCTAACTACAGTGGACTTCGGTAATCCGACAAACATTATGCAGGGCAGTGTCGCACTATCGAATTTGTCGGATTATAGAGCACTGCCTAAGACCCCTATAGTCCGGAATTTTTTACAAAAGAGTACCTTGTAATCCGACAAATTACATATCCAATGGTAACATTATATGTATATGTTATGTATATGTATGTCGAATTTAGTAAATTAAATAACAATAGAGAGCTTACGTTTTATTATAAAATTAAGCATAAATGCACATACATATGTACCAAAATAATCAAGAATTATTAATCAAAATTATTAATGATTTATCAATTATGAAGCTTGGAAATATTCATCAATTTTTTTTGTTTAAGGTTGTTATAACGCGAGATCAGAGCTTTGTCCCTCAGTCTTCTCAAAAGTAAAAGTTCGTTGTAGGATGTACCAGTCTCTTCAGCCCATTGTAAACCTAGCTCAAAGACGTTAATTGCGTCTTGTGCTGTGACTTGTGGAGCAGTTGCAATCACGTCGTCGTTATTTTCCTGATTGTTGTAAAGGGTTGTCCAATAGGGACGCAGGAAAGTAAACGTCAATTTGACATAGACGTCATCTTTGCTTTCTGTCACCGACATGTCATTTTGTTAGTTGAATGTTTACCATTGATCGCTATGGAGTCGTATTCGATTGAAGACCGCATTAAAGTTATTCAATAGCACTACAAAATGGTGCAAAAATAAAAAACACGTTTCGCGCGCTTCGTGAACATTTCGGACGCAAGAACCGCCCAAACGAAACAACGATCGGTCGTCTGGTGCGTAAATTCGAGGCAACAGGTTCTGTGGCAAATCTGCCAGGCTCTGGCCGGCAACGAGTGTTCGCACACCGGAAAATATTGCTGTTGTGAAGGAAAGTGTGAGAGACGATCCGAAACAATCACAACGCGTCGATCCCAAGAATTCGTATAAATAAATAATAATCGTTCACCTTTTGCAAAAATCTTAATTTAAAGGGCTCTATGCAGGTGGCATCGTTAGAAAGTTTATCTCCTGTAATAGTCATAAACGTATACCATGCCGACTTTTAAAACGTTTAGCCATCCTTGCTGGCCACAAAATCGTCTGTTTTTATTCCCTATAAAAAAACTTAGCTTTCATGGCCAACATGGGTCCTGAAATTGGTGCATGCCTATTTCTTTCCTGAAGAAACCACATGTACAAAGCTTCTTCACTTCTGGATGTTCAGCTTTCTTGAGTGTCTGTCTCTTGCCTGGCCGCAGTCAGTTAGTTAACACGGACTTCTTGATCTTCTCGTGGTTTGTTTTGATGTCATAATTGTAAATCGGCCTACGCCGTATTTACTGCTAAACTACTGAAAGTTTCATTGCGATTTAAGCGGTCTAAAATATCACATTTTTCTTTAATTGTCACTGTTTTGTGCTTTCGCTTCTGAGTTTTGTGATGACATTACTAGGTACTATACTTAATACACAATGAATAAATAGTAAACAATGAACGCACGCTAGGCCGTACCGCTATCACAAGTAGTCAAATTCAAACTAAGTAAAACAATGCTTACGCGTCGAGCACGATAGCGGTGGCGCGTACAAGTTGTAACCTGTTCAAACCTGCGTGATCTACATTAGCGAAGATTGTCAAATACGTATGTATGTAATATTCAAAGACATGTCGGATTACAAGGAGCGCCGGATTAGCGAGGGGCCGGATTATCGGGGGTCCACTGTATGCCATCTTCTAGAAGAGAAAACGTCGCAATGCTAATGTGTAATTTATTTTGACACCCTTATACAAATAAAGTCAAGAACGGTTTTGGGAAAATTCAGTTTTTTTCGCTTCCCTCTCCGAAATTTCCAAAACGTTTAAGCGGCATTTTGCCAGTTACCCAAACACGCAACTTTTCCTCTATTTAAGCAATTTCGTATATCTTACTATTTCCGAGTTCCCAATGATGAGGGTCGAATTGGAAATATTCGGTGCGAAAGTGCGTGGGTTCCATACAGTCCTGGTGTTCCAGACGAATATCTAAAATAGTGGAGGTTTCTATGGATTGCAATGAGCAGTTTAAGCTGAACGAAAGCACGAATAACTATTTTAGGCACAAAAAAATTCTCTACGAGACTGTAATCTTACCGTGTGTCAATGATCCTTTACGTTTAAATCATCTCATTTTTCGCCAGTCATCTACCCCCTATTTTTTATCAGTCTCGATTTGCTTATCACTGCATAATGAATGTTGGTATAAATAAATGATATCTGTAATACAGCAAATATAAGCTTGAGTTATATGCAACGCTATGATATCAGCAAAATTCCCAATATGATGAAAAATGAACTTGAACCTTGTACTGTGCGGAAGATTTTTGTGTCAGCTTTCGTTACATGGACTTATTAAGCTGACGGGATCAAAAACAATATACTACCTTATGTCAATATAAACAGGTCATAAATAATCATTTTAAACAGTTAGTGAAATATTGAATCACTCGATGATAATCCGGTAAAACGAAATTATACAATAACTGGGAAGTCCGGTAGAGTTTATCAGGGGGGGGGAGATGTTAACAATGGAGAAGTTTATTGATGTTCAGAATCGCGTATGTAATGACATACCGGCAAAATATAGATGAAGTATAAAACCAGTGAAAAAATTATTGGAATCGATCAATAATTGGCAGAGAAATTAATATACTAAGTGACATATAAATCCGAACACCCAGTTTAAATGGTTTTATTTTAATAAAATTTTGTATAAGTACTTAATGAAGCATAATAAGTAAATGATGACCTTTAATAATGTGTGGATGCACCCTGATGTGCTACGCATTCTCCAAAGCGCCTAGGCATGCTTCTGATCAGGTGGTCAATGTCCTCCTGTGGTATCTCATTCCAGGCAACCACCAACTCCTCTCGAAGTGCTTCTAGAGTCTGAGGAGGACGTTGCAAATTGAGCAATCTCCTACTCATCAAATCCCACACGTGCTCAATTGGAGATAAGTCGGGAGATCTTGGTGGCCATCGTAACAATGTGACATCATTATGTTGAAAGAAGTCGATTGTGACTCTTGCAACATGTGGTCGGGCATTATCTTGTTAGAAAGTTGGATCTGCCAGGGTGTCAAGATAGGGTAAAAGATGGGGTTCTAGAACGTGCATATAACGCTGCGCGTTCATGTTACCTCTAATGAAGATTAAAGGTGACCTGGAACCATAAGCTATAGCACCCCAAACCATAACTCCAACAGTGTGATGAACATGTCTTTCAACAAAAAACTGTGGATTCCTCCTTTCACCACGTCGCCTTCTAACCCTGGCACGACCATCGTGCATGCCTCAACAAAATCGAGACTCGTCACTAAAGACAATACTGTTCCATTCCTGATCCCAGAGCGACCGTTGTCTGCACCACTCAAGGCGATTACGTCGGTGTTCTCGAGTTAAAGGGAGGACCCAGTGTGGCCAGTATGAAAACAAGCCAAAACTTCTCATTGGTCGGTAAACACTTCGCATGCCAATAGGTCTTCCGTGTTCTGCAAACCATTCATTTGCAATGGACCTGGTAGTGGAGAAACGGTCCCTTAAGGCCAATAATCTTAGGCGGCGATCTTCACGGTCTGTTGTTCTACGGCGGCGTCCAGTGCCCCTTGCTCTTTGCGTACGGCCTTCTCGAAGCCATGCCTGACAACACCTAACCACAGTGTCTACACTTCTTTGCACTCTAACTGCAATTGCCCGAAAAGAAAGTCCAGCTTCCCGAAGTCCCACTATACGGCCCCTATCAAACTCACTAAGTTGACGAAATCGTACAGGTCTCCGTACTCTAGGCATCGTAACCGATCGTAAAGGATGTCAAGAACCAAAATCCGCCAACGTTGATTCTTTACTGCGGCTGAAATATTCATTTTTAGAGCGTTAGTGAATTAAAAAAAAGCAGTATAAAAACCGGAATGTCCAACTGATAAGGCTGAAAATTTTTTCACTTGTTATTTACAGTAAGATAAATACATTCACCAACTTTTATTAAAATAAAACCATTTAAACTGGGTGTTCGGATTTATATGTCACTTAGTATACAAAAAAACTCAAATGCAATTATCTCAAAACTGCTTATTTGGACATACCTAGCCTGCCTCAGAGGTAAATATATACATTGAGAACGAAATTTGTTTGATAGTTTGAGTTCAATGTGCACGATAGAGAAGTGTGTACACATACAGGGTGGCCCAACGAAGAAATCGCACCCCTATTTGTGACTCTCCTGGTATATTTTGAGAAAAACGCTCGGACACGTCAATTCTGATTTCTATGAGGACGTCTTTTCAATACAGGGTGGTCCAAAAATAAGATATTCCATTACGCTTCAGTTTTTTAAATGGAAACGAAACATCTGAAGGATTCCGGGGAAAAACGGCATTAGTCCATTATTTGGCTTTCAGTTTATTTTGGAGGTATTTTCTTGATGTTATCTTGTAATCAGCTTCTTAAATTGTAAAAAGGGCTTAGATTCACAAAACAACAGCTATAAGATTGCCTGTGCCGGGAAAGGATGGCATGAGTCCCTGCGCGTGTATGGAAACACGGCATCAGTCCATATGGAAAGGCGGCCGTACCTACCCGAACATCTAAATATCGCAAAATTGCACAAAATGTGTTCTATTGGCAATGTTGAAAACAAGATTTCCTATGAATCCTTCCGAGAAATCTTCCAAAAACAACTTCAATATACAAGATACTTGTAGTACGTGTGATTCCTTAAAAGCTGATATATCTTCAATTACCGCTACCTTATATTCCCACACGGAACAAACTAGGCAGTCAGCAAGTAATAATTTCGAGAAAAAGACACTTGAGAAGACACTACATCAAAAAAGGAGTGAGCGATTTTACAGTCTAAAGAGAACATACCGCAAACGTGCCTCGGAGTTCCCCGCTATCGAAAGTATCACGATGGATTACCAAAAAAACTTGCACTATACAAATATCACGACAAATGAAGTTTACTATAAGCGTTTTAACATCCACATTCTGTCAAACTCAAATTCTATCTTTTATACCTGCGATAAATCTATTGCTAAGAAAGGAGCTATGCTGTATTACTTTTTTTATAACATCCTGCCTATGGAAGTAAAATAACTTGCCATTTTCTGTGACTCCTGTGCAGGGCAAAATAAAAACTTTACAGTCATTCGGTTTTTGCATTACTTGGTTACCAAGAAAAATCGTTTTACTACTGTGAAGGAAATATTCCCGATCAGGGGGCATTCTTACCTCGAGTGTGATAGAGATATGAGTCTCGTGAACCAAAGAGCATACACTGAGGTATCGGACGATTGGAGAGATGAATTGAAAAACTGCCGTGTGAAACCTACACGATTTGAAGTCATTGATTGTGGCAAAAAATTTTGATTTTCAAGATTGGAGCACATTTTTATCGCCATTTTATCCCAGTCAGGATGCTCAAGTTTTGGAGACAGAATCCTCGCGTAGTTTTTCACAAATCGACATATACTAAGTGACATATAAATCCGAACACCCAGTTTAAATGGTTTTATTTTATTAAAAGTTGGTGAATGTATTTATCTTACTGTAAATAACAAGTAAAAAAATGTTCAGCCTTATCAGTTGGACATTCCGGTTTTTATACTGCTTTTTTTTAATTCACTAACGCTCTAAAAATGAATATTTTGGTTCTTGACATCCTTTACGATCGGTTACGATGCCTAGAGTACGGAGACCTGTACGATTTCGCCAACTTAGTGAGTTTGATAGGGGCCGTATAGTGGGACTTCGGGAAGCTGGACTTTCTTTTCGGGCAATTGCAGTTAGAGTGCAAAGAAGTGTAGACACTGTGGTTGGGTGTTGTCAGGCATGGCTTCGAGAAGGCCGTACACAAAGAGCAAGGGGCACTGGACGCCGCCGTAGAACAACAGACCGTGAAGATCGCCGCCTAAGATTATTGGCCTTAAGGGACCGTTTCTCCACTACCAGGTCCATTGCAAATGAATGGTTTGCAGAACACGGAAGACCTATTGGCATGCGAAGTGTTTACCGACGAATGAGAAGTTTTGGCTTGTTTTCATACCGGCCACACTGGGTCCTCCCTTTAACTCGAGAACACCGACGTAATCGCCTTGAGTGGTGCAGATAACGGTCACTCTGGGATCAGGAATGGAACAGTATTGTCTTTAGTGATGAGTCTCGATTTTGTTTAGGCATGCACCATAGTCGTGCCAGGGTTAGAAGGCGACGTGGTGACGGGAGGAATCCACAGTTTTTTGTTGAAAGACATGTTCATCACATTGTTGGAGTTATGGTTTGGGGTGCTATATCTTATGGTTCTAGGTCACCTTTAATCTTCATCAGAGGTAACATGAACGCGCAGCGTTATATCCACGAAGTTTAGAACCCCATCTTTTACCCTATCTTGACACCCTGGCAGATCCGACTTTCCAACAAGATAATGCCCGACCACATGTTGCAAGAGTCACAATAGACTTCTTTCAACATAATGATGTCACATTGTTACCATGGCCACCAAGATCTCCCGACTTATCCGCAATTGAGCACGTGTGGGATATGATGGGTAGGAGAGATTGCTCAATTTGCAACGTCCTCCTCAGACTCTAGAAGCACTTCCAGAGGAGTTGGTGGTTGCCTGGAATGAGATACCACAGGAGGATATTGACCACCTGATCAGAAGCATGCCTAGGCGCGTTGGAGAATGCGTAGCACATCAGGGTGCATCCACACATTATTAAAGGTCAAAGGGCTTTAAAGCAGTGCAATCATTTTGAAATTTTTATCACTTACTTATTATGCTTCATTAAGTACTTATACAACATTTTATTAAGATAAACCATTTAAACTGGGTGTTCGGATTTATATGTCACTTAGCATACATGGGCCGATATGCTAGTTTTAAATTTGATAAGGTAATTCGGACGAATCTAAAAAAGATCAACAAAAACGAGAAGAGGAACCATTGAGAAAACCAGGAGCAGGATCCATTCCGAATTAAAAGTAAGAAATGGAAGGATCTGCAGGATATGACCAAATTTCTAGAGAGAGCAGATTCTAGGGCATTGTATCAACAGTTAATATCTCTTGATCATCCAGAAGACATCAATGGTGAATATGTCAATGACCGGCCAATAGGCGCTTAAAGCAGCGGAAAAGTGGCACGAGTCCAGAGTTGAACATCATCTTTTGTTTGTTACTAGTTTTGAGTAAAAGTTCATGCTATTACCAATAAATACACAGTTTAGCAAAGACATTCTTTACAACTTATTTTTTCATCAATTTTACTTTCCAACAGGTAAGTAAACCTGTCCGGATGGACCATTGTAGTTATTCTCCCGTACGCTTCATATATGTACTGTATGTCAAGGCACAAGAACTTCTCTCAGTCGCCGAATAATAAAAATTGACTTAGATCCATGCTGTCCATTTGTCCAAAATACGTACAGAGTCGATCTACTCGACGCCATCTCTCAAATTCTACTCTATTACTTGGTAGGCTCTGAGGCTGATAGGAACCACCCCACCTTCGATGAAACCCATACGGACTGCATTAGTTCGCGAAGACTCCTGAAACTTCCAGGCTTCATCGATGCTCATGTCCACGTTAGAGAACCTGGAGCTACGCACAAGGAAGACTTTTCCAGCTGTACCGCGGCCGCTTTGGCGGGAGGTGTCACGCTTATTTGTGCGATGCCCAACACCGATCCGGCTATTGTTGACGAGGAGTCGCTGATTTTGGCTAAGAAGTGCGCTAAAAAAGGAGCCAGGTAAGTTAGGAAAAGCTTGTGTCTTCCAACTAAGTGACTCTTAGGAATACGTACTTTGAGATGATTCTTTAGAAAATGCGTTGCAAAGCTTCACAAAAAACCCCTTTTATATTTTGACTATTATCATTTCAGATGCGACTATGCCCTTTTCGTAGGCGCCTCGTCCGAGAACACCTCAACAATCTCAGAATTCGCGGCCGATGCAGCCGCATTAAAAATGTACCTGAACGAAACCTTCACCACTCTCCACCTCAAAAACATGGACGTATGGACCAAACATCTCTCAAACTGGCCGAGAACTGCCCCGCTGTGCGTCCACGCGGAAAAAGAAACTCTGGCCGCGATTTTGTTGCTGGCCAACCTACAGAACAGGTCGGTACACGTGTGCCACGTAGCCAGAAAGGAAGAGATATCGCTGATCAAGGCGGCGAAGGAAAAAGGACTGAAGGTCACTTGCGAGGTGTGCCCGCATCATTTGTTTTTGAGTACCAATGATGTGGAGAGGTTGGGACCGAAGAAGAGTCAGGTGAGCGTGTGAAGGTGAACACCAAATGCCGGAGTATCGTAAATGAGACTGCAACGTTTTAATAAGGATACTGAAAGAATCAGCTTTAGCTAGGCCTTATTTCACAGCCATCACATAAATCAGCTTATCTAGACTTGAGATCTATGTATTCTATAATATGTTTAGTTCTTACACATACACGTCAAGTGGTGGTGTACCTCAGGGTTCCAATTTGGGTCCCCTATTGATTTTATTACTGTTTAGGTTCGTCCTGTCCTGGTAACCCCAGAAGACCAACAAGCCTTATGGGACCACCTGCACGTCATAGACTGTTTCGCCACCGATCACGCACCACACACTCTAGAAGAAAAAACTAGCGAAAAGGCACCGCCAGGTTTTCCAGGATTAGAAACAATCCTTCCGCTACTCCTCAACGCTGTCAACGAAGGCCGGTTGACCATCGATGATCTGGTCAACAAATTCCATAAAAATCCGAAGAAGATCTTCAGCTTGCCGTACCAGCAAAACACTTACGTTGAGGTAGATCTGGACGAAGAATGGGTCATCCCTGAGGCTATGCCGTTCAGTAAGGCCAAGTGGACGCCTTTCGCTGGAATGAAGGTAAGATTTTGGTGCTATCATAGCAGGTTGGCTAGCTTTTCAGTCACGTTGGTGGCCAACTTTTGACCTTGCCCTTAAAAGTTAAAATTAACTAGGTGTCTAACTATGAAATGCCAGGCTAGATATTGGGAGGAGAGTAGCACCGACAATTGGAAATTGAAGAGCGGGAAGACAAGAATTTTCTGTGTATTTACCTTGTCCTAGTGCTATCTCTCTCTCTCCCTCTCTTCCTCTCTCCCTCCCCTCTCTATCTCTCTTTCTATCTCCCCCCTCCCGCTCTCTCTCTCTCTCTCTATCTCTCTCTGCCATGCGAGCGGCTTTTTTCGAAGGCTACATAAGTCTTGCCATAAAGAAGTAATAGACTAGAAGTCAATAAAGTTAAGAAAATCATGTTTTAAATGGAAATTTGTAGTTATCAATTACATTTTTATTTTCGTATTTTAATTTCTTCATTAGCATCAATGGATGATATGTTAGATAAAACTAATTTTCATTTCCTTCAGTCTTTGTAACTAACACCATCTTTAATAACTCCATCTTGTCATGTTCATTGAACTGAACCACGATCGTATCCATGCAACCAGTAATACATCCTTCTGGTTACTTGGTTGCCTACAGTGGTTTCACGTCTCCTATCTGGTTCTTCTTTCACTCATAACTATTTCGCTTGAATCACGAAGTGAATGATGAATTCATTTCCTTACTTCAGTCATAAGAGTCGTTCGTTTGAACTAATTCATTAACGAACTACAATCACTAGGCATGTTACCGCCACTGTGGTCCACCTTGTGTAGTAATACTTTTGACATTGACAATTGACATTTTCATCCTTGACAGCGTTGCCGCTTATTGCTTATGGGATAATTGCACGGATTTGAGGACTAATAATTGAATGTGACAATAATAAGGCAATAGACCTGAGACGAATTTTCAGAATTTCGGAATTTTCAGAATTTTCAGAATTTTCAGAATTTTCAGAATTTTCAGAATTTTCAGAATTTTCAGAATTTTCAGAATTTTCAGAATTTTCAGAATTTTCAGAATTTTCAGTTTCTTCAGATTTTTCAGAATCTTCAGAGTCCTCAGAATCTTCGGAATCTTCAGAATCTTCAGAATCTTCAGAATCTTCAGAATCTTCAGAATCTTCAGAATCTTCAGAATCTTCAGAATCTTCAGAATCTTCAGAATCTTCAGAATCTTCAGAATCTACAGAATCTTCAGAATGTTCAGAATGTTCAGAAGGTTCAGAATTTTAAAAATTTTCAAAGTTTCTGAATTTTCTGAATTTTCAAAATTTTCAAGATTTTCGAAATTTTCCAAATTTTCAGAATTTTCGGAATTTTCAGAATTTTCAGAATTTTCAGAATATTCAGAATTTTGAGAATATTCAGAATTTTCAGAATTTTCAGAATATTCAGAATTTTCAGAATTTTCAGAATTTTCAGAATTTTCAGAATTTTCAGAATTTTCAGAATTTTCAGAATTTTCAGAATTTTCAGAATTTTCAGAATTTTCAGAATTTTCAGAATTTTCAGAATTTTCAGAATTTTCAGAATTTTCAGAATTTTCAGAATTTTCAGAATTTTCAGAATTTTCAGAATTTTCAGAATTTTCAGAATTTTCAGAATTTTCAGAATTTTCAGAATTTTCAGAATTTTCAGAATTTTCAGAATTTTCAGAATTTTCAGAATTTTCAGAATTTTCAGAACTTTCAGAATTTTCAGAATTTTCAGAATTTTCAGAATTTTCAGAATTTTCAGAATTTTCAGAATTTCAGAATTTTCGGAATTTTCGGAATTTTCGGAATTTTCGGAATTTTCGGAATTTTCAGAATTTTCAGAATTTTCAGAATTTTCAGAATTTTCAGAATTTCAGAATTTTCAGAATTTTCAGAATTTTCAGAATTTTCAGAATTTTCAGAATTTTCAGAATTTTCAGAATTTTCAGAATTTCAGAATTTTCAGAATTTTCAGAATTTTCAGAATTTTCAGAATTTTCAGAATTTTCAGAATTTTCAGAATTTTCAGAATTTTCAGAATTTCAGAATTTTCAGAATTTTCAGAATTTTCAGAATTTTCAGAATTTTCAGAATTTTCAGAATTTTCAGAATTTTCAGAATTTTCAGAATTTTCAGAATTTTCAGAATTTTCAGAATTTTCAGAATTTTCAGAATATTCAGAATATTCAGAATTTTCAGGATTTCCAGAATTTTAAGAATTTTCAGAATTTTCAGAATTTTCAGAATTTTCAGAATTTTCAGAATTTTCAGAATTTTCAGAATTTTCAGAATTTTCAAAATTTTCAGAATTTTCAGAATTTTCAGTATTTTCAGAATTTTCAGAATTTTCAGAATTTTCAGAATTTTCAGAATTTTCAGAATTTTCAGAATTTTCAGGATTTTCAGAATTTGAAGTTATAAATTACATTTTATTTACGTGTTTGAATTTCTTCATTAGCATCAGTAGCTGATATGTTAGATCGTTTGAACTAATTCGTTAACGAACCACAATCACTAGGCATGTTACTGCCACTGTGGTCCACATTGTGTCGCGATACTTTTGACATTGACAATTGACATTTTCACCTTTGGCAGTGTTGCCGCTTATTGTTTATGGGATAATTGCACGGATTTAAGGACTCATAATTGAATGTGACAATAATGGGGCCTCGGTTGGCCGCGTTGGTCAGAGTGTCGTGCTACTGATCAGCCGGCCGGCCGGGCCGCGAGTTCGAATCTCGCCTTCGCCATGGATGTTGTGACGTCGTGTGTTTGTCGTCCATAATTATAGAAATATATAAAATATCCAACCTAGTTTCTGGCTGCATGGCCTAGTCCTAAAGCCAAAAAAAAAAAAAAAAAAAAATGTGACAATAATAAGGCAATAGACAGGAGAGGAGAGTTTCACGTTTGTAATGATCTCGTCTATGATTAGCGTTTTGACGTTTGCACCACAGAACATAAAGTAGAGAACACAAATGGATGAAGGCCGGCTGTAGTTGTAACCCCCTGGAGACAGGTCTTAACAGATTAACAGAATTGTTTATCTTATTTTATCCCTACCATGTTACTTGTAGCGTTACTTTTTTAAATGAAAGACTTATTAGCAAGTACAAAATGACGGAGTCGTCAGATAATAAGCTGTCATTTTACCGCGTGGATACTCGTGATACTTTTTTCTTTTAGATTAAAGGGGCTGTCCACAGGGTGGTCCTCAGAGGCGAAATCGCTTACGTAGAAGGCCAAGTTCTCGTCCAACCAGGTTTTGGTCAGAACGTCAGAGAATGGGAGCTCAGGATAAATCCATTGGACTCACGTCCTCCGTCGATATTGGCACTTGACAGGCCTGCTTCCCCCTCTCCTCACCAGATGGACGACGATGATGGGCAGACCAACGAGATTTTCTTGAAATTGCTATCTACAGGAAACAAGGTATGCTTTAACGTGATCTCACATATATAAAAATTAAATCCCACATAGAATCTCATGCTACAGTGACAAAGTTTCCACGAATCTACTCAATCCGATGTCAAACCCCTAATTTGACTGGAATACGAATTTTTGACCAGGTTGTGCCGTAGACATCCCACGAAGCATCTTCTCTTGGTATAAGCCTCATTTGTTAATAATTCCAGGTGCATTTTGGTCAAGAGCCACACATAGAAACCAGACTACTGTCTCCAGTTCCTCCAAGGCTCAGAACAGAAAGTTTCTCGAGCGTTGAACGCAAAAAGACTGGCAGCCAAATCGACATCACCCAGTCGCATCCTCACCACGGTTTGACTGGAAAGCACATCCTTAGCGTTGATATGTTTACGAAGGAGCAGCTGAACGACATTTTCAACTTGGCTCAAACGCTCAGGGTGTATACCGCGAAAGACCGACCTTTGGATCAAATATTAAGAGGTAAATCGAATGATTCTATGAAAAGCGAATTTCTCATCTTATGGTAAAAGACTAAACACTTAAGTTTGCTGAATTACTTGGATATTAGTACCAGAAAGTTGTTCTAAATATGCTTAACCCAAGGACGCTACCTTATTGCCCCCAGCCGTTCAATCTTAGTTCTGATCCCATTGATTCTGTTGACTTAAGGTAAAATCATGGCGTCCATATTCTACGAGGTGAGCACCAGGACAAGTTGCAGCTTTGCAGCTGCCATGCAGAGGTTGGGAGGCAGAGTGATTTACATGGACGAAACCAGCTCGTCGGTAAAGAAAGGAGAGACTTTGGAAGACTCTATTGCCGTAATGGCGGGATACTCTGATGTGCTCGTGCTCAGACATCCAACACCAGGATCAGTTATGGTGAGAGTTATCTTTATGTTATTTCGTTTTTGTTGTTGTTTGATAACATGATAAATCGAGTCTAGATCAGCTTGAAATGCCAAAATACCGCCAACTGAAAATTTAGAAGTAGGAAGGAAGTGCTGTCTTATTTCTATGTTTATTTGATTTCTTTTCTTCGCAGAAAGCATCACAGCACTGCCGAAAACCCCTTATAAATGCTGGAGACGGCATTGGAGAACATCCTAGTCAAGCGTTGCTGGACATTTTCACAATTCGAGAAGAAATTGGTACCGTCAACGGACTGAACATCACTTTGGTTGGAGATCTCAAAAATGGAAGAACTGTTCACTCTTTGGCTCGATTACTGACTTTGTACAACGTACAACTAAGGTGAGTTTCTTTCATTGTCAAAGGCCCATATTTATAGTCGACCCTTGAGTGTCAAGTTGCCGATTGAGGGATGACCAAGATTTTTATAGTCTTCACAATTCACAATGTCTTGAAATATTCAAAATTTTCTAAATATTTAGAGTTTTCAGTACTTTCAGAATTTTCGAAATTTTCTGAATATTCGGAATTTTCAGAATGTTGAGAATCTTTAGAACTTTGAGAAACTTGAGAATTTTCAGAATTATTAGAACTTCCAAAATTTTCTGAATTTCCAGAATCTTGAGAATTTTCAGACCTTGAATTCTCGGAATATTAGGAATTTCCGGAAGTTTCGGGTTTTTCTGAATTTTGAGAATTTTCAGAACTTCCAGAACTTTGAGAATTTTCAGAATATTCAGAATATTCAGAATATTCTGATTTTTCATAATTGTCAGACTTTTCAAACTTGTCAGACTTTTCAGACTTCTCAGACTCTTCAGACTATTCAGACTATTCAGACTATTCAAACTATTCAGACTATTCAGACTATTCAGACTATTCAGACTATTCAGAATTTTCAGAATTTTCAGAATTTTCAGAATTATCAGAATTTTCAGAATTTTCAGAATTTTCAGAATATTCAAAATTTTCAAATTTTCAGAATTTTCAGAATTTTCAGAATTTTCAGAATTTTCAGAATTTTCAGAATTTTCAGAATTTTCAGAATTTTCAGAATTTTCAGAATTTTCAGAATTTCAGAATTTTCAGAATTTTCAGAATTTTCAGAATTTTCAGAATTTTCAGAATTTTCAGAATTTTCAGAATTTTCAGAATTTTCAGAATTTTCAGAATTTTCAGAATTTTCAGAATTTTCAGAATTTTCAGAATTTTCAGAATTTTCAGAATTTTCAGAATTTTCAGAATTTTCAGAATTTCAGAATTTTCAGAATTTTCAGAATTTTCAGAATTTTCAGAATTTTCAGAATTTTCAGAATTTCAGAATTTGCAGAATTTTCAGAATTTCAGAATTTTCAGAATTTTCAGAATTTTCAGAATTTTCAGAATTTTCAGAATTTTCAGAATTTTCAGAATTTTCAGAATTTTCAGAATTTTCAGAATTTTCAGAATTTTCAGAATTTTCAGAATTTTCAGAATTTTCAGAATTTTCAGAATTTTCAGAATTTTCAGAATTTTCAGAATTTTCAGAATTTTCAGAATTTTCAGAATTTTCAGAATTTTCAGAATTTCAGAATTTTCAGAATTTTCAGAATTTTCAGAATTTTCAGAATTTTCAGAATTTTCAGAATTTTCAGAATATTCAGAATATTCTGATTTTTCATAATTGTCAGACTTTTCAGACTCTTCACACTATTCAGACTATTCAGACTATGCAGAATTTTCAGAATTTTCAGAATTTCAGAATTTTCAGAATTTTCAGAATATTCAGAATTTTCAGAATTTTCAAAATTTCCAGAATTTTTAGAATTTTCAGAATTTTGATAATTTTGAGAATCTTGAGAATTTTTAGAATCTTCAGAACTTTCAGGATTTTGAAAGTTTTCTGTATTTCCAGAATTTTGTATATTTTTAAATGTATCAATTAATAATTTCGAAAACTTCAAATTTACTAAACTTCCAGGGTATGCAAGATTTTAACATTTCTAAATGGAAAATCTGAAAACTGTGATAAAAACTGTTAGTGTGTGCAAATGATGACTCTTCTCGTGAGGATTACTTAGGAGTGCGTTACTATTAATTTAACCTCCAAGAATTGATCAACCCTCAATCGGCATGTAATCATTCAAAACTTTCAAAATATTAAAAATTTTCTTCATCAAAATTTTCAGAATTTTCAAAATATCCAGCATTTTAAGAATATCTAAGATTTTCTATAATTCTTAAATTATTAATTGAAAATATTAAAATCTTGAAATTTACAAAACTTATACTTGTTACAAAATTTGTAAATTGATAAATTGAAAATCCGTCACGAGAACTGTTGCTGTGAGCAAATGATAAATATTCACTTGAAGATCAGTTAGGGGTATGTTACTATTCATTTAATCTTCAAGGGTTTATCAACCCTCACGATATTAAAAATTTTTTACATTGAGTTTTTGAAAACTTAAAAAATATTAAACAAAATTCTATATTTTTGAAACTATCAACTGAAAATATCGAAAATTTGAATTTTTCAAAATATCCGCGGTTTTCAAGATTTTCAAATTTTTTAAATTGAAACATCTGGCCGAGACGTTAGTCCGGTGGATCACCACCGGTGGCGTTTGTAATATAACATCCACGACATTTTTATGAAAAAACTAACCTTGAAATTGCACGCGTCTTATTTTTATGCCAATCGGACCAAAAACAGCAAGCTTCTGTGTTGAAACTGCTGCTATTTTTGCGTTTGTGTTAAAAGTGAAATAAAACGAATTTCGTGTGTTGAGAAAATGAATGTTGAAATCCGGTACGTGGCATTTCGATCTGACCAGCGATGAAGTGCTTCCATATCAGACAACTCATCTCAAATTCCCGTATCCCATCAAATACGCGTCTGAAAGTTATTTCCCGGAATGAAAAACCCATGTACTATTCCAGACTATAAATAAATATCTGCAACAAACACTTTCTTATTTATAATATTAATAGGGATTAATAGACTTTCTGTATTTCAGATATGTCAGTCCTCCATCCTTAAGAATGCCTAGCCATGTAGTAGATTTCGTGAAAGAACACGGAATATCACAAGAAGAGTACAGCAGCTTAGAAGAAGTTTTGCCGGATACAGACGTATTGTATATGACGAGAATTCAGAGAGAGAGGTTCGAAACCCAAGAGGAATATGAAAGGGTAAGACAGGATTACTTGCAATACGAAACTTTCCGATAGATTCACAAAATGTACGCGAGAGGGGGTACAGTGGGTTTGGTTTGACATTTGATAGCCAAAAAACTATCCATTATCGAAGTTTGTGCCTGTGCAGATTTTTAATCAGAAGGCCATAATATACGAGGTGGGATCCAAAACTTTAGTTTGTTAGGGAGGTTATGTGCATTGCATGAACACAGCCATTTCTAACCTTTCAATGTTTCTCGTTGAATCCTGTAAATAAAAAAACTATCCATTATCGAAGTTTGAGCTGTGAGGCCTTTTCATCAGGAGGTCTTAATATACAGGGTGTCCGGAAAGTTGGGGTTTCCTTTTCAGAAACAACTACCCTTGAAATAACAAAGGTAATGTGTAATGAAACGAGCGCGACCAAGTAAAAAAAATAAAGGAAAAAGTACTCACTCTCCAGTTGACGAGAAGGGCTAAGTACGTCTCTGCCCGAAATCATACCGCTCCAACAGAAAATGAAATCAGCTGATGCGCTACCGAGCAGACGCCGGCGGTGGTGCAGACCACGAACAGAGGTAACAAAAGACGGCGTTGCCGCGTTTTCAGTTTTTAGGTAAACGTACTTTATAGGTATTGTTCGAAGTTATCGCCGTTTGATTCAAAAACACAGGTGCGTGCACGACGTAGCCAAGCATCGGTGCAGGCTTTGAGAATGGAGTCCCTCCCCCGAATGAAAGCACCAGCTTCTTCAATTCTGAGACGAAGTTCGTCAACCGTATGCATTTCAGTTTTGTACACTAAGCGTTTCATTTCTCCCCAAAGAAAAAAATCACATGGTGTTAAGTCTGGAGATCGCGGAGGCCACGCTACGGGTCCATTACGTCCGATCCACCTATTCGGAAATAATTCATTCAAAAACTCACGCACTTCGCGTCTAAAATGGGGCGGTGCACCATCGTGCAGAAACCACATTGATTGTCGTACACTTAATGGCACATCTTCTAACAAGGAAGGCAAAATGTTGCGTAAAAAATCTAGGTATTGCATCCCGTCCAATCGATTTGGGAGAATAAATGGTCCAATGAGCATACCGTTCACCATGCCAGCCCAAACATTCACCGAAAATGTTTGTTGAAAATGTGCCCGACGGACAGCGTGCGGATTTTCTACTGACCAAACATGAGTGTTGCGAAAGTTGTTCACCCCATTACGCGTGAACGTAGATTCGTCTGTCACCAATATGCACTTCAAAAAGTCCTGATTATTGTCATGTTGACGCAATAACCACTCACAAAACCGCACGTGAAACAGATACAGCCCGTCTTCACGCAGCGTTTGCCACACTTTAGTTTTTGATACTTGCGCTTCTCTAGCCACGTCTCTAGTGCTTGTTGAGGGATTCTCGTCTACGCGATTGCCTCTACACGCGTGACCGTAACCGTCGGTTGCATACTGACCTGACACACTAACCCCGACCCAGTTCTGTCGTTGGGTTGAGCCAGTGACCTTGTACCAGTCGGTGATGTCGCGGCTACAGGATGGTATTCAAATATTTTTGAGGTTGCAGAGCCCTTTATCTCGGTTCCCTTAAGACATTGGTGTATATGGTACTAAGAAAAATTGCTTATGTTTTCAAGATCTACACGTCGTGTAAAGGAAAACCCCAACTTTGCGGACACCCTGTATAATGAAACGATATAGAAAACAAGACTTTATTTTGTTATGGGCCTAGCATCTGCAGAACCGTTCCTAACCTTTCAGTTTTTCTGGTTATACCATGGAAATAAAAAACTATCCGTTATCGAAGTTTGGTCTGTGAGTTCTTTTAATCAGAAGGTCATAATATATAACGGGACTAGATAGGATCCAAGACTGTACTTTGTTAGGGAGGTTATGTGCCTAGCATTCTAACCTTTTAATTTGTCTTGTTATAGTCTGCGAATAAACTAGTTTTTTTTCTAGGCTTGCGGACATTTCATTGTGACTCCAAAACTGATGACCAGAGCCAAAAAGAAGATGGCGGTGATGCATCCTTTACCGAGAGTCTTCGAAATCAGCACAGAATTTGACTCTGACCCTAGAGCGGCTTATTTCAGGCAAGCAGAGTACGGCATGTATGTTAGGATGGCCCTACTTGCTATGGTCTTAGGGAAATGCTGATCATGTTACGTTATATGAATTTACATTGACTTCCATTATGCATCCTTTTGTAAGAAAAATTACACTGAATAAAGAATATGTTTACTACATGTTGTTTTTATGGAGACTGAAAAGATCGAGGTTTACTTAGTGCAAGCAAAATTTCGTTTTTTATTCCACAGTCACAAAACATCGATAAAATTATAGAAGTGAACATCCTTTAGCAGCTTTCAAAACAGGTTGTAAATGTTAAAAACGATATATTTTGTAAACGATTGACTATTAACTTTCGATGGTCGCAGTAAAACAACGAAACGGTTAAACTGTTTATTATTAAAATAACAAAAAATATTCATGGCTCACAATAATGTTAATAAATAAAAAAATATATAAATGTCAAAAAGGCATCAGACACCTAAGGCACATTTATACAATACATATTATGGCAGCTTTTTTCTAACGTAGATCCAACTACTGCTATACACTTTGAGACATACAAAACGGTTATTTTTTAGTTTTAGAGTGAAAATTCCATCATTTTGAAATTTTTCATCCCATAAATATTTCTACAAAATAGTTACGGTTTTATCAGTTTTCTTCGATATATGTGTTTTAGATCTCTTGTGTTTGTAGTCGTTTATAGAAAATAGACTGAAAATTTCCGATAGACGATGGATGAAATTTTTACTTTTATTATGCAGAAATAGACAAAAAATAAATTTCCTGTACTGCTTTATTCTACTACACAGTTTACCACTTCTACATATGTAAAACATTAAACGCGTATACCGTTTTCGTATTAATGAATAAATATATGTCTTAAATTACCTTCAGAGAATCCTTGGAGTATTTATTGAAGGTCTATTATTGTAGGTTCTTTTTGTTATACAGGGTGTTTCAGTTTATTGTTGCATAACTTTAAGATTCGATATAACTTTCAAAATTAACGCATAAAGTCTATATAAACATGGGTCGAAAAATGCGTGGCTTCCGAAATACAGGGTGTTTAAATTTACTTTTTAAAATAGTTTTTTTTAAATATTTCGAACAATATTTGATGTATAACAGTGAAAATTGGTATACAAGGGTTGTTTGGTACGACAAAACGAACCATGGGCATAGTTTTACTGTAGCCGCTAGAGGGCGCTCACTACTGTACCTGTAGTGTATTAAAATGACCGAAAGTTTTTCTTAGTGCAATTTTTGCTGTTTAAATAAAAAAACTGATTCTCCGCACTTTTCAACATAAAAAAGCTCTCTTGCGAATTTTCGTTATAGTTAGCCGTTTTTGAGATATTTCGATTTTAAGGTTCGATGCATTTTAATTATTTATGATACAATAACGTTAAAAAGTCAACTATTTTAGAAAGTAAATTTAAACACCCTGTATTTCGGAAGCCACGCATTTTTCGACCCATGTTTACATAGACTTTATGCATTAATTTTGAAAGTTCTATCGAATCTTAAAGTATGCAACAATAAACTGAAACACCCTGTATATGCTGCGGCAATGTAAAACATTCACAATAATATTATATCAAAAAGAGCACTTGCACCCCCGAAAATCGTTTTGTATTATAAAAAATTAATATGCTCGACAAAAATGTGTCAGGATTATAGATTTTAAGTTTTGGCGTCGTATACTCATGACATTTCTGTGGGTTGCTTCTTCCATCCCAAAACTTCGTACTTCTATACTAGAGAAATTATGTGATATTCAACGATATGGTAACAAAAATAACGACGGATTGTGAGTGTTCAGTTCTGTAAAATGACTGTTTAAACGACTAATAAATACAATAAAATTAAGCCGAATAAGTACTTTCTGTACGACGCTTTGATATTTTTAGAGTCCTCTGTAACTTCTCAGTGCGAATACTGCGCTCAATAGATAGAGCAGGGAGATGACCAGGCCGATTATCTGAAAAAAAAAAACAAATTTAAATATACGAATTCGTCTTTATCGGAAAGTCCTTTAAGAAATTATAAAGAGTGTACGAATATCTGCTCAGTGACAATAGTAAAAATAACTTCTTCACTTGATTTTTTAGCCACGAGGTCTTACATCAAGAATGAAACGACAATATTCGCACGAAGTTTTATTGACAATTAATCAGAAAAAATTATATATGTGTTGGGCTGAATACACCCCTGTATACGTCCAGGCATCGCCAAAATGAGATGACCGAGTCTGGTTTTGGCACCTCATCCTAAGGCAACTTGAACTTCGCGGATTAGCCTGTGGCAAAATCTGTGGCGGATGGTGGAAAGTGGATAGTCTCCTCCCCATCATATCCCACACATGTTAATTAACGCCTTGCTTTTTGGAGAAAAGTCAGCAGAGTACGATGAGCAATATGGAGACGTGCGTTGTCTTGCTGAAAAGGACGTGTGGACGGCGCTCTAGATACGGGCAGTAAAGTGGTTTGTAGAACATCATCAACAAAACGGGCAGCAGTCATATCGCCCTGAACAAAAAGAAGTAGGCAATATCTTGACGTTCTGTAGTACGCAGTTGGCCTCGTCATGTCTTCCGCTTCCTTCTATCCACACACGACACACACACATTTACCGTCAACACGGCGGCAATTCCGCGATGAGACAAACCAACATCTCTATAGGCAATGATTGTACCCGTATCAAAGTCGCTAACATGGCGATAATTGGACGTTTGTTCGAACTCGAGGCAACAAAAACAAAGATAAAATGTTGCCATTTTTGCCACAGCATTCCATAAATATAGTCCAAAAAAACAAGTTGAAGAATTTTTTTTAGGTAACACTTCTAATGTTATAGTATATGTTTTACTAGGTTTTCGTAGAACCTTACTGGGAAAATTCGTATTCCAAAAGACCATTTTGAAGGTGTCAATTTTTAAGGTCTTTGTGTACTAGCAAATAAAGAACCCCCACCCTTTCAGGAAACCGAGAAATCTCCTTTCCGCTTGATATCAAATTGCATTTTTTCGTTATAAAAACAATATTCTCCGGTCACGAATAGTGAACTCATTGATCATACAATCGTAAACCATCTTATTACAACGAATGAGAATTAAGAAGAATCAATTAGTTTAAGCTTGACGCTCGATTTTAGGTCGAAATGAAAGTTCAGGTTCGCCCCAAGTTCTGCACATTGCGTGATTGATTCGCTTGGCAACACCGCATCTCGTACATTCCAAGCAAGGTTTCCATGATGAGCGATTTTGGTAAGTACCGGGAAGCTATCCATCTACAAAGCTCCTGTAGGAGGCCCTAGGACGGAAGTTTGTACAGGGTGCTCAGTTTATTGTTGCATAACTTTAAGATTCGATAGAACTTTTAAAATTAATGCATAAAGTATATATCAACATGGGTCGAAAAAAATGCGTGGCTTCCGAAGTACAGGGTGTTTAAATTTACTTTCTAAAATAGTTTTTTTAAATATTCGAACAATATTTGATGTATAACAGTGAACATTGGTAAACAAGGGTTTTTTGGTACGACAAAACGAACCATGGGCATAGTTTTACTGTAGCCGCTAGAGGACGCTCTCTACTGTACCTGTAGTGTATTAAAATGACCGAAAATTTTTTCTTAGTGCAATTTTTTGCTTTTTGAATAAAAACACTGATTCTCCGCACTTTTCAACATAAAAAAGCTCTCCTGTAAATTTTCGTTATAGTTAGCCGTTTTTGAGATATTTCGATTTTTAAGGTTCGATGCATTTTTAATTATTTATGATAAAATAACGTTAAAAAGTCAGTATCTCGATAATTTTTAGAAGTAGGCTGTGCCTGCAAATATTTTTGTAATTGAAAGCAGAATAAGGTTAAACGTCAATTAGTCGACAGTTAGTTTTGTTGTCTCTTGAAACCTGAAACGTTTTTTTGCAATTGTGAATGCACGAAATTTAGTTTCTTTTACCTGTTTTTTTTTTAAGTTTTATAAAAATGCCATTTTTATTCTCCAATCAAGAGTTAGCGGATATTCATTTTGTGTATGGCTTTGTAAAGGGAAACGCAGCAGAAGCAGCCAGAGAACACGAACGAAGATTTCCAAACAGACGACATCCAACTCGCTCAGTATCAGTGGCGGCTCGTGATTTTACAAATAGGTGACGCAGGATTGACCGACCCCCCCCATACCATGTAGAGCGCATACACAAAAAAAAACATGAAATAACTTACCTAAATTCAGTAACTCGAAAACAAAGTCAGGATTATCAGGCACTTTTCATTGTTTATATATGAGAGCAATTCGTCGGTCCTTCAAATTAGCAAACTTATTTATAACGTCATCGTAAAACGGCTGTGACACTATCAGTTCATTTAATAATTCTTTTTCGATCGATATTTTTGCCAAGTCGTCAACCGATCTTCCGACATGGTACTTCGTAGATAACTTTTGATTCGCTTAAGGCATGAAAAACTGCGTTCTGTCGAAACACTTGTTGATGGAATGGTCAGTATTAAACACAAAAGCTTATATGCCTCCTTGAAGATACTGCGATTCTCAAATAGCGATTCCTTTAATAAGCGGGGTTCCATATTTTGATATTGATCATCGCTATAGATCAGCTGAAATCTGTGAATGTATTTGAATAAAACTCCTTCAAATTACTTAGGGCTTCTGTTGGAAATTTTTCTGAATATGTTTTGAACTTCGAAGTGTCCATTAACGTCACAAAATGAAGCTTTTCCATATCTTGGAAACGGGTCGTGATTTGCAGAGAAATGGTATCCAAAATTTCAAAATACAGCACTCTATATCTTTCAATAATTTGATCCCGAGACAATGTTACTCTTGTCCTGCCGTCGCGGTGTTCCGTTTGTACACTTGTTTTTGATGCAGCCAATTCGAAAATATTCTTAAATGTTTCTTCATTTCTCTTCTTGTTTAATTGTGTTTGAACACTTTTAATTTGCTTAATGCAAAGGTTTATATCAAAAGATTTTTTTTGCAGTGTGTCGAATAGTATATCTGTCATTCCAAAGATCTCGTTAAAAACAACAACCAAAAGCACGAATTCGAAGTCATGGAATTTATTTAGAAATCCGTCGCTCTGTCTAACCGAGGCTTGATCGGAGGTTGGATCATTAATAATTTCAGTAAACACTTGCTTTAAGGAATCCCACTCCTTATTTATAAAACTGATAACTTTAGAATTTGATGTCCATCGCGTAATAACGGAAACAGGTATTCGACGTCCTATTATTGAGTCTGCTACGTTAGTTCGTTTCGGAGAATGGTGAAAAAATGTCGGTAAACCACTTATAGTTGCAAAAAAAATGCGGCATTTTGTAATACTATTGCAACTTTGTTGTAACACTAGATTCATGCGGTGTGCGAGGCAATGAACAAAAACTGCTTGGGGTGCCTGTTCCTTTATTTTAGCCTGAAGACCATTTAACTGTCCGGACATGACGCTTGCACCATCGAAACATTGTCCAACGAGTTTTGTTTTGTAATCAAAATTTTGTAGACACCTTGTCACGAGGTTAAATAATGCTTCAGATGTTCGGCTGCAGCTTACATCATGAAATCCTAAAAATCTCTCCACAAGTTTTCCTTCAAGATTGACATAACGGATTATTATGCTGCACTGCGATTTGTGGGCAATATCGGTGGAATCATCCACCTGAATGGAAAAAAAACTGCATTCCTTTATTTCATTTTCCACATATTCATCAATGCATTTGACAATGCAGTCAATAATTTCGTTTTGAATGGTTTTAGAATTGCCCGCAAATATTGAGGCAATTTTTTTGTAGTGCTCCTGAATGTCTACAGGGCTTATAGATACAAATGCTTCTAGGAGCTCTTTGAAATTTCCACGGTTAATAGAAGTCGTCTCTTCGTTGTGGCCACGAAACGCCAGTTCTTGTTTGCCCAAAAAAAGGACAGCGCGTATTGGCAATTCCATGAAACGTCTATTAAGTTGCACGTTTTCGTTAAACTGTTTAATATACAGCCTGGAATTTTCGCGTAAAGCATCCTCAATAGTAGTGAGATTTTTCTTCAATTTTGAAAAACCTAGTGCGCAACGCATATGATCCGATGATCCTTCATGTTTACGAAGAGCACGAGTCACATTCCCGAAATCATTGAAACCGTACTTGCTCCACACGGTTGCTTTAACACTTACAATCAAACACGGCACACAAAAAAGTTTATTTAAATAATAGCTACCACATAACCATGCAAACTCACTATACCACGATTTTTTAAAATTTCGACTGTACACTTTGTCCTTAACTTTAGCGGTTTTATTTACATTTAATATCGGAGAAGGTTTTTCGGAGTTTAAAAAGTCTTTTTTATCATCATTACTCCATTGAGAAAACGATTTTTCCAACATAACACAAACCGTATCATAGACAGGAAACATTGTTCAAAACAATGAAAACTAACCTCGACACAATACGATATCGGTAATGCAGAGCAGACTAGACGCAAATTCATAATTTGCTTCACTTGCCTCGGCCAAAACGGAAGCGCGCGTGCCGTTGTCATGGCAACCGTCGTATTTGCTCGTATCTGTACTGGACGCAGCAATGCGGTGTAAATAAAGCTGCTTCAGGTCTCTGTTTCAACACGCCAAATTAAGCGCAAACGTAGGCGCGTTGTTTTTTGCGGGGTTTCTCAGTATTCTGTTGATCGCAAATACAAATAAA
>CAVLJG010000001.1:127372346-127391455 GCA_963669975.1 Acanthoscelides obtectus | reverse complement strand
TCAGGTATAACCAGCAGGCAACGAACTTCAAGCAAAACGCCAATCCCAACGACTACAAATACGAACTAACCAAAACCAAGCCGAGTACCACCTATCCAGGTACTAAAACCGAGAACTACCCCAGTAACAACCCGCAGTATTTCGACAAAAAACCCACTACCCCCGTAAAACAAACTGAAACCTTCCCCACAACCCTGAGTACTAAACCCAAGCCTTTCAGCGCCAATACCCAGACTTTCCCCACGACGTTCGCGCCAAGAACCAACGCTGCGTATACCCAGATTGCCCAGCAGACATTGAAGCAGCAAAGCAGTACCTTGATTGCCACCGAATTCGTGCAGACGAAGGCTAGTACCACTTCTAAGGCTGTGACGTCAACGCCTTACACGCCAACGGTACCGAAGATTAGCCCTACTACTCCTATCGCTAGGTGAGTGTCAATGATTGTACTGAAGAATATACCTGGTGTTTCAAATGCGGACAAAGTTGCGCATATAGGTAACAAGAAAATGGCACGTAGGCCTGGTTTTTCAATCGCAAGTTACCTGCAACATGACTACTAACCAGAAGCTCGGTTGAATCTGTCACTCTCTGCCGTCCGTGCGTGTATTTATTTTTCAATCGACGAATCCAGAAGCGTTCTCGCGTTTTCCAGACATAACTCGAGTCATCACATCGAAGCTGGTAAATGACGGTCGATATTTATCGTTAAAAGTCTAATTTATTACCGTCACACTGATTTATTACAGCACTTTGCACGTAATTTTTGTAAATTTATGACTACGTCGACTGGGACTATGATGTTTCGCGCTGATAACTCGCTACTTGGTTCATCTGGCTCTCTCTGCCCTCTGTGCGTGTATTTATTTTTGAATCGACGAATCCAGAATCGTTCTCGCGTTTTCCAGACATAACTCGACCCTTCGCATCGAAGCTGGTAGATGACAGTCGATATTTCTCGGTACGTGGCGAATGTTTTTGATGCTTGTGTAAGAAGCTTCTAACGTCCAAAATTTGTAGTCGGCCATATATCTTGTTTAACTAAAACAATGTTTTATCGTTAAAGGTCTAATTTATTACCGTCACACTGATTTATTACAGCACTTGCATGTATTTTTTGTAAATTTATGACTACGGCGCCTGGAGTACGATGTTTCGCGCTGATAACTCGCTACTCGGTTCATCTGGCTCTCCCTGCCCTCTGTGCGTGCATTTATTTTTGAATCGAGAAATCTAGAAGCGTTCCTGCGTTTTCAAGACAGAACTGGAGCCTTCATATCGAAGCTGGTAGATGGCGGTCAATATTTTTCGATATGTGGCAAATGTTTTGATGCTTGTGTAAGAAGCTTCTGAACGGCCAATATTTGTTAGCTTGGTCATATATCTTGTGTAATGAAAAACAACGTTTTTATCTTTTAAAGTCTAATTTTATTACCGTAACACTGATTTATTACAGCACTTGCATGTATTTTTTGTAAATTTATGACTACGCCGACTGGACTACGATGTTTCGCGCTGATAATTCGCTACTCGGTTCATCTTGCTCCCTCTGCCCTCTGTGCGGGTATTTATTTTTGAATCGACGAATTCAGAAGCGTTCCTGCGTTTTCCAGACAGAACTCGAGTCTTCACATCGAAGCTGGAAGATGGCGGTCGATATATCTCGATACGTGGCGATTTTTTTGATGGTTGTGAAAGGAGCTTGTAAATGTCCAATATTTGTAGCATGGCCATAAATGTTGTGTTACGAAAACGTTTTTATCGCTTAAAGTCAAATTTATTACAACACTTTTTATAAATTTAAGACTATTTCGACTAGATTATGGTGTTCCGCGCTACTCGGTTGATCTGCCTGTCTCTGTCCCATGTGCGTGTATTTATTTTTGAATCGACGCATCCAGAAGCGTTCCCGCATTTTCCAAGCAAAGCTCGGGCCTTCACATCGAAGCTTGTAAATGGCGGTCGATATTTCTCGAATGTGGCGATGCTCTTGATGTTTGTTTGCGTAATTCTGGTTGCCTAACCTTCGATGTTACGAGGGTGTCTCACTGTTACTCTAAGTTCACTGGGATATATCGGCAATGTGCAGACATGTACATGTCAGACTTTCTCGCCTGAAGGACTACAAATTAGGCAAGAATCATTACATTAATGATTCCATTAATTTGGCAATCTGTCAGCAATACATAGAAATAGGTCGGAAATATCAAAAAGTATTGCCGAGGCAGAAAAATGTTGCTCGTTTTGACGCGTTATATCGTACATTTGTCATTTTTACTTGAATCCTAGGGATACTAATGAAATAAAGGTCAAACACAGTGTAGCGTTTTTCTGGGTTCTTTTGGGTGTGGATTAAAACACTGGTTTTCACAAAAAGAAATGCACTAATTTATTAAACTTGACTAGATAGAACATCAATGTCCACCACTATTTATGTCTGACTACTTATTTACGAATTACCATGTCGCGCCATTCACTGTACTATACTCTACTGTGCTTCCATCTTCCGGCCGTCGAGTCATATAGTCCGCATCGCAGCGACTCGTTGAATCGAGAAGGTTCCGGTGAGCCACATAGCGGCATTCCAGAATATTCGAGGTCACTTCGGTCCATCTCGAAGAAAAGTCGAGAGTTTTGCGGTCCCCAACAGATGTCGCCACCAAGTTGCATGTTGTCAGTTATAAAAAAAACAAAAAAGCACCGAAGGTTAATATAGGAAAAATTAGAAATGTTAAAAAAGAAAAAACAATTTCCTTAATAGCCCTAAGAAATTATCAGATGATAATTTCATTGTCAGCCAAGCGTTTTTTCCAGTGTTTATGAAATGGGCACAGCTGAACAATTCCTGAATTTCGTATGTTACAGGTTTCCGAGACCTCATGGTAAGGGTCGTACTTGAAATACCCGGTATATTGGTAAAGTGCATATTCTAGAGAATAACTGATCCGTATACAATTGGCGTTTTTCTAATCTTTTATGTTTGTCTGAATGTAGGGCACCGTTTGTTTATAAGGAACCTTCCAAAAAGAATATTGAACATTAGATTTTTGGCAGGTAAGATGCAATCAAAAAAAAGTCACCACTCTTCATTCCATCAGTGACTGGTAGTGAAAACTGAACCCGAAAATCATTCCAAAATATCCTTCCTTACAAGGTTAGAACTATGGAGCATGGACCCAGTTTCATATAGAATTTTATCGTCGAATGTATATGCATGGAATCATGGGCAACTGGGATCAGATCAATTTTTTCATAGGTTTCAGGTCTCATTGAAGGATAAATTATTACCGAAATAATCCTATTCATCATGAATTAATTGCAAAAGCATGTCCATGGAGAATTTGTACCCGAATCCACATATTTTTATACCATCTTTTAACATATAGTCAAAATCACGAAAGATGACTATTACGTCATACCATAAATTGTACTGAAGTAATCAATGGACGTACGTCGATGATAAAATCACGAGTCAGAAACATAATGACAACAAATTTATATTATGATTTTTCGAAGTTAGGTTATTTCAATGATTATTTTTATTTTCATTTTATTTCATGGTTTTGAGTGATACCTTAATAATAATTTTAGTGGGGAGTTTTTGTTTGGAAAAAAAAAACAGTTATGAGTAGAATACCTTAAGACAGGAACACCAAAGACCAAAGTATTATTCGAAAACAACATGACCTTCTTTAACATAACCTAACTATTCATCTTTCAAATATGATCGATCATGCAACATGAAAATATCGTCTATCTTTGTCGGATACTTGCAAATTAGCAATACAATTTGTTTAGACAATAAAATTCTGTTTGTGTCTGTCTAACATATCAGAAACTTCATTATAGTCAAAATCACCAATGATGACTATTACATCATACCATAATTGTACTGAAGTAATCAATGGACGTACGTCGATGATGAAATCACGATTTCAGGAACATAATGTCAACGAATTTGTATTATGATTTTGCGAAGTTAGGTTATTTCACTGATTATTTTTATTTTCATTTTATTTCATGGCATTGAGTGATACCGTAATAATAATTTTAGTGAGGAGTTTTTGTTTTGAGTAGAATACCTTAAGACAGGAACACCAAAGACCAAAGTATCAGTCGAAAACAACCTAACCTGCTTTAACATAACCTAACTATTCATCTTTCAAATATGATCGATCATGCAACATGAAAACATCGTCTATCTTTGTCCGATACATGCAAATTAGCAATACAGTTTGTTTAGACAATAAAATTCTGTTTGTCTCTGTCTAACACATCTGAAACTCCATTAAAAATATTCACAAATCGCTGGTCGTTTGTCTTTAATACAGACTAAAATGATGACATAATCGTCATCTTTCGTGATTTCGACTATAGGTTGATTATTTGTCATTCCACAACATAAGAAGCAAAAACCTTGCATTCGTCTGAGAATGCCTCGATATTTCTCCTCGACGGCTAGTACCTGAATATGGGGTCATTTCAAAAACAGTTCCAGGATGCCTGACTTGTTTTCTCTTCAAATTTGTGTGCTATATGCACAAAAAAATACCAATTTTAGATTCGGAACCCTTGACCTTGAGAATAAATAATCAAAGAACTATTAATATTCATTATTTTCAATTATGATTGATAGTAGGACCATCTACTATTATAATATAAACTCTTTGTAATTAAAAAATTGGTTTCTACTTCTTAGTCCGGTTAGCTATAAAAGCGTTTCTTCTTAGTTTTTTTAAACTGTTATTTATTATTTTTGAGGCCGGAATCCAATGTGCAAGACAGGCAAATTTTGAGGTCATTCTTTCTCACACAAAATGCGAGGTTTTCGTCTCGTTTTTAAATTTAAACAATTTGGTTATAGTGAAATGAAATGATTTTTGTCTGTAGATCCAGCCGATTCGACGAAACCCAGTACGACGACGGATCCTACAACAAGCAAATACGATAAGTACGATTACGACGCAGACCGAAGGGACGACGAGTTTCTGAAAGGCGCGCACAGCCAGAACATCGCTGCCAGCCGTAACGAATTCGCGAAAAACGACCAAGTACCAACAACAAACCACCAAAAAGTACTATCAGCAACAGCCGACACAAAAGCCCAGTTACGAAACACCTAGACCGTTCTCCGTCACTTCCAACACGCCTCAAAGATCGACCAATAATGCTTCTCCTACGCCGAAACAAGTGACCAATCAAAATACGCAATCTCCTAAGCAAAACACCAATCACAGTGCGCCACCTCAGAAACCCGAAGTGAGCAGTAAAAAGGCGAAAGATTACGACTATGCTTATTATGACACAGATACTAATTCAGGTAGTGAACCGGAGTACGAAATTACTGAAATTAAAAAATCTACTGTCAAGAATTAGGGTAGCTTTTAGGGTAGTCTAAGGGAGGTCTAAGGTTTCTGCAGTTAAATGATTTTTACCCAACAAAAAGTTAAGTAAAATAATTTTGGATTGTTTCAAAATGAAATAGCGTTTCTTGAAATGACTCTTAGTAAATAAGCTGCACTGCTTTAGAGCCTTTCAAGGAGCGATGGAAGGAGCTTTAAAAATACGTGAATTTTATTCCAGAAATAAAAATTAAAATTTGTTAATATTACAAACGTAAGGAAAACGTTTGAAAGAAGAGTTTCACTAAGCTGGTATAAGTATATGAATTTAAAAAAAATCTTGGCCATAACATTTATAATATTATACAACAATAGGGCCACTATTATTGTATAAATCTCGGTTGATCTCTAAATTTTGATTCCAGCATTTCTACATTTACTTTTTTATGGTTTTTTACTCAAGTGGTTCAATTATAGTAGGTCTTGTCTGGTCTTTGCAATCTTAATAAACATTTTTTAAAACTACTCCTTAGTAGAATTGCGAGTATTTCCCAATTTTGCGCTGAAAAAGTTTCATGCCATTCACGAAACCAGTCAATTAGAAAAACTCTTAGAAGGCTGAAAGTATTAATTTATTTTAGATGTTTTTGTGGTAATCTAAATACTTTCAAACGGGAGAAATTTTGGACAAGTAGTGATAGGTTATTTAAATTTAAGAATCATCAATTTATCTTGTCATTAAGACCAGTATTTTTTTAATGTATAAAACTGTACATATTGTATTTTTATTGTAAAAATAAACGTAATGTTATTATTAATGGTTGTTTCAATTTTCTGTTCCCTTTATACAGAAACTAAAGTTACTAGAAAGCAATAGAAAGCAAGAACGATCCTCTTCAACGCTATAAATATCATAGGGGCTCAAGTTACATCTAGAGGTCATTTTAAGGTCAACTGTTGCTCTTTCATAGAATGTTGTGAATCAGCGGTTAGCTGGAAAAAGAAGAAGAATAACTTTTCTGATGGTGAACTTTGTTGTGACATTAGCTATGACCTTGAAGGTAAAATCACACAAGGATGTGATTTTACCTCGGTTAATGAGATTTTTCTCAATTTTCTGCGTGGGGATCAAAATTGAAGGTTTTCATGTGAAAAAATCAATTCGACCTTGAATGGACCTTCAAGGTCACAACGAAGGTCACCATCTGTTATGCCGTTGGGTGACTTGGAATTTTCGCATTAAAAGTTATTTTCTATTAGTCTTCTTTATACAGCTATTCACTGCTTCACAACATTCCAAGGAATAGTGTGACCTTGAAATAACCTCCTGATGTAATTTCAGTCCCCATGATATTTATGCCTTTGAAAAAAAAAGTTTGGCTTTTTATTTTTGCAATAAAAAAAAGGTTCCCATAAAAAATCAGCTTGCCCTTAAAATGACCTTGAAGATGAAAAAACGTCAAATCCAAGGTCACCACGTTATGCACCAACAATGAGGTCTCATATAAAATAAAAAATGGTGTAAATTGTCTAAACACTTTGCTATAAAATAATTTAAGGTTATAATTCTTAGTATAAATAAAACATCGTTTCAAGGAGATTTCTTTATACTTTATGAATAAAGGTACATAAACGGACTACTCTATCATTGCTTTTATATAAAAATGTGTCTGGTAGTGACCTTCGATTTGACGTTGACATTCATCTTGATATTGATTTCAAGCACAAGTTGATTTTTTGGGAACCCACGTTTTTACTGCAGGAATAGAAAGCAAAAAAGTCCTCTTCAACACTATAAATATCATAGGGGCTAAAATTACATCTAGAGGTCATTTTAAGGTCAACTGTTGCTCTTTCATAGAATGTTGTGAATCAGCGGTTAACTGGAAAAGAAGAAGAATAACTTTTCTAATGGTGAACTTTGTTGTGACATTGGCTATGACCTTGAAGGTAAAGGATGTGATTTTACCTCGGTTAATGAGATTTTTCTCAATTTTCTGCGTGGTGATCAAAATTGAGGGTTTTCATGTGAAAAAATCAATTCGACCTTGAATGGACCTTCAAGGTCACAACGAAGGTCACCATCTGTTATGCCGTTGGGTGACTTGGAATTTTCGCATTAAAAGTTATTTTCTATTAGTCTTCTTTATACAGCTATCCACTGCTTCACAACATTCCAAGGAATAGGTTGACCTTGAAATAACCTCCTGATGTAATTTCAGTCCCCATGATATTTATGCCTTTGAAAAAAAAAGTTTGGCTTTTTATTTTTGCAATAAAAAAGAGGTTCCCATAAAAAAATCAGCTTGCCCTTAAACTGACCTTCAAGTAGAATAACGTCAAATCCAAGGTCACCAATAGATGCACCAGCTTATATGAAATAAAAAATGGTTGTAAATTGTTGATGTCACTCAAAGACACTTTGCTATGAATAATTATAAATAGGAAAACCTCGACAAAAAGCAAATAAACTTTTTTCTCAATTTAAAGTTATAATTCTCAGTATAAATAAAACATCGTTTCAGGAGCGAGTTCTTTTTATTTTATGAATAAAGGTACATAAACGGACTACTCTACTTATCGATTGGTTTTTATATAAAAATGTAGGTACATAACAGAAAACAATTTTATTTTGAGTTACATACAAGTTTTGGTTTCCTAATATGAACATTTTCCTAAAACAGCCATATAGAAAAATAAACAAAAATATATCTAATCATACTAAGTACGAAAAATGGCAATACTAAAAATATCATCAACAAAATATTAACAAAAAATATAATTTTTACACATAAAAAATATAATTACATAAGTAACATTACTCAAAAATGTGAAAGCTTAGCTTTCCATCTGAGTATTAGGAAAAAATCAAGTCTATTAAACATTAAGATATAAGGGTAAGACTACAAGAAATGACTTAAAATATTTATATGAGAAGTAATGAAAAATGTGACACATTTTATTAGGCACCTTTGTGTAGATCATCAATTAGGATAATAAAAAAATAATGAAACAATTTGATAAATATTGAAAAACAAACTAACATCAAAATAGGAAGTGAAGAAGAAGAATCCTCCACAAAAACCAATTTTTTTGTTGCTTAACGTTTTTTTTTTATTATAAATTCCCTTTCGCTATAGACACTATTGACTCATTGTATATACAGGGTTCGTTTTAGTGTGGGATTAATTACGCAAAAACCCACAACCAAGAATGTTGATCCTGATTGGGAAAATATCGTTATATCTACAAGGTGATTCATAACTACAACATAGTAAATGCGCTGGAATAATTGTATAATAAACTATTTTTAAAGCGTTTCTATTTCGAAATTGTCTTCTTTGCAAAATGATTTGTGTATAGCAAAGACGTACTTTTTCAACATCTGGCAGAATATGTATTTTATTGGCCGCATTATATCTGATTTACCAAAAGGTTAGTTGTAATGCAAAAACGAGTCGAAGAAATCCACCACAAGGCAGGGAGAAAGTATGTGATCATAAAATTTTTCTAACGAAAAATTCTGTACTCTGGAGATAACAATTGTCGAGGTGTGAGTTATCAAGGTGAGTGTTCTTTGTTCGATATCGCAACAACTGCATGTTTGGCAACACTTTTTGTAGATAGCGGAATAACTGAGTCATCAACCGATCCCGCACTAAAACCTCCTCGTATAAAAATTAGAAAAATATTGAATATAATGTACTGAAAAGAAATCAGAACAATTTCGAGAGCTACACAAATACACCTTGAGTCATACATTGTCTTTCAATAGATGAACTTAAAATCAGCATCTTTAGCAGGAGTTTGTGTACAACTTTCAGGATTTGTCACCCCCCCTCCCCTTAGAAAATTTGCTACCCCCGCTGTTCAAAAAGTGTTTGGGTCGGGTATACTCAGAAATTTATTCCTTGCTGCTGACAAAATTTCTGCAGACGCCGATGATGAACTTCACATGTCTGCCACTTTTACTGATTTATTATTAACCTTTTTACAATGCATGCAAACTGCAATCGAATAAAAATGGTAAAACACGATATTTTTTCAAATTCATACCATCCTATAATTTCAATATTTTTAAATTTACCTGTAGGATTATTGTTCCCGCGTATCTTTCTTCACAATATGTAAGCTATTCAGTACGTAAAATTGCAAAAACAATCTTATACCTACCACTCTCGTGATACGGAAAAGCATGAAAAAAATAACAAGACAAATGGGCTAAGTCTGAGGATTTTTTTTTGTTGAAATTCTCAAACTATGGCAAATATATAATTCTTTTTGTGTTGTAATGATTTAAATTTTTTTTTTCAAGATTATGGAGATCAAACGCGTATCTCTCTTCAGAATATTCTAAATCCTTTTCATCTGATAATAAAACAGCAACGTTTTAATTTTTTTTTTAAAGTTCATTTTTTATGCATTTTATTGTGCATTCTTTTTCAATCGGAACTTGTTAACAAATATAAGTACAGCTCTGAAATTGTGGCTGATATTTCCCCTTTATGGAAGAATGAAACGAGTTATTACTTTCGTTCTTATCACTTTCCTTTTTCGAAAAATCCTTGATTTTCTTGAAGCCTCGTCTCGCAACAAGTTGAGTTTCCAAGAAAAGCAAAGATTTTTCGAAAACTGAAAAGTGATAAGACAAAAGTAATCAAAATGTATTTTTGACCAAAAAATGAGAACACTGCAAACAGGAAATTGCAAAAACATGTATATACAATTTTTATACTTACCACACTCGCGATGCGCGAAAAATTCGCGAAAATATTTCAAAAATGATTTCGATTTTCATACTTTTAAAACTGACAAATATGAAGTTCTTTTTGTGTTTTAAAAATTGATTACTTTTTTCAAGATTATGGAGGCCAAACGAAGCTGATGAAAACATTAGAAATTAAATATTTTTAGAAAATTGACGCATTTGAAAACGGTTTTTCGCTTTAAAAATTTGTTTTTTTGTATGAGAAAGATATATCCTTAATCTGTGATCTCGCATTATAATAATTTAAATATATCCTGCAAAACTAATATAAATTACATACATATATCAAAACTCCTCAGATTTATCCCTCGTCCGTCCTAAAGCTGGGTTAACGTTATTGTCACATCACGTGAGCTCACAAATTGCATACAAACCACGAGATATAACATTAACTCGCGATATCTCTATTGTCTCCCACGCGTCTGCAAAAAATCACTTTAGATTTAGATGCGTGAGATTGCGTGATATCTCGTGTGATGTGACAATGGTGTGCATCCGCGTTTATCCGCTTTTTCGACTATTACACAGTGTGAACCTCCCCAGGTTGATGTCCCTCACTTTCCCCAAATGTATCTTTCTTCTCACCATCGCTACTTAAAATCACACCGTTATTGCACTTTTCCACAGGTTCTCTTCTATACGTCTCATTTTCCTTATCGTTATGAATACTCTTTGGGATGCCTGCCGAATTGCTTTCTGATCCATTTAACCTGCTTTCTGAGCAGTTTGATTTGGTTTCTGAGCAGTTTGATTTGGCTTCTGAGTCGTTTAGTTTGTTTTCCGAGCAGTTTGGTTTAGTTTCTGATCCGCCCGACTCAGTTTCCGATCCATTTAAGCTGCTTTCTGAGCAGTTTGGTTTAGTTTCTGAACTGCTTGACTTGTTTTCTGAGAAGTTTGACTTAGTTTCTGAGCCGCTTGACTTGCTTTCCGAGCAGTTCGACTTAGTTTCTGAGATGTTCGACTTGGTTTCTAAACTGTCTTTGTTGGTTGTTCGGAGGTTTGTTCTGCAGTCCTTTGGTCTGGAGGTACCATAAAGTTATTCCACCAACTCGAGAACGCGCCCTTGGCTTGGGAGATCGCGCCACCTAGAAAAAAAGGCGTCAAGTAGGTCGACTCGTTGCTACCGTTGATTGACATGGTGTTGGGCAAATCTTGGGATTGGACACCTTGCATTGTGGTTTGATGTGAATGGACTACCATTAATTAAAGCAAAACTTAACAAATCACGAAAGCTAGGTAAATATTCGGTTGTTCGGAAAGTTCTTGTTATTTATGTTAAATGATGTATTTGACCCTAAATTTTTTTTACTAGACTTTGACTTTATATATCATTTTAAAGCGCGTTTTTCGCGTCTTCGGTTTGTTTTACGATTTGTTCTTTTTTCACGACTGCAAATACAGGATGGACAAGAGGCAAATTCGCACGTTTTTCTTATTTCAGTTCAAATTAGGTCGGAAAGCTGCCGAGACAACTTGAAATATCAACGATGCATTTGGTCAAGGAACCACTAACGAACGTATGGCCCAATGGTGGTTCAAGACATTCTGCAGCGGCGACGAGAGCATTGGAGATGAAGAGTGCAGTGGTGACGACGACGAATTAAAGGCCCTGGTGGAAGCAAACCCGTTCACAACTGTTCTCTTTGCAGACGATTTAAAATTATTCAGGATTATTGATTCTGAGGCATTTAGATTGGGGATGTTGACATAAATCATTGTGACTTAAGGATTTGGGCGTCCTTTTGACCAGAAACTTAATTTTTCACACCATACAGCTCAAAAGGTGAGTGAACGTTCACGGGCGTACGGTTTTATTGCGAGAAACTGCAGAAGCGTCAGCCATACAGAGTCACTATTGGTTTTTTATTCTGCATATATCAAAATTGGAATATGCATCGTTCATTTGGAACCGAATTTACAACTGCTAAAAATTTCATAATCATAAGCCATCAAGGTACTGATGAAGAGAGACCAGCCGAGACCATGCTGATGAGTTGCGAAAAAGCACGAAACACCTACCAACGATAGGCTCTCTTTGGACGGATGAAATAAGTATGTTTGTATCTTCTTGGAGACTACGGCCACAAACAACTAGACTAAATAACGTTAGTATCTTAAGAAAAACTTACCAACAGCTTTTCCTGTATTAGCAACTGCTTTCCCTGTTGTTGCCATTGCTTGGTTCAGTTTCCGGCCACTTTCCGTATTTTGCATTGTACTGCAACACAATCATATTTTTTAGATCCCTCATTAGGCTGATAAGCTATTTCAATTGTGCATCGACATTATTGATATCAATATTTAATGTCAAAAAATTCGTTCATGGTGGAAATCGCAGCAAGCACTTCCGCCATAGCCTTGTTGTTGATTGAATATAATAAATTGAACATAGAGATAAAATCCACCACTTTGTTTTGTATAAATTTTAAAGTAGCGCTAAGACGAATCCAACGACACCTCATATGTGAAAATCCGTCCAGCAGTTTGGCCTGTAGGTGAAAATATGCACGTTTTCCATATCAACCCGAATGATAATCACTCTCCGCGTGACGTCACTTCCTCGCGTATTCAGTTGCCGCGTAATTCAAATTTGTATGTAAACTTTCCTACTAGAGTGATACTTACTGTGCCAGTCGTAATTTCATATCAGCGTAAGATAATTGTCCAGCAAAGGGATGACCTGGGTGAACCTCAAGAATACCGGGATTGATTCCACTCAACCACATTTTATAGTTATGGGTCTCCCTCCACGCAGTTATGAACGATGAATTGAAATGATCCAGTTCCCTGGCACCATCTAGAGAATCGGGAAGTACTATCAGTAATGTCACCATTATTTGTACCAGTGATTGACATATTCCCGAAAACGTCCAACTACTCCATATGATTTATAAAAACAGTATTTATCTTATATTTAAAGACGAAGGAAAAATGAACGAAAATCAACACAAAACTCAAGCTAAAAATGTTGGATGATATAGTGACAAAACATTCCTATTTTGAGTACAATTAAAATGAGATTTTTAAACTGCTTACCTTGAATCATCGAGGTCCTTAGAAGGCAGAGTAAGTAAACCCTAAACTGGGTCCTTATCCATTCTTCACTACCTTCCCATCCAACTCCGTCTAAGAAATCATCTTGGCTCTCCTCTGAGGCATGCTTCACCAAATATTCCGCAAACCTAGGAAACACACGGAAAAAATGTATATTCAAAAGTTTTGGCACAAGATACACGTTTCAAAACTAATGGAAAAAATTAAAGGATCAAATAAAAATTGTGGATTTTTTGCTTTGTTTGTAGTACCGATCTCAGTTAAAAGTGGTCGTATTGAGGTAGTATTTTAAAGCTTCAAATGTCCAGTTCTTCATCCTTCTGATAAAAAATTGAGGCTACAGATTCCTCGCAATCCTAGGAAAGATTGTTCAGAAAAAATGCAGATCTTGCATTTCTTAATACATATTTCTATTCAGGTTCACGGACTTGAAAAAATATATTTCCACTAAACCATTAGATGATGGGCTCAAAAACCTGTTTCTTTTTGATGGAAAAGGACTCTTTTTGGCTTTGATCATCGATATCTTAGGAATCAATCATCGCACAGAAAATCAAAGGGTGGTTTCAAAATTTAAAATGGAAGGATGGATTATTTATCAAAGAACATTTTTTTCATCTTTAATATGAGCTGTAAAAACAGGAAAAGGGGGCAATTTATGATTTCTGGAAATAGCAAGTGCCAAAGTTGCAAATATTAACAAAGTAGCTAATATTGAGCGTGACTTTTACATTTCCATGTACGCGCAATAACCCTGTAAAATTTCTTTTTTTGCTTTAACAATCAGTTTTGAAAAAATTAAAGGTTCACGTTTATAGCCGCTAAAAGCTTTATAATGGAAAACGTGTTTTTTAATTATTTTTTGTACAAAAAGTATTCAAACTTGGGGAAAAAATCTTTAAAAAATGGACGGAAAATGTGGGTGAAATATCAAAAATAAAATGTTTTCATGATATAGCTTTTAGCAACAATAAATATGATTTTTTCATTTTTTCTAAACATTGTTCAAAACAAAAAAACGACTTTGTAGATCACTGTTACAATTTTACAGAATTATTGTAAAGTCACGCTCAATCAATATTTGCAATTTAGCTTTAAGTTTTCCACAAACAAAAATCCCTTTCTCAATGAAAAAAATTGTTTTTGCATAAATGATCCATGATTCTGTTAGAAAATCTGTTCCCGATTGAAACCACCCTTTGATTTTCCGTGTGATGACTGGTCCTTGAGATATCAATGATCAAAGCAAAAAAGGACCCTTTATCATTAAAAATTCAGTCTTTCAGCAAAAAATCGTTATATGGAGGTTTTGAAAAAGCAAACTGAAGCTAAATAAACAGAATATTTAAAACATTTTCCGAGTCCATCGACCTAAATAAAAATATGAAAATTGCAATATTTTTCCTTCACAATTCCACCAAGATTGCGTGGAATCTGTAGCTTCAACAGTTTATCTACAAAGAGATCTAAAAACTAGACATTTGAAACTTCAAAATGCCTCTCCCAGAACCTCAATAGGACTATTTTTTTACTGATATACAGCATTTGAAACAAGAGCTTAAAATTTACAATTCTTACTTGATCCCCCTTAAAGTATGTATAAATGCTCAAAATCCAAGTCAATACGATATTCTCTAGTCTTTTACTATCTTTGTCCGATATCCGATCTTTTAACAAAATCAACTTTTTCGAGATTCTAGACAAATCATACCTCAAATCCTCGGTAGTCAAATGTAGATATTTCCTCAAGTTGATATCAGGACATTCTATTCTACCACTATCAATATCAACTAGAACATCATACAGTTGCCTTTTTTGTTTAAAAAGAAAATTTGTTGTTCCAACAATATAACTCCTAACGTTCACGTCTGACAAACAGATCCATGTAAGGCAAAGATAGATAGGGTAGACATAGGAACCTGGAAAATAAATCGATAATCAAGAAAAATCTTGAAGAAACTGAGATTGTAAAATATCTAATACTTTCCAAGCAAAAGTACGAGTGCTAAAACTTGCTATCCAAGCGTCAAACGTAAGATCTCGCGCAAAAAACTGTAACGTAATAGGTTTTGTATGGTTTCTAGAATACAAATCAATCCTATTCGGTGTGTTGCATTCGGTGGGAATCCAGAAGATGTAATAGATTTCAGCTCTCAAAAATGCAATTTTTGTATTTGAGATTCATCATACATCACCTTTGGTGTAAATTGATAGAGGAAATCCACAACTTCTGTGCTGAGATTTGCTAAATATGACATATTATTCTGTACAACATCAGAAATTGTATCCGAACTCAATTCTCTTCTAAGACTACTACTCTTCTCGCCTATATTTGAAGTAGCACTGATTGGAGAATCTTCTTTTATTTGCTGAAAAAGTTGAAGCTGAACTCAATTTGAAGATAGTTAAGATTTTTCAAAATATGTCTTTGTTTGTTGAAGATTTATTTAAAATTAATTCTACAATGTCAATTTTGTATAATTATTATTTGCAGATTTTATTGAGTAAATTTCTGCAATTTTGAGTATTCATAAAGTGATTTTTTAATTTCACCTTTCACAATTTGAACACTGTTTTAATACCATTACAGTCTTAAAAGGTAGTGTCCAAATGTCTATGTGTTTTATATATATATATCAATGTATCGTACGCAAATATTTGGTGAATAAAAAAAATGAAAATCGTATTTTGTACAGGATAAAAACATCCAAAAACACTACGAATTAAAACTGAACGTTCAAGTTCTAAAATATTTCTTACATTATCCAAAGACTCAGTCACTTCTAAAGCATATTCTGTATTATCTACTTCACTATCATTTTCTTTGCCTTCCAAACTACAGTTCCTCTCCACCATTCCATTTTTTTTGCGCCTCGTTAGCGACGTTTTTGTCATCTTTTGTAGTGATTTTATCTGTGCCATTAGAAAATACTTTGTTATTAACACAGGACTCAATTCTTCGTCTGAGTACTCTGGCATTGGGGACATTGGTCTAGACAACCTGAAACAAACAAAAAACAAAAAAAATGAAAGCATAATAGAGGATGAAATTGCTTTTGCTTGTTTTTGTGAATATATCTTTACCTTATGCACGCAGATTGGTCTAGTCCATTTCTATCATTTCAGGGAATAGCGATACTAACGTTAAAATTGTAGAACATAAGGGATGTACAGGTGACTTAAAAAACATAACCCTCTTTTCAAGTAACAACAGCTTGAAAAGCTGTAATGCCTTGTTTTTCCATTGCAATATAAATTCTTTAGCTGATAAACCTGAAATCACGAAAATACATTGCAGTTCTTGCAACATTTAAAAACTATCAAAATATTGTCAAACAGTTATAGCTCAATGGATTATAATCAATATATTTGAATTTTAGAAAAATTATAGGATAAATTAACTATCCTTTCGATATAATAAACACAATTTTTATATAGCAACTGTAGAAAAAAAATTGTTAAATAATTGAAAAAAAGTGTATTTATTACATAAAAATTGTCGCATTAACTTCACTTACCAACAAAACTATGTTGTCTCATATCATATTGTTTCATCACAGCATTTAAATGGTGAAAGGTTTCCTCCAAAATTGAAACCTTGCTAAAATCCCCTTTTTCAAAATACGCATGGGTAATAAGATGCATTTTGACTTGTATCTGTCCATACAGAGGCACTCTGCTTAACACACATACTGACTTTTGCACAGTGCCTCTGGTTATATCTGATGTCTTGTTTTTTATTTTCTGAAAGCATCATCAACATTTGGTCATTGTATCTCGAAAATTTGGGAATATATTCGCTTTTTCAGAAAAGAAAGCCAAATTGAGATGTATGATTTAGATGAAGCCCATTTGTGATGTTTTGTGTTACTACATACATATACAGTAATGGACAAAAGTATATAGACAAATATGAATATTTGCCTAAATTCCTTTAGAAAACGAATTCTTACTTCATTACTTCCATAATCAAATGCGTTATTAGCAGAAAAAGTGCAATGAACACAATACAAGTCTGAATATAAGCACACAAAAATATGTAGAAATATTCTTTTCAACATTAGTACAGTTTCGTGTCAGAAGACGATTAGTTTGTGTTCATCAAGTATTGTGGAATAAGTTGAGTGATTTTAAGACCAAGCCGCGTGGTCCAGAAATTTCTTTCAATGTGAAAACTAAGATCTTTGAGTTATACAAAGATGGTCAACATCAAGTCGACATTGCCAAAAATGTGAAGCTGAAGTGTAAAACAGTTTGGGCAATATTGAACAAATATGAACAAAAAGGTATCTTGGAAGCCTCTAAGAGAAGTGGTAAGGTAACAAACCTTTTTTTTGTTTATATTAAAAACGTTTATATAAATATATGTTTTAAGTGTCCCAGTTTCTTAAATATATTTAGTTTTCATTAACAACAGAATTGTGGTTGTATTTCTTTTATATGGTCAACCTCTCTTGAACGGACAATTTTACTCAGTCTCACTGGTCTCCATCCAAAAGAGATTTCACTTTTTTTTTTTATATACACTTATATACAAGTTTTAGATAATTACAATGTTTGATTGCTTGTTTTGCCCGTCTTTCCAAATATTGTGAACCACATTTGAAATAAATTTTTTACAAAACAAATTAATGGATTTTATTAAAAAAGTAATACAAAAAATCATCTAATCACACTTCACTTTAGTCAGCTTCAGCTGAAGTTTCTTTTGGTGAAGAAAAAATGTTTTACCTACAGAATTAGTGTGCATTTATTGGCCCGACAAGAAGCTAAACGTAGGTTGTCGATTTTCTGAACTCTTAAACAGTTTAATTCGTCAGTGGTTATAACTTCCTTATGTTTGTGCCATGATTATAATATGTCAACTATAACCCATGATTTAATTTGGTTCAGAAATGTGCCCTTGTAACAATGACCTATCATCAAGTAAAACACTATGCTGATTACTAAAATACAGTCAAGTAGACTGACTCAGTATCAAGCATCTTGACTACACGCCACAAAATCATGTCTATCCGATATCCTGCAATGTGTAAAGGCTAATAAAAACACTATTGTATGCATCTACATCATAACTTCGTCACCAACAGCTAGGAATCTTCGTCTCCTTGTCAGAATGCACGATTTATATTTACGGACTTCACAATACAAAATCAGAGACATTTAGCAGCGCATAATACTTACCTCCACAGGGATTTGTCGAAAGCAAGATATTCCATATACAGTCTGTTTAGGGCTTGCAAGACTGGGCAAGTGGAAGAATACCGTGTCCGTATCATAATTATGAGATCCATCTGGCAATGCTAATGTCGGTAGGTACTTCCAACCGGGTGGACACTCGTTTGGATGACCGGGATAAAGCTCTGGATACGAATATTCCACCTGAAATTACAATCGTAAAAACACTTGTTCGTTCCAGGGGGTAAAAGGGCCCTAAAGCGGTGTCTACCTGGCAGCCCTTTTTGTGGTGGAAGCCGACAACGAGGACGTACAGAATTGGCTCCTCATTTTCACTCATTCTACAAGGTTTTTTCGTTTGAAACAACACATTAAAGAGAAAAGAGGAAAAATTGCATTTGTATTGACGTTCTGCAACTAAACAATTTTATTTTTCACGGTTGGCAATTTTGTGTCAGCAATCAGGGAATCAGTGTTGCCAACATTTCCAACGGATAGTAATGTTATTTTCTACTGTTGGCTGCAATGACTAGAGAGTGTTGTTATTTATGGCGACACTGACTACAACCTGAAATGTAGAAGTACATCAGTTAGGCAGGTAAAACAGTGTTGCCAATCCTATTTGAGAATATTTTATAAGATATAAAGCGTTCGCACATAGTTTTTCTGTTCTGTCGGGCGACTTGTTTAAAATTCGATACAGAAATTTATTTAACCCTAGAGTGGCGAAAATAACAGAGGGCCTATGCTATTTAATGTTCAAATGA
>CAVLJG010000001.1:127343999-127371846 GCA_963669975.1 Acanthoscelides obtectus | reverse complement strand
AGCCCTTTATCTCGGTTCCCTTAAGACATTGGTGTATATGGTACTAAGAAAAATTGCTTATGTTTTCAAGATCTACACGTCGTGTAAAGGAAAACCCCAACTTTGCGGACACCCTGTATAGTATATCTCAAAACGCAAAATGTACCTTATCTCAAACATTTCAAATCGAGCACCCTGTATATTTCTGCAACATTAAATAGCTTTCATTTGGAACTCTTTTTGATACATGGTTTATACCACTTTTTCACAGTTTTCAAGTTATTGCGAGCAAGGGTGGTTTTTTGACATTATATAGGTTTCTTTACATAAAAACCCCGCGCATTTATTCCCAAACAAATAAATAGACTTTCTTCTATTATACCTAAAAACCCTCAATCGAGTTACCTTCCAATATATCAAATACACTAAGCCCAGTAGATTAATAAAATAAGCCCTATCATAACATGCATTATATCAAAGCTGCTAGAACGTTTCACAGCCTACTTTGTACGTGTCGAGGCATCAATTGGCGATAAATCTCGTATTCAATATTCGATAAAACTGATATAAAGTGCATCCATATATATTTCAGCGATAATGAATTTTAAATCGGATACCGAAAATCCCTTTTTATTTGACTAGTTCCAAGCTGTATGGAGCAGCTCAATCAATCGAATGGAATTTTTCCACCACAAGTACATTTAAATTATGAAACTTTAAGTTAAATATGCTAATAAAGGAAGTATATCTAATATAACTAAGGATATAGTAAGTTATCCGCTGTAAAGTAGCTGGCCATTTTTGTATTCACTTTATCTCCAAAAAAATCTATCTTTGTATAAACATTAACTGTTTAGTTTGAAATTACTCTTTATGTATATGTTTAGATAGTTTTCAGCTTTTCCAGCATGATTTCAATATTTTTTGCAACCACAAAAATATTTTAACTTTGCAATGATTCCAGGGATTTCTCTGAAATTTTTTTTTCTATTGAATACCTTAGAAATAGTACACATCCGGTTTTTCAGCAAACAACATTTTAGCCCAGATATATTTGCCCTTCCCTCAAGGTTGAACACCCAAAGTAAAATTTGGCAACAAACATCAAGTAAAACACTCCTTCGACACAGCGGTTTGTATGCAAACAAAATAATAACCGTTCAACTGGGAAGGGTGTTCATTAAGGTTTAACTTTACCCCATAATTAATTTTGCAGATAACACGAAGAACGCAATTAAGGAAAACGTATATTCCAGGCCAAAAGTGCGTAGAAGGCCGCAGATACCGATGACAGTTGAGAACTCGCTACGCATTGCAAAGACGTGTACATACGGGGTGGCGCATCGAAAACGAAACAGACGCATTTACTGGCAGACCTGTCGATTTTGTTTTCGAGGGGGACACAGGTTTGGCAAAAATCACGTTAGCACGTGCAGCCCCCTAAGCGGGGGTGATACCACCCCCAAAATCTTAAATGGAAAGGGGGGTCGAGTGATACCTTATTTTAAAGGTCTTTCAATTCCCTTTATGATGATAAAATTAATGTACTTCAGTTCAGTAGGTGGTTTTGAAGATTTAATCATTTAAAGCTTAAAGTAGACTTTAATAGAGTACATCAGATTAGTTTGTACTACTTTCAGAAGAAATTTGACTAAAAGAATTTACTTAATAAGTAAATGCTTTTCTTCACTACGCTCATGGTTTGTTTATCATTTTGTTGTTGAAAATAGCTATTGGAGCTTTTCTGTGTGGCAAAAAAGTTATTTCTTGAAGAACTTGTGTCCCCCTAGAAAAAAAATCGACGGGTCTGAGCGTTTTTCCAAAAAAAAACTGAGCTGCCGGTAAATGCGTCTGTTTCGTTTTCGATGCGCCATATGTTATCTGTGTTACCGTTTCGTTTAATTTCCTGCAAGATGGTGTTTGTCAGAAAATCATTCGAGGTAAAATGAGTTTGATGCTGAGAGAGATTTTATATTTTAGGTCAGAAACCATCTACGACTGGAACACTTTTTTATGAACGTCAATCATATCACTAACTAAAATATGTAAATTCTTTCATTTTTCAACGTAGTCACCAGACACATTTAAGCATTTGTCAAGTCATCCCGAGAACTTTGAACTTACATCACGGCAAAAAACATGTAGAACATTTTTGAGGGCAGAAACATGAAACGGTATAAAGCTCTGATTCGGAATATGACTTTTTCTCTATTTACCAGTTAATCAAAACACCTGCTATCTGCGTGTTTATAACAAGATTAACAATTCCCAGTATTCATGTTTTCACAGTTTTACTTGATAGCGTCTGGCATGTTAATATTTGAAGTGTCTACATTTGAAGGCTTCGTCTGGAACTTGAACTTGATTGATTTGGAATCCAAACGTTGAACAATTCGATGAATATCAAGTAGACGTCAAAATTCTTATAATCTCTACGCGGGTGATGAGGAAATATTGTAATCGCGGAAATTTTTTAAAATGAGATTTGATATACTAAGTGACATATAAATCCGAACACCAGTTTTAATGGTTTTATTTTAATAAAATTTTGTATAAGTACTTAATGAAGCATAATAAGTAAATGATAAAAATTTCAAAATGATTGCACTGCTTTAAAGCCCTTTGAACTTTAATAATGTGTGGATGCACCCTGATGTGCTATGCATTCTCCAACGCGCCTAGGCATGCTTCTGATCAGGTGGTCAATGTCCTCCTGTGGTATCTCATTCTAGGCAACCACCAACTCCCCTCGAAGTGCTTCTAGAGTCTGAGAAGGACGTTGCAAATTGAGCAATCTCCTACCCGTCATATCCCACACGTGCTCAATTGGGGATAAGTCGGGAGATCTTGGTGGCCATGGTAACAATGTGACATCATTATATTGAAAGAAGTCTATTGTGACTCTTGCAACATGTGGTCGGGCATTATCTTGTTGGAAAGTTGGATCTGCCAGGGTGTCAAGATAGGGTAAAAGATGGGGTTCTAGAACTTCGTGGATATAACGCTGCGCGTTCATGTTACCTCTGATGAAGATTAAAGGTGACCTGGAACCATAAGCTATAGCAACTCCAACAGTGTGATGAACATGTCTTTCAACAAAAAACTGTGGATTCCTCCTTTCACCACGTCGCCTTCTAACCCTGACACGACCATCGTGCATGCCTAAACAAAATCGAGACTCGTCACTAAAGACAATACTGTTCCATTCCTGATCCCAGAGTGACCGTTGTCTACACCACTCAAGGCGATTACGTCGGTGTTCTCGAGTTAAAGGGAGGACCCAGTGTGGCCGGTATGAAAACAAGCCAAAACTTCTCATTCGTCGGTAAAACACTTCGCATGCCAATAGGTCTTCCGTGTTCTGCAAACCATTCATTTGCAATGGACCTGGTAGTGGAGAAACGGTCCCTTAAGGCCAATAATCTTAGGCGGCGATCTTCACGGTCTGTTGTTCTACGGCGGTGTCCAGTGCCTCTTGCTCTTTGCGTACGGCCTTCTCGAAGCTATGCCTGACAACACCTAACTACAGTGTCTACACTTCTTTGCACTCTAACTGCAATTGGCCGAAAAGAAAGTCCAGCTTCCCGAAGTCCCACTATACGGCCCCTATCAAACTCACTAAGTTGACGAAATCGTACAAGTCTCCGTACTCTAGGCATCGTAATCGATCGAAAAGGATGTCAAGAACCAAAATCCGCCAACGTTGATTCTTTACTGCGGCTGAAATATTCATTTTTAGAGCGTTAGTGAATTAAAAAAAAGCAGTATAAAAACCGGAATGTCCAACTGATAAGGCTGAAAATTTGTTCACTTGTTATTTACAGTAAGATAAATACATTCACCAACTTTATTAAAATAAAACCATTTAAACTGGGTGTTCGGATTTATGTCACTTAGTATATAACATTAAGAAGCTAATTTAGCTTTAATTAAATTTATTAATTCCAGTGGCGTTTTGATCAGCACGTGAACAAACCTTTGTGACAAAAAAAAAATATACGCTACTGACTTTTGTGCAATTTCTATTATTCGTTTTGGTCTAAGCAAATGAAAATACAACTTGAATTTCTTTTGTATCCTGTTCAGTTTTCGAGAAAAACAGGTCCACTTAATTGCATATCCCTGGACGACACAAGAAATATGGGGAAAAGTTCCTTTTGGAAATTATTATTTCAGTATAATTAATTATTACTAATTATATAACAAATAAACACCAAACTAAATTACATCAAATTAACATCTAAACTGATGAATTTTACCAAAGAATATGCGGACCATGTTTATATGAACTTTTTGTCTGTTCAATTTATGGTACGTACTTCATTAACACCCTGTATATCGCGATGCTCCGGTTCATACTTGTTTGTGTATAAACTGTTCTGAACCTTTCCATAACATTATAATTGTTCGGGAAACGAATGAGAAACACGGTTACTGTGTCTATGAAAATCGAATACAATTAACAAACGAAACTTAGGTAAATCCATTAGAAGTTGCGACATTAAAGGCGTTTGTTAATAGTTTGGAAGTAGCATTACAGCCTGCCTGTTCACAGGCGGAGAAGCCCCTAACACGGCTGAACTAAATAAACTCATTACAACTTGTGCTATTGTTGCTTTCGGCTTAACGTATTCCTACACGTTAGGAATACCGTGTAAGGTGCTTCATTAACAAAGCAGAGAAAACGAAGTAATCTCAAAGGCACCGGCTTGTTTTTCTATATCTACACACCAGGGCACCACGGCTGATATGAAATATACTAAGTGACATCCGAACACCCAGTTTAAATGGTTTTATTTTGATAAAATTTTGTATAAGTACTTAATGAAGCATAATAAGTAAATGATAAAAATTTCAAAACGATTGCACTGCTTTAAAGCCCTTTGACCTTTAATAATGTGTGGATGCATCCTGATGTGCTACGCATTCTCCAACGCGCCTAGGCATGCTTCTGATCTGGTGGTCAATGTCCTCCTGTGGTATCTCATTCCAGGCAACCACCAACTCCTCTCGAAGTGCTTCTAGAGTCTGAGGAGGACGTTGCAAATTGAGCAATCTCCTATCCATCATATCCCACACGTGCTCAATTGGGGATACGTCGGGAGATCTTGGTGGCCATGGTAACAATGTGACATCATTATGTTGAAAGAAGTTTATTGTGACTCTTGCAACATGTGGTCGGCCATTATCTTGTTGGAAAGTTGGATCTGTCAGCGTGTCAAGATAGGGTAAAAGATGGGGTTCTAGAACTTCGTGGATATAACGCTGCGCATTCAGGTTACCTCTGATGAAGATTAAAGGTGACCTGGAACCATAAGCTATAGCACCCCAAACCATAACTCCAACAGTGTGATGAACATGTCTTTCAACAAAAAACTGTGGATGCCTCCTTTCACCAAGTCGCCTTCTAACCCTGGCACGACCGTCGTGCATGCCTAAACAAAATCGAGACTCGTCACGAAAGACAATACTGTTCCATTCCTGATCCCAGAGTGACCGTTGTCTGCACCACTCAAGGCGATTACGTCGGTGTTCTCGGGTTAAAGGGAGGACCCAGCGTGGCCGGTATGAAAACAAGCCAAAACTTCTCATTCGTCGGTAAACACTTCGCATGCCAATAGGTCTTCCGTGTTCTGCAAACCATTCATTTGCAATGGACCTGGTAGTGGAGAAACAGTCCCTTAAGGCATATAATCTTAGGCGGCGATCTTCACGGTCTGTTGTTCTACGGCGGCGTCCAGTGCCCTTGCTCTTTGCGTAGGGCCTTCTCGAAGCCATGCCTGACAGCACCTAACCACAGTGTCTACACTTCTTTGCACTCTAACTGCAATTGCCCGAAAAGAAAGTCCAGCTTCCCGAAGTCCCACTATACGACCCCTATCAAACTCATTAAGTTGACGAAATCGTACAGGTCTCCGTACTCTAGGCATCGTAACCGATCGTAAAGGATGTCAAGAACCAAAATCCGCCAACGTTGATTCTTTACTGCGGCTGAAATATTCATTTTTAGAGCGTTAGTGAATTAAAAAAAAGCAGTATAAAAACCGTAATGTCCAACTGATAAGGCTGAAATTTTTTTCACTTGTTATTTACAGTAAGATAAATACATTCACCAACTTTTATTAAAACAAAACCATTTAAACTGGGTGTTCGTATTTATATGTCACTTAGTATATGTGAGGAGTACTCGAGGCTAGATCTTATCTGATCTTGTATCGAGTGAGAATAGACTATGTGGAGAAAATTTCTTATTAACCCTGAGCAAATAGCCCAGCTTTTTTCCAACGGCTGCCGCTATTGACGAGATGTATTCGCGGAAGACCAAATACTCAGTGATCTGGACTCCGACCAGTCGAAATAAATGACTCTTTAGCAGAATTCGGCCACCCATCGACACCGGATACGCGTTAGGACGCTTCTTGTTAGTTAGAGTAGTTTGTTTCAAAAGCGTTTGACAGTTTTTTTTCCTAACTAGGATTCTGAGCCTGTGGTCATTGAATTAGAGATAGCGAAGTCATGTACAGAAAACTTTTCTTGGAAAATTTTTGGCTCTAGTTGAATTTTTTTTAAGGAGCCACAATGCTAGAAATCTTGCAAAGCTCGTGTATCATCATTATTTTTCATTTCTAGGCATTTTGGGTTGTATTTAAAACAATTTGACCGAAGACGTGGCAAGTACACAGTCCACCTGCTTGACGACCTTTATTAAAAGAACGGTCATCTCCGAGGATCCCACAATTTCATTCAAGCATCTGTGTTTCCTCTAATTCGAAAAAATATCTACATTTTCCCGAGTAATTTCATCACCGTTTTCCGTCTCCATTTTACATTATGTTTTAATTTTCCGACTTCGTGAACATCTTATTAAATCTTAAAATATCATTCTACCGAAGCAAGAGAGAACGCTGAGCGTCTGTGAAAACAAATCGTCTGAAGGGCCACTATAAAAAATGCGAATTACGCGACCCCGGGGCGTCTCTTTTTTAATTAAGAAAGTTTGGGGTTGCACGTAATAAAGTTGAAAGAAAAAATGTTATTACTGTAAAGGCGGTGACATGACATTCAAATTTAAGGCACCTGTGTATTTTCAGAAGCCCTGAAACAAAGTTCGTTACCCTTTAGACAAAGCTTTGCTTTAAGGTCAGTGACAGTGGGGACATTTCATCTGAAGCGAGCTGCAAAAAAAAGTTTGTACATCTAATAGGTGTTTTTCCCGAGTAATTTCATCACCGTTTTCCGTCTCCATTTTTTACATTATGTTTTAATTTTCCGACTTCGTGAACATCTTATTAAATCTTAAAATATCATTCTACCGAAGCAAGAGAGAACGCTGAGCGTCTGTGAAAACAAATCGTCTGAAGGGCCACTATAAAAAATGCGAATTACGCGACCCCGGGGCGTCTCTTTTTTAATTAAGAAAGTTTGGGGTTGCACGTGATAAAGTTGAAAGAAAAAAATGTTATTACTGTAAAGGCGGAGACATGACATTCAAATTTAAGGCACCTGTGTATTTTCAGAAGCCCTGAAACAAAGTTCGTTACCCTTTAGACAAAGCTTTTCTTTAAGGTCAGTGGGGACATTTCATCTAAAGTTTGTACATCTAATAATAATAATAATAGGTGTTTGTTTCTTTCTAGTGGCACGATATCGCTTTTTTACGTAAATACAAAACTCAAATTTGTACTTTTCCGAAATTATTACAACATTGTTATGATGTTAACAGTACGAAGTTAAATGTTGAGAACAATGAAGTAAGCTCTAAGTCTTTTAGGAAATTACTAGCATGGTCGGTATTATTTCTAGCATATCAGCAGGAACGGCTGATACAGGGTGGCCAATATACGAGGGATGTCTTTTAAGTTTTGCATATAGAAACATCTTAACCTCACTCTTTAGTAAACTTGAATAAAAGGGCTTATTCCAACAAACCAAATGCTGTAGATCAGCTGAAGAACAATATCAAGGAAGTGGTTAAAAAGATTCATCACGAAGCCTACCAAAAAGAGATGGAAAATGTAATCAAGAGGGCTCAAGTTTGCGAGGCTCCTAGAGGCGGATATTTGTCTTAAATTATATTTCAATAAAAGATTAAGATGAAAAAAATGGACGTATTTTACAAGAATTCAAGATACAAACCAGTCAGTTACATATCGGCCACCCTGTATAACTCACGTTCTTTGCTGAGTTACAGGCTAAGCTGTACCTGAAATTGGGTTTTTTCCTGTTGAAACTAACGTAATGGGACTAGACTGATTCTATCCCAATCAGTAAGATATCTAGGAATCATCCTGAACTGTAAACCGATCTGATCACCTCTAAATATCGCTTCAACCTCAAGTTTAATGTGGCGTATCCAACGAGAGCGGAGAGAGACTCCGGTAGTCGGAAGATCTCCGGACGAACCGGGATAAAAGGCAATGATACGGTGGACACTCTTGCGAAAGCAGAATCAGCGGGGAAGCTTGTTGATCCTAGGGCTAAGGGTGGCCGCGTAAAGAGTCGGTATAATAGTGGATTGCTAGACAACTGTTGGACATGTAGAAGAATCTCTAGGCATCTCCGTCTAGCACAGGAACTCATCGTAGGGCCCAATGTTGAAAATGGACGCTTTTACTTATCTTTGGATAGAGCCAACCTCAGGTGTTTTGCCTACGGAAACACTCCAATCCACTTTTCCGCGATTACATATAGTCAGAATTACGTTCGTACGTTTTGTAGACAACCAAGCCGATTTGTTTCCCTAGGGGCCTCCCGATCTTTCACGCATTGAATACGTCTAGGACATTATGGGAATAACATTACTCCATTTACCACATCCTCCTAACACTCCTCGATCAAATACTCACCTAGTCCTGAGTGACATGTAGTAACCAGTCCATTATTACTGTGTTCTTATTTCTGTCACCTAGCATATTTCTGGGATCAGATACACAAAACGGAACCACCAATTATTATTGTATTCGTTTCAAACGCGTGCACGAACCGAATCGTTTTTAATATGGACGAGTTTTAATACAACATCAAAGAAAAAATAATATTGCAACATATGTTTCTAAAAAGCATTTTTAATTGAAAGCGGAGTATTTGCTTTGATATAACTGGTACTTCGTTCAATTTTGCTAAGCATGTTTTTAATAAAATTGTATAAACCCGCTGATGACTTTTCGAGCAATGAGAATGTTGCTAATTTGTTATTTTGTTAATGTTTGCCCCCTAAACAAACCTTTAGAAGAGCTTTGTACTAGGTAAACACTTTATGTTCAGTCTCCTCCTGGTCTAGTAAAACAGCTCGTTTATTAAAAATATCCAAGACAAATTCTGTTGTGCCTCTCTTCAGCGTAGCTAGTGTAACTTGTAGTTTTATTAGGATAGAAACATGTGGAGCATGTTATAATACACGGCAATGTAGGACATTAAATGCAACGCGATATGAAGTTTACAAATTGCCTGTCTGGTGTTTGCATTGCTGTTATGATAAATGAGCTCAGCTACGGTAGTTTTCATTTTTAGAAACTTTTATAAGCCCTTGCTTAATCCGGTTCTACACGACCTGACCATTCATAAATTCTACGGATATGTTGCTGCTTTCCCAGCAAGATCGATACAGCTATTTATTACTTTTCACGTAGTGCTATGCTAAGCGCGAAAATATGTGTCAATAATGTTTTTTCAGTCTCAAGGAATGTTTTAATCGAAGAAACGAATTTGTCATTGGAAACGTTTATCTTTAAGCTATTTTTCTACATAGACGCCAGTTTTTCTACGTATTTTTTTAGACGTACAATCAACTTTTTCCCTTCCGCCTCAAGGAAGTCCACTGTCAGCCCGCTAATAATGATTGAATTTCCAACGACTGTCCAGAAAAATACGTATTTTAAGTTACTAATGTTCAACAGGGCATGATTACTTGTATATAGCAGAAATGATAAACGTGCAAATTCTGTTTTGTTGTACAAGCATTCAGTGTGACTGTATTAAAGCTATAAAATCCCAATGTTTGACAAATTTACGCTACTGGGGGAGCAAGGGGTTTAATGGCTATGGCTCTATCTCGACATAGCGTAGGTTTGTAATTGCCTTGAAGCTCGAAAACTCATCTGTTCTATGTTTCCCTACTACTACATCTTGACTTTATGATACAGCTATAATTTTGAACACTATTTGCAATGTATATACATTTTAGACTAGCTACATAATATTGCAACGGCAGCGCTTCGAGTAGCTTTGTTGATTCAAGTTTTTAGAGAAGAATCATCGACCAGTAGGACAGCCCTTCTCTGAACAGAATCTAACATGGGCGGCAGCACCCCAAACGTGTGAACAGTACCTTGTACAAAGTGACGATGTCATGTAAATAAAATGCTTCTTTGACACGATGTGTTCGTGCCAGACCAAGTCCTCGGCCGTCTGGGCGCCTAAATGAACGGCTCTTTGTGAGAACTCCGTCAACCACCGAAACCGGACGGGCGGTGCTTCGGGTTAGTCAAGGTGCAGTATCGTGTTTTGGAAGTGATAAACTTCAGGTATCTCGACAGAGAGAAAGTTGCTGCTGGTCTTCTCAAAGACGATCAGGGGGGAGTCAAGGGGGTCACCACCCCTTAGGCGAATCTACTTTGACCACTTTTATGCAAATATGTAATAATACCTTCGCAATCACCGGACTTGACTTGTCTTGATTTTTATTTAAGGAGACGGTTAAAGGACATCGTGTTTCAGACTCAACCAACAACATATGAAAATCCGGATTCGTGATGCAGTAGGTAACATACCGAGAGCCGAAATTGAGGCTGCAGTTTTTTCTATCCATAAAAGACTTCAGGAATGCTTACAGCGAGATGACCATCATCAAGTTTTTACGGGGCATTAAAAACATTTCTTTTTTAAATCGGTCCTTTTTATGACCACAACTTAATAGTAAAAAGGAATTCCAAAAGAATTAGCTTAAAAATAAAAATATAAGGGATTTTCGTATAAAATCTTCTTTTGTCTAAATTTTAGGTTACAGGGTGTTCGCAAAGTTGGGGTTTTCCTTTACACGACGTGTAGATCTGGAAAACATAAGCAATTTTTCTTAGTACCATATGCACCCATGTCTTAAGGGAACCGAGATAAAGGGCTCTGCAACATCAAAAATATCTGAATACCGTCCTGTAGCCCCGACATCCCCGAGTGGTACTAGGACACTAGCTCAACCCGACGACAGAACTGGGTCGGGGTCAGTGTGTCAAGTCAGTATGCAACCTTCAACCGACGCTTACGGTCACGCGTGTAGAGGTAAACGAACCCGTATAATCGATTGCGTTCCAAAAAACAACAGTACACTGGCTCAACCCGACGACAGAACTGGGTCGGGGTCCGTGTGTCAGGTCAGTATGCAACCTTCAACCGACGGTTACGGTCACGCGTGTAGAGGTAATCGCGTAGACGAGAATCCCTCAACAAGCACTAGAGACGTGGCTAGAGAAGTGCAAGTATCAAAAACTAAAGTGTGGCAAAAGCTGCGTGAAGAGGGTCTCTATCCGTTTCACGTCCAACGTGTACAAGCCCTTCAACCTGACGATTTTCCAGCAAGAGTGCAGTTTTGTGAGTGGTTGTTGCATCAACATGACAATAATCCGGACTTTTTGAAGTGCATATTGGTGACAGACGAATCTACGTTCAAGCGTAATGGGGTGAATAACTTTCGCAACACTCATGTTTGGTCAGTAGAAAATCCGCACGCTGTCCGTCGGGCACATTTTCAACAAACATTTTCGGTGAATGTTTGGGCTGGCATGGTGAACGGTATGATCATCGGACCATTTATTCTCCCAAATCGATTAGACGGGATGCAATACCTAGACTTTTTACGCAACATTTTGCCTTCCTTGTTTGCCTGCGTCTGCTCGGTAGCGCATCAGCTGATTTCATTTTCTGTTGGAGCGGTATGATTTCGGGCAGAGACGTACTTAGCCCTTCTAGCTCGTCAACTGGAGAGTGAGTACTTTTTCCTTTACTTTTTTTTACTTGGTCGCCCTCGTTTCACTACACATTACCTTTGTTATTTCAAGGGTAGTTGTTTCTGAAAAGGAAAACCCCAACTTTGCGGACACCCTGTATATTGAGATGCGGTCACATGTGAAACAAACAAAACTTCAAATATTATAGCGTTTGTAGCCCAAGAGTAGCTCTTTTCAACTAGCCCAAGTTTGTTACAATTGGCTCAGCCGTTTCGGAGATACAGGGTGTTTTTTTTTTACTGAAAACTTTGAATACCCCCCACCATTTTATTCTTAGAGATACAGCAAATATTGTCGAACAAAAAAGTTCACATTATCCTCGACTTTGGAGATCAGGTATTTTTTTGTTAGGTAGTGGAATTCACAGTAACATTTTTCAGATAGTTACGCAGAAACTTGAAAATGTTTTCCTGGTTTTTCTCTTGACCGTTTTAGAACTTTTGCCTCAGCGATGGATAGGTAAACATGCTCTGATATTATTAGTTCATCTCATCTAGACAATGATAGTAATCAAACTGGTGGAGTTGTGCATTCTCTGTGATGATGTTACGTGACTGACATCCATAACAGCTTGTTGGTAATCAGACCAATTTACGTAATCAGTAGCACGACATAATGATCTATCTGGAACGTTAATGATTGACCCTTGCAATAAAAAGAGTTTGTTCGTTTGTCGATCTGTCAATCTATCTTTCTGTTTTGAAAATCGCTCTAGCCGAGAAAGACGTCAAAAAAATCCGTAATTTGACATTTCACAGGATCCTCATCATGTTTGAAAAAAATTGTGCTTTTTCGGCGACTCATCAGCATGATCTATTTCGATGGGGTCTAACTTGATCCTTTATGAACTGATGCGTGAGAAGTGCAGAGTCAACCTGCTTGACGCCGTGTTTCATGCTTAAGCTTTTGGTACTAAATGCATCTAAAAGCGTATGGTTCAAACTTGAAATAAACTTATCTAACTACGTATAGCTCTGAGGCAACCAGATCAGTCAACATGACCCAAATTACAAATAGAATCCACGGTAAAGCATACTCGTACGTGTACCCACCCTAATTTTATGAATAATTGGATCGATATCTGACATCGATGAAGTGCTCTTTAATTCAGTTAAAATATACTGGCATATTCCGCGCAGAAAGAAACCATACAAACGTTCGAAATGTACAACAACTGTTATTAGTAGTTTCTTCATTATCACATTCACCGTTTTTAATATATGAACGCTTTCAGCTTTTATTTCAAATACCTATAAAAACGTTTTTGCAAAAAGCATATTTACAAAAGATCTACAGCCAATGTTACATGTTATTTTTTTGATACAGTCCAATTTCCCGATAATCGCATCCATAGATTCGCTTGAAACTATTCAGAAAACGTCGGGTAAGATGAAATTAGGAACAATGAAAACATTTTTTTTAGGTAGGAAGAATGACAAGAATGCAAGGATTACATCCTTATCATTTTAAACGGGTGCAGCATGTAACGGATGATTTTTTAGTTTGATTTTATTCAAAAATGGCACAATTTGTCGATATTCAATAAGAGTACCTTTTTTATGTAGAAAACCCTAAATTTTCAAATTCTAAAATTGAATTTCAAAAATAGAATCACACAAAAATTTTGGGGCTAAAATAACCTGAGTCCGTCCCTATTACATAAGCTTTCAAACAAAACTGTCTAAAATTGTTGATATTTTTAAATCCAGCATAGAAAACTTGGCTAGAATACCAGATTTTATGTCTTTATCTCACAACGTTTCGGAAATATTAAGGAAAAGCCATATTCAGGGGAGCCGTAGCGCCCTTAGGGGACGTTTGTCGACCTATGTTTATATAAACCTTTCTTCTTTTAAGCTCTAGAAATCGCTGATAGAATATTGCACACTTTTTTCGGGCCACCCTGTATACAAGTCCGCATTTATTTTCAATTCAAATGTGTCAACCAGGATATAGTATCACTAGAGCAAATAAAGTTATCTGAACTATTTTTCAACTCGCAAGTTTTTAAGCAAAGTATATTTGTCAATCACGCTGAATAAATATAATTACTCGACCACTACTACTGGTAACTTTGCATTCTTTGGTATTTTCCAAGCACAATGTCATATCACCGGAATACAGGATGTTTTAAATGTGTACGTCAGCATTGTACAATGACCGGATCGTCTCCAAATAGTTCCTAATATACTACATACAATTTTCAAAAATAAACTTCACCAACTTCAGCTTATTTTCAAAGTTTTCTATATCTTTTTTTACGGGACCTTACTGGAATTTTAGTTGAAAGAGATGTCCGAAGAAATATTTCATAAAAGAAACTGTTCAAAATTAAATACCTCATTCAAAATGTTTAAAAAAATCGGTGTGATGTAGAAATAATTCTTCTTTTTCTACAAAGGTCAACATATTTCATTTTACATGCCACTGATATAGATTTTTGCATATAATAATAATATTTTATCAAAGTTCGAAATTCAAAATGTTTTCATAATTTCCAAATATTCAGATTATTTTCCGAATTTTCCAATTATCTCACAAACTCTCAAATCCAATGTTTTCCAAATTAAAATTATTAATAAAATTTCAAATTCGAATTTTTCCAATTATTTGTTGAAAATCAATACTTGCATACAATAATGACAAAATAAAATATAATCAATATAAAGACATAAAGAAAACATAAAGTCAGTTAACACTTATGCGCTACAACAGATTTCGCTGCTGATCAAACACGATTTCTTGCACTTTTGAAACTGAATTGTAGAATCTTTCCGAGATTGCACTTTAGGGTTACAGATTTTGAACAGCTTGTAAATAATCTCTTTTTCCTTTCCTCAAGAGCGTTGATGCACGATTTTGAAATATGTATACTACTCATAGGATATACTCGTAGACATTTTAAATTAACTTCTTTATTCACTCGATATCGAAACTACAAATTCAACACCATTCGTAAATGGCAATCGTCATATTTTCACCTAATTGTGCACAATGTTTTGAGTTTTTCAAAAGACCATGTCGGTAAGGGGGTATTTCAAGTGTCACCCTATAGATACACCTCACGTCTAATCTCTATCCACAAAATGTTAATTTGTTCGGTGTGAAGAGGTTTTTGAAAAATTGCTAAATATTCTGACGAAACAACCCTTGATTCAAGAAAAACATCATGTCAATCGAATCTTTATCGATGTCACGGATGTCACGACACCTTCCCAACGAAATCATCTCACCTATGAACGTATCCTCTGGTCCTTCTCGCCGGACATATCCGAGACCACAGCACACTAGACCCTCGCCGCGGTCAAAATCGGTCGCGTTTGCTACCGGGTGTGTTCGTGTGTATGTATTTTCAGGGGTTGTTTTGTTCGATCATAGTCGGCTGTGACCCCGCTGCGGTGCCGGTCGCGATTCAACTGTTCCGGCTGCGGCGGCCGGCGGCGTCCCGACGCAATGCATCCGTCGGTGACGTCATCAATACGACGACGCCGACCGCCGCTACCACCTAGTCGTCAGGCTGGGACCGGCATGGGATTCCCTTGCGATCGACACACCCTGTATCGTGCGTTCGTTGAATGGATGGTCAGTCGAAGTTAGCATTCCCGAGATCTGTCGGGTTATTTGAATGTACTCCGTTCCGTCAGGGAGAAGCCGACATCCATCGATATCGATTTCTATCGACTGTTTCGTTTTCGTCGAAGAAAAATGGCAGTTTTGCTCATTAACACCGCCAGAGAGCGTGAAATGGGCTTCGTCGATCATCACAATTTGCTTCCAAAAATCAGGTTCAACATCAACCATGCGAGCGACTGTTTGGACGTATTCCAAACGACGTGGACGGTCAGTTGGCAATATTTTTGTGTTAACTGCACCTTATAAGGAAACGAATGCAAATCATCCTTCAAAGTGCGCCGCAACGTGGTTCCGCTGATGCCACTTTGTGTGTTACATGTTGGAGTTTTTACTTAAAAAAATAAAAAATCCACATAATTAATGCCGTTGGGCTAAAAACTGTTTGAGGGACCTGGGGTGATTTAAAAAGACCTTCCCTGTCCGCCATTTCAATTTGGCAAACGATGCACCAACCACCCTGTATATTTGCCAATCATTTGTTTCTGGGCCGAAGATGGCTTTCATTTGAGCAAGCCTTGTACAATAATACATAAATAATATCCTGAAAACATAAAACTGTAATTATTTGTAGACATAGCCGTCATACGGATTCTGCCATTCCGATTTTTCAATCGGTATACAGGGTGTCCGCAAAATTGGAGTTTTCCTTTTCAGAAACAACTACTTTTGAAATAACAAAGGTAATGTGTAGTGAAACGAGGGCGACCAAGTTAAAAATAAATAAAGGAAAAAGTACTCACTCTCCAGTTGACGAGAAGGGCTAAGTACGTCTCTGCCCGAAATCATACCGCTCCAACAGAAAATGAAATCAGCTGATGCGCTACCGAGCAGACGCAGAAATCACATGGATTGTCTTACACTTAATGGCACGTCTTCTAACAAGGAAGGCAAAATGTTGCGTAAAAAGTCTAGGTATTGCATCCCGTCCAATCGATTTGGGAGAATAAATGGTCCAATGAGCATACCGTTCACCATGCCAGCCCAAACATTCACCGAAAATGTTTGTTGAAAATGTGCCCGACGGACAGCGTGCGGATTTTCTACTGACCAAACATGAGTGTTGCGAAAGTTATTCACCCCATTACGCGTGAACGTAGATTCGTCTGTCACCAATATGCACTTCAAAAAGTCCGGATTATTGTCATGTTGATGCAACAACCACTCACAAAACCGCACTCTTGCTGGAAAATCGTCAGGTTGAAGGGCTTGTACACGTTGGACGTGAAACGGATACAGCCCCTCTTCACGCAGCGTTTACCACACTTTAGTTTTTGATACTTGCACTTCTCTAGCCACGTCTCTAGTGCTTGTTGTTTTTTGGAACGCAATCGATTATACGGTGTCGTTTACCTCTACACGCGTGACCGTAACCGTCGGTTGAAGGTTGCATACTGACCTGACACACTGACCCCGACCCAGTTCTGTCGTCGGGTTGAGCTAGTGTCCTAGTACCACTCGGGGATGTCGGGGCTACAGGACGGTATTCAGATGTTTTCGATGTTGCAAAGCCCTTTATCTCGGTTCCCTTAAGACATTGGTATATATGGTACAAAGAAAAATTGCTTATGTTTTCAAGATCTACACGTCGTGTAAAGGAAAAACCCAACTTTGCGGACACCCGTATAATTCGTTATTAGCGATCTTAAACACTTGAAACTTAATTTTAAGCGCGATAATAAAATTTTTTGCAAACACAATTGTCATATTAGAATGGTTAAGATTTTTGAAGAATCAAGATCAAGTTCGTTATTTTCAACCTTGAAACATATGAATCTTAAATTTAAGCTCAACCCAAAAATGTTTTTGCAAAGATTAAATCCGCCATTTTGATCCTTGATAAATTGATATCATATTCGTCATCACCGATCTGGTAAACTAGAATTGGATCTTTTTTTAATGTTATTATTAAAAGTTGGACGATGCCAACTTTCCATTTATATTTTGCGTTTCTAAATGCTAAAGAATACAAAAAAGCTGATACACAACTTTTGCCAGTAACCGTATAAACTTTCTCTCACATAGAACAAAGAGTTGCTTTCTGTAGACTGTCTTAAATAAATCAGCAACATGGAGATTGCAACCAAAATAATTCAATGAGAGGAAATCTCCTAGACGCAAATGAATACAAGCAATAAATAACGCGTTGTATACTGGAAGAGTAAAGAACTCATTTCTCTCTTTGTAAATTAATTTATTCTCGAGATAAATCTCGCGAGGTTTCGCTTCGATGGTAAACATTATTTGCGCAGAACTATAAATCATTGTCTCAAGTATATTTTAGTTCACAAGTATAAACATTGAGTTTGAATGATATTAGTATAAAACATATGTTACAGATGCTTTTATGACATGCGGAAATAATGAGGTTACTTGATAAGTGCTATAAACATGTAGAAATGAGAATTTGATTATTGAATCATTAACGTTAGATACTTTTATCATTATGTTGAGGCAAAACGTTTTGGAAGAGCATACCTTTTCAGAGTGTTACTTAAATAAAATTATACACAGTTCTATGCACATACATGTGTTTATTTCACTAATACATTCTAAAAAACTTAAATAAACTAATAACTAATACATAACTACATCCATCCCTATCAATCATAGGTGTTCGAAAAATAAACAAATTTTTTCATCAGCTACAATGGCATGTCACATACGATTTAATGACGGTAACTAGAAATAAAAAAAGCAACGCACTATCTCAAACAGAAACATTCCCAGATAAAAAAGGCGTGTTCAATGAGACTAAATGACAATTTCTTTAATGTTTGTTTTTAATAAACTTCATATTTGAAAAAGAAGATTCCCACAAATAGGTTGAACTAAATAACGCTGTCACTTTCAACACGACACTACATAAAACTGAATATTTATCTTTACTTATTGAACGCCAGATTTATTATTTGTATTTGACACTAATGATTTCAAAGCTAAATCATTTCTGTCGCAGCTATGTCTTCGATAAAATTCTGAGTAAAAGAAGTTGCAAACTGTGCTATATCAATTTCCATGAAACGATTTTTGAAGTTAGAAAGTATTTCTACATGATATGATATTTTCTTTCATATGGTTCTAATGGACTTTGAGTTATCTTTTCCGAAAGAACAGAAAAATGCCTGATTTCGCCATCGATTAAGTTTTGTTCCCAAAGCTCAAGCTTTTTGATGAACGCTCCATTAGTTCATTTCTTCTTTCACTTCCAGCTTCAACATGAGCTTATCTTGATCATGTAAAGGTCAAATACAAGTAAACAACAACGACTTTTCTGTGGCGTTAAGAAGCTACCTGTTATGCTGAGTCTTCAGAATTTTGAAGCAGCTCGTACCAGATCTGTGCTAGCATAAACATATGAAAATGGACTTGCTCAAAAATTGACCTTTTAAGAATCATGGTCACGATCAACATGACACCTCCCAATACCTTCCTACAAAGTGTTATAACGAAATATTTCTTCTCGTTGTTTTTGGTCTACAATCGGTACATTCACCATTTTTGCATATCGGGCAAACTTTATCCACCCATTTTTTAAAAACTAATCATACGATCGATTTGGTTCCAAGGACACTTTTGTTCAGAAAGGCAAGGAATATATCATACTGAATTTTTAGACAAATCAATTGAGACCCATTTTCCGTATGTTTTGTGCTTGGTCCTTTGGATAAAGGTACAAATGTTGACTTTTTCCGTTCATCTGCCTCATTGATGAGTGAACTCCTGGATTATTATGTAGTACTTGTATAGGGTGTTCCTTGATGATATGCGAATATTTAAGGGTGTCAATCTACATGAAAAATTAATGTTAGTTTGATTTATAAAATATGGTCGAAAAATGTTTCCTTACAAAAACTCGAGGTGTTGAAGTTTTAGGAAAAAATGGAAATTAATTAATATTTTCAGAACCGATTCAGATATTTCACTGATATTTAGTTAATAAAGTTGCATATTTTTCAATGCAAAAATAATTTTCAGCTTTAACAGTATCGTGCGTACGGGTATTGACTTCGATATTTTTTAAGAAAATAATGATACGTCAACGGTTTTTTTACTAATAAAAATTATTTTTGAATTCCCCGTTCGATTTAAAACAAATGATCTCTCTCTTGAATTGTTTTCGTTTGATGCGCCATTTTTGAGTAAAAAAATAAAAACCGTTCGAATACCTGTCAAAGCACGATCGGGATATCGGGATCGACCACCGTCTTAAAATATGACGTCAAGTAGGTTCACTCTACACTCCCTACGCAGTACATGAATCCAAAGTTCTTCCGGAACGAAGCGAAAAACCTAATTCTCTCAAAAACATTTTAAGGTATTGGATTTTTACCCAGATGAGTCAAGTTTATGATTCTGATTCCAAAAATGTATAATATGGAAAAATTTTCTTATTTACTCTCTTCCCGAAAGCATTTTGACTTTCTATGCCGTATTTTTTTAGCTATCTAAATACGCAACACTGTATACATTACGCATTTTTTTGCACAAAATAATCAAACAAAAGTCTACGGACTATTAAAAGGCTGATCCATCTGATCAAACCAAAGACTCGTATTGAAAATGATACAATAACACAAAAAGCTTGCCAAATTTGAATTAGCGATAAAAGTAGTAAAGTCCGTGTAATAACTACAAATAAATAATTATTTGTTTTCAATTTTTAACCTTACAATGAAACGAAGACAATTGAAGTATAACCATAAACGCCTATCACTGGTTGTTATCGAGATTCCTGAATATGCTAGAATGTTTAACAGTAATATGTTCTCTTAAAGTTTCTCGACGCATAGTTGCCATCTTCGTAACTTGTAGTTACTCCACACTAAAAAAATTTAATTGTGTTTTTTTTTAAAGTACCATCAATAATCTAGCAGGTTGTGCTGGTTACAGGGTGGTGGCGGTGGTAGCAGGCAAATCGGACGCCGTGACCTTGAGCGGCTTGAAAGCGGACACGCAGTACCAACTGACAGTGGCCGCTGTCTGGGCGGGGAAAAAGTACCGCAGCAGACCAATCGTCTTCCGAACACTTGGTAAGCACCTATTTAAAATAGAAACAACTTTTTCATGTAGTGCTGTGGCATTAGAAAGACGCGGATCTGGTCAGAACCATTAGCGCACTATTTGGGCTTATAAAAACAAAGCCTCATATTTCATCAATAAGCTTGACCGTAGACAGTAGAGCTTTGGTGTAAAACTGACAACTGATTATAACAGTTCCTGAGGATAAATTTCTCCTAGTTGTTAAATTTACATCCTCTAGTAAGAGATGTTACCCAAGTTCCTGAAATAACGTGATCAGCAGAATTACCTGACATGTAGTAGTTGAGTCGGGTGTGAAAAAAATATTGCCAGATAAGAATTATATTTAGTTTTTACAATATTTTAATAATGGTGTATTATTCAAATGCGGAAATGCATTACGTATGTCATATGGCCTTGCCAACGGTAATGGTGTGCAAGCCAGACGAATTTATCACCAGAGATATCCCGATCGTGCTTTACCAGATAGTCGAACCTTTTCTAATATTCATCGTATTCTCGTTTAAACTGGTTCTGTCCGAAAAGGAACATCTGAAGGTAGACCTCTAAGTGTGAGAACACCTGAAATTGAGGAAGCAGTGCTGCACGAAGTCTAAGAACATCCTGAAACGAGTACGTGGGAAGATCGCTAGACACTTAAATATTTGCCACCAAATTGCGCACTCCACTGTTAAAGCTAAAAATTATTTTTGCATTGAAAAATATGCAACTTCATTAACTTTAACTACGTACTAAATGTCAGTGAAATATCTGAAGCGGTTCTGAAAATAATAATCAATTTCCTTTTTTTCCAAAAACTTCAACACACCGAGTTTTTGTAAGGAAACATTTTTGGACCATAGTTTATAAGCAAACTAACATTAATTTTTCATGTAGATTGACACCCTTAAATAGTCGCATACCATTAAGGAACACCCTGTATAATATTCTTTATATGGGTAATAAAGATAGCTCGGCATGCGATGCAGTCTGTCTATTAGTCGCTTTAACCTAATTCGGATGTAGAGCAGTTTGCATTAGCCATAGCCATACTTATTGATCAGTCTGGCATGATATTCGTGAACCGTTTTCCTAACGATGGTGGATTCATTTGGAAAAAATTAGAAGGCGTTTGCTATATATAGAACTACCCACACAGACTTTGCTTGAGGAATATAGTCATACATGCGAGATAATTTCAAAGCTGGATAATTCGTGATGAGTGATGTAGGAAAAGTTTTTCTTTTGGGCTGCAGAAAGGGCGAAAAATCCCTAGCAAGCTTTACAGTGGAATATCTTTAATTATATCGAGGAGCGATAACCCGTGCAGACATTCGGTCAAACTTTGAATTTGAAAGTTAATAGTAATAGGGAAATCATGTATGGGTTTCAAAACTTCTTCTTCTTATTCGACGAACAAAATACTGCTTTATTTATTAGATATTTAAATTAAAGTTTTCTTTTTATAGTCCGGATATACCTGCCTGTGGTCGCAACGTATTTGTTCCTCATCAGCAGTGATTAAGCCACGGAAGTTAACGTGACGTATCGTTAACTGCTCTCAGTGTTTGCACCTTATTCTTAGCGTGTCGAAAAGAAGCATTATGTGACGTGAAGGTGGACGCTCGTCGAGAAAACTGTCATCAATTTTGAGTCGCATGAACAAGAACATGCTTTGGATAGAAACAGAGTCATAGCTACCATCTAAACATACTGGTTTTGTCAGTCCAACCATAGTCAACCATGGACAGATGTTGTTTGCTTTTTGGAAAATCATCAGCATCGTATAGACTTGGCCTCAGGTCAAGACAACGAACCAAAGCATAGCAACTAACCTCTATCTGAGGTATGAGATCTATAGAAACAAGACAGTATAAGGTGCCATCTATTGACAGAATCGCAGTTCATGCTGGCTTATTTTAACAGTTCGTCTGACATAGCATAAAGTGGGCCAGAAAGTTCTTATTTCCATGGGATTGTAGGGACTTTATTTGACCAAATCAGCAACAATTTTTACTTTAGTTTCCTCATTTACGTCATCGTCAAACAGAGATAAGACCGAGACCTAACCTGTTGAATACCATAAGTGTTGGCAGAACACATGAGGAACCTTAACAGCTTTTTAGAGACTTTCAACATGCTTATGACTTTATGACTATTGAATAAAATAGAAAATATGCAATAATTGTATCAGTTATGCCTTCAGTAATAGAATATTTTCGATTCAATTCAGTAGACTTTATTGTAATAAATACAAACAGTAGTACAGTTACAAAAGGAATAATAATCAGTAATAAAAAAATGTTATCCATACTGAGAAGGAGGCAAATAACCCGAGCAGTGAACAATGTACAGAGAAGAGTCAGACCTTGCTCACAAAATAACGGACAAGGTTTTGAACATCTATTATGATTTACCTCTGCTCATTTATGATTATTATTGTTGTTACCATCAATAAAATTTTCATTTCGTAGGTGGTAGACGGTCTCTGCCTATCGATCGCCAGAGTACGTATGGCGTCCCCTCCTTTCCTCCAGTATTCCCCTATAGCCCCACGGTACCCCATGGATGTTTAGCCCTTAGGCGTTCGTGGAAGTTGGAGTATAAAAAAAAGCTCTTTTTACAGTTTGTCAATACTGTCGTAAGCCTTCATTCCCCTTAAAACGCATGAATCCTGGTTAGATGCTTTTACCGCTAAAGTGCATTGCAACCACGGTTTCACGTATGTTGTCATGTTGATCGGACAAATACCTAACAGAGCTGCCTTATTCTTATTAGAAAGTTAGCTAGTGCACGCCTAATATGCAAGTTTCGACACGTTCCAACGCAACTCTGCACGGGTTTTATTTACGATTATTTTGGAAATTGTTCAAGCGACGTGCGTTTGAAAAAAAACGACTTTCCTTTTTTTGGGACACCCTAGTACATATGAATCCTAAAGTGCAACCGGGAAAGAAAGCCTATTCCGAGAAATCGGATATTCCATTAGAGCAACGCATTAAACAGTGTGCTTTCTGTTTGGAGCGATGTCTTCGCGATTCTCGGATTGCGTTTCCCTTCAGAAAAACAAACGCTAGTCGACGGATCACGGTCCAGATTCGTCAATTTGAGTAAATGGATCTTGACGTTTTTGCTGGAAACGATGGAGCTTAGATGTATTGCTGTTCAAACATGTGTAGTTCGTATTGTCAGAATTTATACGTCTGTGTCGCGTCTTACCATTTCTGAAAATAGTGTTACGTGGGTTTGATGGGGTACCTGCTTTATACGTCTTTCCCATTTACTCCCCACGCCTACTGGATGTTACATGACGTGTATATACATCACAAAAAACATTTACTGTCTGTTTGTTTGTCTGTCTGATCTTTGATCCTTCTATAACTTAAAAAGTACCACTTGAATATTGATGAAACTTTCAGACAATGTTATCATTATGCCAATGACAAAAAAGGTATGTAATTTTTGAAAATCGGTTCAGTGGCGGAGGAGCGAGAGAAAAAAATTAACTACATAAAGATTGCTCAAACTTCGTTTTTGACATTGCAGAGGCTCTTAATTGTTTTTGGAAAAGCTCTTGTTGGAGTTAAAATCGGAAGTTCGGGGCTGTTGGGGTGGAGGAGGGATCGTCTCGTTTGACTAGGGATTCATCAAGTACATGTAGCTTGATATTTTCATAAATAGGATTACTTGAGACGTTGATGTTTGGCTTGTCTTGATTATTTATTGTTCTACCTAACCTAAGGTCAAGCAATTTCGAACTATACTAAGTGACATATAAATCCGAAACACCCAGTTTAAATGGTTTTATTTTAATAAAAGTTGGTGAATCTTACTGTAAATAACAAGGGAAAAAATTTTCAGCCTTATCAGTTGGACATTCCGGTTTTTATACTGCTTTTTTTTAATTCACTAACGCTCTAAAAATGAATATTTCACGCAGTAAAGAATCAACGTTGGCGGATTTTGGCTCTGACATCCTTTACGATCGGTTACGATGCCTAGAGTACGGAGACCTGTACGATTTTGTCAACTTAGTGAGTTTGATAGGGGCCGTATAGTGAGACTTCGGGAAGCTGGACTTTCTTTTCGGGCAATTGCAGTTAGAGTGCAAAGAAGTGTAGACACTGTGGTTAGGTGTTGTCAGGCATAGCTTCGAGAAGGCCGTACGCAAAGAGCAAGGGGCACTGGACGCCGCCGTAGAACAACAGAGCGTGAAGATCGCCGCCTAAGATTATTGGCCTTAAGGGACCGTTTCTCCACTACCAGGTCCATTGCAAATGAATGGTTTGCAGAACACGGAAGACCTATTGGCATGCGAAGTGTTTACCGACGAATGAGAAGTTTTGGCTTGTTTTACATACCGGCCACACTGGGTCCTCCCTTTAACTCGAGAACACCGACGTAATCGCCTTGAGTGGTGCAAACAACGGTCACTCTGGGATCAGGAATGGAACAGTATTGTCTTTAGTGACGAGTCTCGATTTTGTTTAGGCATGCACGATAGTCGTGCCAGGGTTAGAAAGCGACGTGGTGAAAGGAGGAATCCACAGTTTTTTGTTGAAAGACATGTTCATCACACTGTTGGAGTTATGGTTTGGGGTGCTATAGCTTATGGTTGCAGGTCACCTTTAATCTTCATCAGAGGTAACATGAACGCGCAGCGTTATATCCACGAAGTTCTAGAACCCAATCTTTTACCCTATCTTGACACCCTGGTAGATCCAACTTTCCAACAAGATAATGCCCGATCACATGTTGCAAGAGTCACAATAGACTTCTTTCAACATAATGATGTCACATTGTTACCATGGCCACCAAGATCTCCCGACTTATCCCCAATTGAGCACGTGTGGGATATGATGGGTAGGAGATTGCTCAATTTGCAACGTCCTCCTCAGACTCTAGAAGCACTTCGAGAGGAGTTGGTGGTTGCCTGTAATGAGATACCACAGGAGGATATTGACCACCTGATCAGAAGCATGCCTAGGCGCGTTGGAGAATGCGTAGCAATCAGGGTGCATCCACACTTATTAAAGGTTCAAAGGGCTTTAAAGCAGTGCAATCATTTTGAAATTTTTATCATTTAGTTATTATGCTTCATTAAGTACTTATACAAAAATTTAATGAAAATGAAATGAAACCATTTAAACTGGGTGTTCGGATTTATATGTCACTTAGTATATTTGAATAGAAAATGCAACACCGACTTCCTAGTCGGCACTCCTGTTCTGTAATTATGAGCATACTTTTACAAGTTTTAAGTCTACTGATAAATAGAAAGTGATTGAAATCTCAACTCAAAATTTCGCAAAATAGCTGAGATAGCCCACCATAATGTTGATGTGTTGAAGCTCCTCTGTTCGCTACACATTTGCGGCACTCTAGACATGATAATGCAATGAAACGACAACGAAACAAATGGAACCCGCATAGAAAAACCACTAAATTAGTATTACTAAGTACTTAGTAGTAAACGTGTTCATATTGTTCGGATCTGATATAATAAAAAAGCCTTTACAGAAAAGCACGGCTCGCAATGCCTTTAACATTTTATCAGCGTAAACTTCCATGATAGCGAACATGTTTAAAGTTTTATCAAGATTCAATAAACACCTAATCAAAACATAATATTCCTCAAATTGTCGATAGTTGTCAATAGAGAATAGAGTTACTTTGAGCAATTTTTGTGGTTACAAAATGCGTTTTACGAACCATGAAGCTATTGATATGCTTGCAGAATAAATGTCTTCAGAATGCCGTAGTAGCAGAAATCGTTCTATCATCATACGATAAACAAATTATTTTATTCAATATATTTTTTTTTTCTCTTAGTGCGTGTATCATACATCCGATATTTCCAGGCACATTTGCGCATGAAACTTAGAGGAAGATTGAACGGACGTGTCGCGTCTAGGTCCCATTTACCGTACGCTAAGAACTGACACCGATGCGCACGAAATCCTGTAAGCCTGCAGCTTGCAACTGCCGTCTAATCACTTACTAGCACACTGCTCGAGCTGCGACACTACAGCATCGTTGATGTTGCCAGATGGGCCTTTCAGTAAGGACAGGGAAAAATTCTAGATTCTTTTTTGCCAAACTTGTGTTCCCCTCGAAAACAAAATCGACGAGTCTGAGCGTTTTTCCAGAAAAAAAAACTGAGCTGCCAGTAAATGCGTCTGTTTCGTTTTCGATTGCGCCACCCTGTATACCAACGGGCGCTTCCTAAGTTTTAACACAAAACATTAATTATCTCCAAAATTTCATGTGGAATCATAACGTATTATCCTTGCTTAGATCAATATGTTTGCGTATCGTGCTCTCGGTCGATCCAGCGACGTCTCCATAATAACTGAAGGTTCCAGACAAACCGTGGAATCACGGTCTATCAATAAGACGAAGTTGTAACTACCGGTGGCAGTCTCATTTTCTTTAAGTATTTCCTCGAAATAATGAGCGGCCTGTAACGTGAAGTGGGTGCTACGCGATTCCCGACGACTCGTTCGCCGGCTAGTGATACGTGCACTGCTGCAGTTTGAGATGAGTTTTAATGAAAAAATATAAGGTGTAAAAAGATACAGTGTTTACACGACTTGCGGCATTGATCGTTTCAAACGAATATAGGGAACCCCGTAAGTAGACTAGGGCTACTTTGGACCCCCCCACCACTTCCACTTAGGCCACGCCCACCGCCTGCTCTGATTGGCGGATTGACGGCGGGAAATTTGAACGGGGTTGATGGATATGTTGATTGGCGGGAACCGCTAGTTCACCGCGTGCTCTGATTGGCGGATCAGACGGCGGGGAAATTTGAACGGGTTGATGGTATATGTTGCTTGGCCCCGCTAGATGCCGCACCCGACCGGAAGTGATTCAGACAGCCGACGATAGTAAGGTGTAGTATAACGTCTATGCGTAAGTGTGTGACTCATTTCATGTTTGCGGTAAATATTTGCATATAGATCGATAAAAGCCGATGAATAACGGTAATTATAGATGCAATTCTGCGGATCAGTTTAAATGGAAAACGTATAAAATTCGCGGAGAACAATGCGTATAGGATGATCTCAATAGTCAACCACGTCTATTCAGTGTGCTATAAAAATGGAATTGCTCATATGTGGTGCTACAGTTAGTTAATTTTTAACATTGATACAATATTGAAAACATAGTACAGTCTATATTGTGTATCTAATAGATTCCAACAAGGCAATCAC
>CAVLJG010000001.1:127313405-127343499 GCA_963669975.1 Acanthoscelides obtectus | reverse complement strand
TTTTATGTACATACATGTCGGTCCGGATATGACGGCTTTTTCCACAATGAAACACTTTTAGTGAGATTTTTATTCCACGAGACAAAAATGTCATGATTACCTAAAGCCTGCGCGATGAACAGCGTAGCCCCGGTGGTGTTCTCGATAAACAGTTGCGGCCTATCATCCTCGTGTATGGTCAAATAGACCGTTTGTCCCTTGTTATCTTGCGAGGTGAGCACCACAGGAATAGAGTAGTCGCCGGTACGAAGCGCGAACGATTTCCTTAGCAGCGGTTTGTCGACGCGAATCGGACTCGACCAACCGTGCGGAGAGTGCGAATCGTCGATCGAAAAGGACATGTACAGGGCGTAGTTTATCGCGTGCGGATCCTTGCTCTTCGATGATGCGGCAGATGTCAACGTGAACCACTGGATCACAGAGATGCCGGAATTGCTGAAATGTACATACATCCGTCTAGAAAGTTCATTTCATACTTGAAAAGCGAGGCTTTTCCTTAATCGAATTTGAAATAATTTCAGAAAAATACAAAATTTACCTTTTATCCAAATGTGGCGCGACAGTAAAGCAATATCTTTCCATGTTGACTGGAATATCAAATTTCCCTTCCTCGTCTGGAACGGCAAAGCATATCACTTGCACCTACAATTAATTTTAGATTATGCTTGTTCGTAGCTATATTTATATTGTTTGAAATATACTGAGTGACAAGAAAAGGTGAAAACCTACGTATGTTTATTAGAATTCAATAACTTTTTACATATCGATTTATGTTGCCAACAAGTGATAAAATGGTCAACTTTTTCTGTTAAGTTCTTGTAGTGGCTGCGTGCTTGTTTGATGATAAAGAAGCAGTCAGTTGACGAATCAAGCTGAAAATTTAATCATTTTACTACTAATGGACACTGAACATATATGCCAAAATTATCGGATCGGAATCGGTGTTTACCTTTCGGTAGGTGTGCCACAGAGTAGCAAATTGGGTCCATTAGTATTTATTTTATATATTAACGATACTGCTGATATTTTACAACACTGCAAAATTCAACTATTTGCTGATAATACATTAATAATACAACGAATATAAAGACATTGAAACAGCAATAGAGCTGTTAAATAATGATATGAAGAACGTAATAAATTGATTAAACGTAAATCAACTTAAACTAAACACAAACAAAACAAAATATGCTAATAGGAAAATCTTTAGATCAAAATACGATATTTCTTAAAATTAATCATGAAAGAATTGTATCAATCGAATCATTTAAGTATTTGGACATATACGTAGACTGTAAATTAAAATTGATGGGCACTTTGAATATATTATTTCAAAAAAATCCAAGAAATTACTTTTACAGAATTTCGCATAGCCTAAGCGTTTATTCTAAAAAAATTGTGTACAACACTATCATTTGTCCGCATTTGTTATATTGTTCGACTGCAAATGAAACTGTATTTTCAAAATTACAAATATTACAAAATAAAGCTATGAGAATCATCTTAAATAAAAATAAATATACTAGAATAAATTTTATGCTGAAAGAAATAAAATGGTTAAATATCAAAAATTGCATAGTCTACTTGGTTTTCATTTTCATATTGAAAAATTATCTTCTACCAAATCATTTAGAAAATTTTATTGTATTGAACAATGAGTGCCACAATTATTCTACTAGAGGAAGTATAAACTTTCATTTACAAAACTGCAGTAGCAATATAACGAGCAAGTCAGTATTTCAAAAGAGATTGTACGAATTTAATAAATTAATTAATGATATCAAGATGTGTGTCAGTTTGAAAATGTTCAAAGAGAAATTGAAAAAATATCTCATGGAAAACCAGAATTCATAGTAGTGAAATTTTGTATAAAAATGTAGTCTTGAAGACATAATATATTTTGTGATATACTGTGTAATATGGATATTATGGACATTGTAGCATTAATGCTAAATAAATCTGAAACAAACAAACAAAGTATATTTCATAGGTACAGTTCTCAAACGAATGTTATTACCTGCATTGCCATATGATTGGACAGTACATGCGTGGAAGAGACTTTTAGCAATCTAATCTCATTCTTGATGGTGCTAGTGACGGATAACATGCAGATATGCGAATCGCATATAATCGGGGACTTGATACAACCTTCTAAAGGTATCGTTCCTGTGAATTTAGGCATGTAGAAAGATTGACTCCAGTCCGATTTGGACAACTGCAAAGGTTCCGTGTAACACCAAGTACCGCCAGAGCAAACGCCTATGTTAAAATTCTCCTAAAATATTATACGAAATAAATAAAAAATGTCGTTATTTATGTTAAGTTTATCAAATCATTGATACAAACTAAAAATAGGATAGGACCTAATACTGATCTTTGAGGTACTCTTGCGTTGTTTCAAAGTGAAAGTCCAGTACAGCCATGTTTGCTTAATTTTTTTAATAATTTATCCTGATTTACACAGCCAAAAGCTTTGGAAAAGTCGCAAAAAAGCTTTTAAAATTTGTTTATCTTTAGCTTTGAGTATACCTAACTGCTGGAGCAATGTGAAAATCGTGTCCATGGTATTTTTCTGTTTTTGAAATCCAAATTGGTTGTCACTAATAATTTTGTTGTTGTTCAGCATATATTTCAATCTAATTTGACTATTTTTACTATTATTTTTTCTATAACATAGTCACAAATGTGCAATAAATTAGTTGCAAGTGTTTTAATAAATTAGTGTGAGAGAATTTATATATTGGACTTACGGTGTTTTCGTTATAATAAGTACTCACCTCTAATTTCGGCGGTGCCACGATTCCATAATGTGGTATTTTGCAGAGTTCGATGCCGCTAACATTGATGGTGATAGGAACGCCCAAAGTGTTCACTGTCAAACACCATGGCAGAAGTTCTACTAACAGAGAACACGAGTACTGACAAGAGTTCCGGTATCTCACCTAAACATATTAAACATTTTTGTTGATAAAAAAATAATTATTCGTTTGTGGTATACTAACTTGTACATGCGTTAACGGTTGATCGGCAACGATCCAATCAATTTCGTCTAATTCGTCTCCAAAATAGGGCCAAGTCGATTTATCGAATTGATTCAGTTCACTCAAGATATCTTCGATACTATTAATTTCGGGTTTTTTAAAAAAATGTTGATGATCCACTAGGGTATAATTCAGTGGGACATATGGATTTGCTATTGGATCGGAATTGCTAGAAACAAATACAAAATGTTAATAAAATCTATATGCGAATATTTAAGGGTGTGAATCTACATGAAAAATTAATGTTAGTTTGCTATGGTCCAAAAATGTTTCCTTACAAAAACTCGGGGTGTTGAAGTTTTAGGAAAAAATGGAAATTAATTAATATTTTCAGAACCGCTTCAGATGTTTCACTGATATTTAGTACGTAGCGAAAGTTTATAAAGTTGCATATTTTTCGACGCAAAAATAATGTTGAGCTTTAACAGTGGCGTGCGTACGGGTATTGAGTTCGATATTTTTCAAGAAAAAAATGGTACGCCAATGGTTTTTTGCAAATACATTTTTGAATTCCCCGTTCAATTTGAAAAAAATGATCTTTCTTGAATTGTTTTCCTTCGATGCGCCATTTTTCAGTAATTTCAGTTTCAAAAATTTTTGTAATCATTTCGTTGGTTTAATGTTATGTTTATGTTGTCAGTTGTTGTTGTTCATTATCCCTAATGTGTTAATTTTTCCAATTAAATTAATAATAATTCAAGATTTAATAAGTTAGACAATAGAACGGTTTTTATTTTTTTACTCAAAAAATGGCGCATCGAAGGAAAACAATTCAAGAGAGATCATTTGTTTTAAATTGAACGGGCAATTCAAAAATTATTATTTTTGCTAAAACTTCAACACCACGTGTTTTTGTAAGGAAACATTTTTGGACCATAGTTTACAACGCAAACTAACATTAATTTTTCATGTAGATTAACACACTTAAATATTCGCATATCATTAAGGAACACCCTGCATACATGTACATTCATTTATCAATACGGAATGCTTATAAATAAAACTTTGAACATAATTTAGTCATACGGAAAAAATATAAGAACCTTGTCAATCCCAAAAAACTTTTGCAGGTTTATAAAGAGACAATTGAAAATACAAAACAACATTCATGAACAAAATGGTACAACTGAACATTTACATTATCACCATATTACAGATTCAATAAATATTTTTTTAATTTCATTTTGAAATGTTGAGGGTGCTTTATTTGTTTTAAATACTCAGGTGTTCTATTACATAGGTAGATGAATTCCGCTGCAGCAGCTGCTGTTTTCAGCTATTCGGAATGTACAACATTTTGTGATGAAATTAAACATTTGTTTTCCCGTTTTGCATATTTTGCAGAGCGTAAAATGACTGCGCTCAAATATGATGGACTTGGTAAAACGTAACATCTAATTTTACAGAAAATACTTACTCGATCTTGAAAGTTAATTGATGCGAGTGATCGATCGTTCCTGGACAATAAAGTTGTTGCAACTCCCCTTTGCCATTGACCACCGCGTCAAGATGAACGTTCAACGTTGGCGTTTCGATGTGAACGTTCGAACTGATCGGCAGATTCGACTTGACAGAGAACAGCGGCCACAAAATGGCCATGGTGCGTTTCACCTTGTGCACTTGTTCGGTTACGATGCGACACCAGATGCTCAGAAATTGCCCGCGTTCCTGCAGAGGCACTGCAAATAATAAACAATCTTTATTCACAGCACTTATACTGTAATCATATTAGAATAAAATTCCCCTGGTTTGCGAAATAATTGTAAAGGCTGGTTTTATTGCTGCAAGTTATTTAAGGGGGTATTCAAAACAGGGACGCATAAAATGGGTACACCAATTTTTGTGGGAAAACTTTTTATTCGTTAACAAAGAATGAGAAAAAGGGATTCAATCGAAACTGTTGGCAGGAACGAAAATACTCTTCATATAAGATTTTTAGGTATTTACGAGACCTACAAAATGAGACCACACGTAAAAAGATCCGACTAATAACAAAAAAGTTGGCCGAAAAGCGAGTCAAACTGCAGGTTTTGGTATTTGGTTGGTAATGCGACGATGGTTTCTCGCAGATATTTGAAATTTTTCAAATTCGTAGGATTTGTATTTCTAAATAACCACAAAGGGCATTTTATAACAACATAAACTAGTTTACCTTGGCGATATGAATCGCAAACCATTCCGGAAGATAAATGTTATTTTTATGCAAAAAAGGATGAGTTACGTTTTTTCTCTTAAACAAATTCAAACATTTCGTATTTGTGAATAATTCACAACAAAAGATGATAGACACATACGCTTTGTTTTAAAATGTGTATAGTAACGTATGTTTTTCGAATATCGTAGCGCATTTTTTCAATTACTCACACATACGACATGTTTAAGAAGAAAAAATCGTAACCTTTGTATTTAGCAGAAAAATAACATTTATCTTTCGGAACGGTTTCGATTCATATCGGCAAGGTAAACACGTATATTTTGATATAAGCCCTTGAACAGCTCGCACCAATAAAACCAGACTTTAAAATTATTTCGGGGAAATTTGCTAATATGATTAGACTATTATGAATAAGTTGATACGCCATAAAAGGAAAACATCCTTGTTGTGTATAGCATTCTCTTCAAGAGTAAATTAAGTTCTATATATTTTGGATCCAAGTGATATGTGATTTTTATGTGCATGTTAATGTAGTTTAAAGATACATAAACACCTTCAAGAGTATGAGCTTCAATGAATGCTGAAGTGTATGATAAATTAGTGTGAAGTTTTTTATAATACACATCTCACGATTAAACCGAAACCCACCTTTTACTAGCCACGGTTGTGACCCGGTACCGTGTTCCCTTAAAGGAATATCTCCAGTCCATGCAGAATCTAAGCCGTAGAACCTCAACCTTAGAAAATAATTTTTTCTGCTGCTTATGAAAATCGACGAAGTATTACTTCTGCCGGGCACGATATAAGTTGGGGAGTTCTTAAATTCCAGTTCTTTGTTATCTTTCGCCACTTCTTCGACTACCTTCAGGTCCAAATGTTCCAGCAAAGTGTTGCTGACGATCAGTTGGCCAGAAAGTATTACCTGAAAAGTCAGGCAAGATTTATTATCGTAAAGTATTATAACGCCCTCGTATAGTGTCGAGGAGTCGCCTTACAGAGTCGACGTTTAGGCAACCAGTTACGCGACCTTGGCATAGCGGTAACATTGTGTAAAAATTTCATCGAAATTTGAGCGGTTGTCATATAACGTCCAAAAAACGTTTTCGAAATCTGCTTCCATCTAGGCTACTTCCATAGAAGTTCAAAACTTGATCTGGAAAACGGTGAAACATTTCTCGACGCGTCGATAGGGGGATAAATACCCGACCATATGGCGAAAGCGGTTAGTCTCATAGTCAAACAACGCGGAATGTCCGGTCGACATGGTTATACACTTTCATAAATTGTATTTTAAAAGTAATAAATGAGACTTTGGACATTAAAACGGTGTTTACCTTACCATATCAATTTTCTACATAAAGCCAAAGTCTAAATACTTGATGTGTCGTACTGGAAGCATGGAGGAATTTACCTGTTTTTGAGTAGCAGACAACGACTTGACCGTAACGATGATCGTATAATTTTTATCCGAATTGAAGTGAATGGTGTGAACGGCATCTTGCGCCACCGGAAACGACCTCGTCCATCCATTCTCCTCCATTGCGACTTTGAGCTGCTCTTTCTTCCTCTGCGACCTCCACGCGTACAGATGACAGCACCTCGGGGCCAGCAAAATCGCTTCTTCGGTCCCCGTTTGGCCGAAACGCAGATTCATGTTGGTGTCGTTGCAAACGACGTATCTCGTCATTACGATAAAGTCGCGAACGGCGTCTTTCGGTTTGTTGCTTTGACTCCACATCTGACTGGAAACGGCTAACGTGTGCGCTATCGTCGGACCTAGCTTGATCTGGAATCAAATATAACTCATTCGTAATCATTAGTTATGTTCCAGCAGCACATTTCCAACGGTTACAAACGACTGAGCATGTGCAGTGGAAAAACATGATCAAGCACGGTAAAAAGAGCTGTTGAATTGAAATGGTTAACGCCACCCGTCGCGCAACGACCGACGAACAGTGCAACAGCGCAATCGTGCACCAAACGGGGATATTCAGTAGATTTGCAACTGGAATGCGAAAGCTTTCGCGGCCATCATTCTATGTTATTTGGTCGGTTTTGGGTAGTTAGGCGGTCGTAAAATATTTTTAACGTTTCGCCAACACGAGTGGTTGGCATCTTCAGAAGGAGTTCATATTTCGGAGTCCTGTGAGCTACAGTAAAACAGCCCAAACAACAGATTTGCTACTTTTCCATTGTCCAAGGTTGCGGGGTTATCCGAAATCGACTGTTTCAATGATTCTCCTACCTGTATCGGTTTTGAAATGATGTTACAGTTGAGACTGTCCGCTAGACTGAGTTCAACTTTGAACGTGAACGGATCAATGAGGGACTGTTCGGTCAAATACATCAAGTCCAAGACGTTGCATTTTAAAGCTGAGCTCACTTCAACGGTCAACACGTCTGTTTCCCAGCACAGACCATACGATGTTAGATTCTCCAAAACGATCGACATGAACCTGAAACGATTTAAACGATTTTATTGGAAAGCGACTCATATAGATTTATTATACATGAAAACCTGAATATTAAGAATACTTTAGTGAGTACTACAAATCTCCGTAAGAAGTTCAGGAACTGTTTTACTTATAGGTACATTTTTCTGTTTTGTTTCAAAAATGGTGCTGGTACCAAAACATAAAAAATAAGTTCTTATCCCAGTATCTGAAGAAATTAAAAATACAGGTACCAAACATGCATGGAGGTTGTCGCATACCTTTGAATATCGGGAAACAGCAAATCTGGTGTATAGTTCTTCAGACAATCGGGCATCTTGGGAGCATGCTGAGCCTCTTTATCGAAATAGTTGTACAGGGCCAGTTCGATTTTGGTCACGTAAAGCGCGGCCGTCAAATGCGGGATCAGCGATTTGTCGAAATAGGAATCGATGCGCATGCAGGCTGCCAAAGCGCGAGGAGATATCACCACGTCCTTTGAAAGATCTCATCGCTATTGCCTTCGTTCACGGTTGTTATCACCACTCGCCACGTTGACGCCACTACCTAACGTACATTATTATTTTCTACGATGACTAGAACTAAAAATTAATTAAAAACTATCTCGACATATTCATTTTACCCCAAACTGATTTACGAAAGTGATGTTACCAGACAGGTGCTTAAATTTACAAAATTACTCAAAAGCATAGTGGAACTAAGTTTTAAACATTATTGTGTTTACCGACTATACTGTATCATGCTAGAACTATATATATATATATATTAGAATCTTATTCGATCCAGCATGTCCCAAGATTTTGATTTTCTCAAAATTTCCTTAAAACAGAAATGAAACTCAACGTCATCGGCATATAACGTACGATTCTAGTATGATACGGAGGTATAGTGAGCAAAATGAAATATTACGTACTGTCCTTGGCGTGCCCTGAGGAAGTGTCAGATGACATACTTCGCTCTCCGAGAGGTAGAACTGCGTGTACGGCAGGTAGCAATTCCTGCACTCGGACCAGTACTCCAAATGGCACACCACCACAAGTCCTCTTGATAGCCGAGGCTCATTTTGTAAGGCACGGGGAATACTCGAACTTTGGTCAACGCTCGAGGTGGGGATAACGCCAAGCCATCGCTGATAACGAGGATTTGTTCCAAAACATCACCTAAGGATTCGCTCTATCTACATAAATTGCTTAGGTACTTTTAGAAGAAAAATAAAAGTGATATACAGGTTGTAAACGTTAGCATTGTCGTTATTTAAATGGGTAATACGGGGAGTCAAAACAAGTCAAAAAGTTGATATGACCCATAATGTTCACTCAGATACTGAATGGCGCCTGTAAAAATGTGTGGTGGTGCCTCGTCATGAAGAAACCATAAATTCTGTCTCTGTTGTAATGACATGTTGTCTAAGGTCTGTTCCAAAAGTTCTGGTAGGTTATTGGCTAGAAAGCTAAGGTATCCTTCTCCTAACAACTTTTGGGCCAATTACCTGATCGTCAAGAATACCCGCCCAAATATTTATTTAAAACGTTGTTGGAAATGACCTTCACGAATGGTATGAGGATTTTCTTGGGCCCTTATGGAAATTTAATATCCCGTCTCGCGTAAAGGACATTCGACAGAATGTTAGTCTGCGAGGATAGTCTTCTGGTAACAAGGTCTGCACTCGTTGTACATGGTAGGGATAAAGCAAATTTTCCCGTAGAATTCTATGGACTATGGTATGATTCGAGAACATTGTAAATAAACACAACGACGTACGCGAACAATAACTAACCATTGTTACCGTTTGCGATCGATTGCCGGTTCGATAAGAGTGATGAAAGACCGACGCGTAGTTGTCATGTGTGTTTTAAATATTTAATTTAATGAAACTTACTGACTACAAATTTTGGCTTAACTTAGAAAAACTGAATGCCATTTATTGTTAATTACCCAATTTAGAAACGTTTTAGATTAGATTATAAAAATTAGTAAGGTTGTGGTAATTGCGGTCGATATAAAGCACTTAAAATTGTAAACTATAAAGCCATTTAGACGAAAATCTATTGACTTGTGGACATGCGTCATATGAACTTTTTGACTTGTTTTTACCCCACTTCAATAGTAACTACCATAACGTTTACACCCTGTATGAGGGTTGATTCAAAATAGGTTTCCCACATTTTTTCAGACAGCAGGATTTTTTATTTGAAAAAAAATTAGACGTAGACTTAATAATTTTACTGCGATATATGCTCACCTGATATGGCAGCGGCAATTCATCAGGTTTATCAGTGTTCGAATCGACGAACTGGAACGCTCCGGCTCTAAGATCGTCCTTGTAATGTTGCTCCCTGTCCGAGACTTTCTTGAAAACTTGCGGTGGGGCGGAATACAAAGAAGAAGAAGGCGCCGAATATGCAGAACTGCTGCACCTGCTCGTATTGCCCTCATCTTTAGAGGGGAAAGAGGATATGAATTCGACGATGTCCTTCGACACGATTTGTACGCATTTCAGTTGTTCAGGGCAGGACGTCCAACATTATGCAGTCGCTTTCCACTGTTATTTGGATCTGGAATCAAGTGGTTTGTACACAGGAGACTACTAGAATATACAAACAATAGTAGTAATATTTCTAGATGAGATCGTATCTAGACTCTAACAAAAATCATTTTCAAGTTCAAGGTTCTAGTTTTCTGTTTTTTTACCAGAAAAAACTCTAGACGCAATGGTTCGCATGTAATTCTAACAAATGGCACAAGAAAAATGTTTTGAAAAATTGTTGCCTTCTTCCTTCCACGAGCTTAAAAAATTGTTTCTGTTAGATCATCATATGTGCTAGAGAGCTTCAATATCCTATTTTTAAAATCTCGATACGATCATTTGGCATAACAAGGCAAAAAGCAACTTATATGGTGACTTTTTCGAAATCAGCACTAAGGAAACAAAAAAAAAACACCTCAAAGATTGCATTCAAATCTTATAGGAGATTTATTCCAGTTTTACCTACATACATTCTCTGTGCGATCACTGGTTACCGAGATATCTGAGGTCGAGGACAAAAGGATCCTTTTTCATTTAAATGACCTGAACTTAAGGTCAGATATCTCCGCGCCAAATGATCGTATCGAGATTTAAAAACAGGATACTGAAGCTGATTATAAACGGGTTATCTGTTACATGGCCTAAGAGGTATGACTCAGGTGACTGACCTGTGGACTGCTATCAGTTGTTTGCCAGGATTCCCAGAACATGGAAACGTTGAACGTGACTGTCCATGGATTGAGTAAGATCTTTTTGAAGTTTTTGCTGATAACGTTCAATGTGACACTATGTAAACCACATACAACTGACACCTTCTCAGGTCTATTCGATAATGTCAGGTTATTTGTGATCCTTTCCAAAGCCAGATCCATCTAAAAATAACGATTGATCATCAATGATTATTCAGTTAGATGGACATGGCTAAAAGATGACATGAACGCAATATAAATGACCAGACACTTCAAAAAACTCATGTCACAAAATTTGATTTTTTTCAATCAATGAAAGCTGTGTTATCCGCAAATGAACAAGTATTTTGTTAAACTTAATATATGGTATTATACTAAGTGACATATAATCCGAACACCCAGTTTAAAATGGTTTTATTTTAATAAAAGTTGGTGAATGTATTTATCTTACTGTAAATAACAAGTGAAAAAATTTTCAGCCTTATCAGTTGGACATTCCGGTTTTTATACTGCTTTTTTTTAATTCACTAACGCTCTAAAAATGAATATTCAGCCGCAGTACAGAATCAACGTTGGCGGATTTTGGTTCTTGACATCCTTTACGATCGGTTACGGAGACCTGTACGATTTCGTCAACTTAGTGAGTTTGATAGGGGCCGTATAGTGGGACTTCGGGAAGCTGGACTTTCTTTTCGGGCAATTGCAGTTAGAATGCAAAGAAGTGTAGACACTGTGGTTAGGTGTTGTCAGGCATGGCTTCGAGAAGGCCGTACGCAAAGAGCAAGGGGCACTGGACGCCGCCGTAGAACAACAGACCGTGAAGATCGCCGCCTAAGATTATTGGCTTTAAGGGACCGTTTCTCCACTACCAGGTCCATTGCAAATGAATGGTTTGCAGAACACGGAAGACCTATTGGCATGCGAAGTGTTTACCCGACGAATGAGAAGTTTTGGCTTGTTTTCATACCGGCCACACTGGGTCCTCCCTTTAACTCGAGAACACCGACGTAATCGCCTTGAGTGGTGCAGACAACGGTCACTCTGGGATCAGGAATGGAACAGTATTGTCTTTAGTGACGAGTCTCGATTTTGTTTAGGCATGCACGATGGTCGTGCCAGGGTTAGAAGGCGACGTGGTGAAAGGAGGAATGCACAGTTTTTTGTTGAAAGACATGTTCATCACATTGTTGGAGTTATGGTTTGGGGTGCTATAGCTTATGGTTCCAGGTAACATGAACGCGCAGCGTTATATCCACGAAGTTCTAGAACCCCATCTTTTACCCTATCTTGACACCCTGGCAGATCCAACTTTCCAACAAGATAATGCCCGACCACATGTTGCAAGAGTCACAATAGACTTCTTTCAACATAATGATGTCACATTGTTACCATGGCCACCAAAATCTCCCGACTTATCCCCAATTGACCACGTGTGGGATATGATGGGTAGGAGATTGCTCAACTTGCAACGTCCTTCTCAGACTCTAGAAGCACTTCGAGAGGAGTTGGTGGTTGCCTGGAATGAGATACCACAGGAGGACATTGACCACCTGATCAGAAGCATGCCTAGGCGCGTTGGAGAATGCGTAGCACATCAGGGTGCATCCACACATTATAAAGGTCAAAGGGCTTTAAAGCAGTGCAATCATTTTGAAATTTTTATCATTTACTTATTATGCTTCATTAAATACTTGTACAAAATTTTATTAAAATAAAACCATTTAAACTGGGTGTTCGGATTTATATGTCACTTAGTATAAATGAACCAGACACTTCAAAAAACTCATGTCATGAAATTTGATTTTTTTCAATCAATGAAAGCTGTGTTATCCGTAAATGAACAAGTATTTTATTAAACTTAATATGGTATTGTATTGACTTGAGGGGCTCATATCCAGGATACGCATATAACCAATTTTCAGCGGAGCAAGAATGTTGGTAACATATGACTTAAGTGCATTTCGAGTTGATCGGTTCAATTGTTGTTACCTCATGCCCAGCATCGGATTTGAAAGCAAATACAAGTTGATCACTTTTCAAATTAACCGAATTGACTCTTTTCAGGATTTCCTTCATTTCTTGAAACCTCGTGTAGGTATCACTTTTATTTATGCTGAGATGAAGATTCGAAATATCTGTTTTTTCAACAACTGACGTAATATTTCTGTCGGTTCTTTTGAATGTGTCCAATAATCTATCCCTGAAAAGAAAGAATGTTAATGATCAATACGTTAAACTAAGTCAAGGTATTTGATAACATTTCAGTGCTTCCGAATTTGAGGAACAAAATCCACTTTGAAGGCAATTTTGATACACGATTACTATATATTTAAACGAAAGGGAAAAGCTTTTCATGTTTTGGGAATTAGTTTCTATTTTTAGCAGTTCATGATATTTTCTGGAGGTGTCTCATTTACAGAAAAACAAAATTCATTAAGCTTCTTCTTTAATGTTTTAAAAAATCTAAAATTCACTTAGGATGTCCCTTTTATGTGAATTTACCTGATGATCTGCAAATAGCTCCACCTAGACATAGAACATAGAACCTTAGTGGGCTTGGCGATATTCACGTCCAAATGCCCGTGATTCTTACTGCCAGCTTTGATATATTTGAGCGTGAAGAAGGCAGGCAGGATTCCGGTGTTCGCATCCGGAACTCCTGATTTCGTTTCTAGCAGATCGACGGGGTAATCGTCCTCTGTGGGGACGTTGCCCACCGGGGGGTACTCGGGGCCGCGCATTTTCAGGTTCAAGTCGTAGCAGGAGATCTGCATTCGGCGACCTGCCGCGTGCTTTGACAGAAACACGTTAGGCTGTTTCACGCAGATGTATACCTGAAATTTTGTTCGTTTGTTTAAGATTCATTTACCATTTTTGTAAAAGGAAATCTATATTTCCTCTTGTATAATAATAATTATTATTCAATGCCATGTAATGTTCTAAATGAAAATATAAAAATTTATTTATCCTAACTATAGTATTTCCATATTATCATACACTTTGTTTTAGATGCATTTATTTTGGTTTACTTTTACTTTTTGTGGCAAAACTTTTTATTCGACAATAAGGAATGAGAAAACGTGTTTTTTGGGGTTCAATCGAAAGTGTTGATGAGAACGAAAAAACTCTTCATATAAGATTTTTAGGTATTTATGCGACCTACAAAATGAGACCACATGTAAAAAGATCCGACTAATAGTAAAAAAAATATGGCCGTAAACCAAGGCAAACTGCAGGTTTGGAACTTATGAGTAATGTGGCGATAGTTTCTCGCAGATGTTTGAAATTCTTCAAATTCGTAGGATTCGTACTTCTAAATAAAAACAACAAAATTGGATTATATTGCTCAAGTAATTTTTTGAGAATTTCTACTTGTTTATCCCTAAACACCTGTTTTCCGTCCAACACTAGTAGTTTATTGAGCAATATACAGGGTTCAAAGTTCAAAGAGCATTTATTAGTAAAATACACATGTTTAACTGATATGAAACACAAACCATTCCAAAATATAAATGTTATTTTCATGCAAAAGAAAAAAAATCTTCGAATGTTTAAGCTATATTATTATTGCATCACATACCAAAGGGTTGTATTTCTTAGGCTCTTTATCTTCAACGCTTTCTTCTTCAGCCTCGTACCCAAGATCATCAGGGTCGATTTTGTATGGACGTTTTTTCTTCTTTTGCTTGTAAATGTTCGGTTTTCCATCGTCGATCTGGTAGAGGGACAGTCCGATTTTGCCTGCTGTGAAAAGAACGTCCACGGGTGCCGCTGTGTACACCTAATGCATTAAATAAACACCCGTCAACAATTTGAATATGACAAAAAGTAATAGGTATATGTTAGAAAAAAAAATGAAGAGCTTTCCAAAATAAGGCGAGTCAATGTTAAAACGGTGAATTTGTGTATAATTGTGAACAATCCTAAAGGTGCAGATCCACAGTGATATTTTCGTCACGTGATTCGATAGATAATCTGGTGAAACAATGTATCATGAAGTACAAGTTTCAACGCGTAAACACAGTACGGGACTTCGCAGCAAGCGTTTTTCTTCTATACTTTTTGGTTGGCATATAATGTTCGTTCTCAAACCTAGGTCGGCACAGCTGATCTCAGAAACACACTGTCTCGTGTGAGGACAAATACAGAGTGGCGCATCGAAAACAAAACAGACGCATTTACTGGCAGTTCAGTTTTTTTTTAAAAACGCTGACACCCGTCGATTTGTTTTCCAGGGGGACATAAGTTTGGCAAAAATCACGTTAACACGTGCAGCCCCCTGGGCGGGGCTGACACCAACCCTAAAATCTTAAATGGAAAGGGCGGTTGAGTGATACCTTATTTTAAAGGTATTTCAATTCCCTTTATAATGATATAAAATTAATGTACTTCAATTCAGTAGTTTTGAGTAAATGTTGAAAATGGCCACCATGACTCTCCATGCAATAATAAAGATTTTGCTCAAAACATTGCCGCACATTTTGCAATATTTGAGGAGTAATTTGAAGGCACTCATCCCCAATTCTTTGTCGCAGGTCTTCTAATGATGTTGGCTAAGTAGCATAGATTTTGCTTTTTGAATGACCCCACATAAAGAAATCAAAAGGTGATAAATCTGGCGATCTTGGGAGCCATTCAATGGTACCCTCTTCAACCAATCCATCGATCTGGAAACGTCTGATCTAAATATTGTCGAACACGTAATGCGTAATGTGGTGGGGCACCATCCAGTTGGAACATTGACCTATTCGCAATGTACCGCAGATCATTCTGATTTTCAATTGTAGCTGTTAATGCAGGATCTATGGCGTCTTCCAGTAATTCTAAATACATTTCACCGGTCAAATTTCCAGGTAAGAAAAAAGGACCAACTAAATGACCGCCAAAAAATACCAGCCCAGACATTTAATTTGTGTGGCTGTTTTGTATGAACCTCATGACAAATTCTGGGATTAGAATCGGACCAATATTGGCAGTTATGACGATTTACTACGCCATTTAAGAAAAAGGAACATTCGTCGGAAAAGCAAGTGTTGAATAGAAAAGGTTTATCGTTTATAATTCGTTCACTCATATCTTCACAAAATTGTAATCGCCGATCAACATCGTCTTCATTAAGTTCTTGTACAAGGTGAATTTTATACGGGTGAAAACTATGGGCCTTTGGAATCCGTTGGACAGTACGTCGATTAACATCACACACAGTCTCCAATTTGCGGGTACTTAACGTACACTTGCCCTAAAACCCCCACTTCTATTGCTTCGTTCCTTATGGGATTTTTAATGTTGCGTTTTTTATTGGCGACTGACCCAGTTTCCCGAAATTTAGCTACAAGTTCTAGAACATATTTTCGATGCACGTTACTGTCATGTCGCTCATTAAATATTTCTGCTGTTCTAATAGCGCACTGATTATTTCCGAAAAATATTTCGATAATTTCAACTCTTTCTGCTGTGGAATATACCATGGATAATTTATGTAATAAAGCGTTACAAATTATTTTAGCAACAAAGTTTGGTCAAATCAATCGCAAACTATGTATTAAATTTTTCCTTATCTTTCTTCAAGAAATAACTGTTTTGCCCAAAAAAAAAACGCCCCAATAGCTATTTTCAACAACAAAATAATAAACTAACTATGGACGTAGTGAAGAAAAGCATTTACTTATTAAGTAAATTCTTTTAGTCAAATTTCTTCTGAAAGTAGTACAAACTAATCTGATGTACCTATTAAAGTCTATACTTTAAGCTTTAAATCAATAAATCTTTAAAACTACTGAACTGAAGCTCATGTATTTTACATCAATATAAAGGGAATTGAAAGACCTTTAAAATAAGGTATCACTCGATCTCCCTTTTCATTTAAGCTTTTAGGGTTGGTGTTACCCCCATCCAGGGGGCAGCATGTGTTAACGTGATTTTTTGCCAAACTTGTGTCCCCCTCGAAAACAAAATCGACAGGTCTGAGCGTTTTTCCAAAAAAAAAACTGAGCTGCCAGTAAAAGTGAACAATTTGTTTTTTGAAGTACACACTAACCATGGTAACCGAGCTATGTTTTTTGCTATAAAGCTGATGTTCTCTCTCGCTTAAACCCTTCAATGCTGCCCTGGACGAAGACTTGACGCTTTTAATGTCCGACGTATCGATGCCAGAGTCACGGATGATCTCCTGGGGATCCCATTTGACGGTGTTGTCCACAGACGGTTCGAATCTGGAGTAAGGAAAGATGATTTTCGGTCTGGCTAACGCGCTGTCGTCTAGAAGCAGTGGTTCGACCAAGCTCGCAAATTCGCTCAGGATCGCTGACACCTGTAACGTTACAATACAATATAATACAATTTTTTTCCTACTATGATATGCCGAGTGACAAAAAAAAGGCAAACACCTACGTATGTTTATCCGATTTTAAGAATCTCTGGCATATACAGGGTGACTTTGAAGTTGAGTCATTAATTTTTAGATAATGATTGTAGAAGGAAGATAAACCAAAATATGTGTGTAAAAATAAAAAAAAAATAAAAAAAAATGTTACCTTGTTTTATAAAGTATCCTCCCGACAAGTATTTCAGTGCGGACCTGTATTTGATCGTGCGGTCTTGGAGCACCGGCATACCCTCCCCTGTGAGGTCTTAAGTCACCTGATTCACGAGCCCTTTGTACTACATTCAGCATTTTCGTAAACATGTGCCATTTTTTTTTCGTTTGAGCCATGCAACAAACACCACTATTCACTCACGCGTTATCGACTGACACATCGACTGAATACAACTGAATAAAATTGTACATTGTAGTAAAAACATCGTTTCAAATTCTTTCGCTTTTTTTTCCGATGCGATGAACGGATAAGGCGGATTATATCCGTTGTCGCCAAACACGAGCACATAATATTATTATTGAGACAGGGCGGTACTCAAACTTCTAAAGGGCTATAACTTTGTTACTTTAATTTTACCAGAAAAATGTTAAAGGAAAAAAACATTTCTTTTGATCAGATCTACTCACTGTTAAAATAAATGACTCAACTTCGAAGTCACCCTGTATGTTCAGTCTCCCTTACTAGTAAAATGATTAAATTTCCAGCTTGTTCGTCAGCTAAGATCGATTTTATAATAACCAATGAACAGAATTTGAGTATCAAGGTTTTACATACTCCAAAAATAAGCGACATTCGTGGATATGTTTCGAGGTGGAAAATATGTTTAGTGAGAGAGAATCAAGAGAAATCACAATTATTGACTTTGAAACGTTACGAGAGTCACTCTTACAAACCAATATCACTGAAATTTTTAATGATTACTTCTCAAAAATTATGGATTGTATGGAGAACTGCATGAGAGACGCACAAATTTGGAAAGTGGTATATCAAAGGAAAAAGCCAACACTCTGGTTTTCACAAATATTTCTAGACTCTAAATTGACGCGTGATAATGACTATTATAAAAAGTTTATGATCACTCAAACTGAGATAGATTGGATACAATGTAAGAAATCAAGAAACAAGTGTTTAACAAATCTTAAGAGCGGAAAGAAAAATATTATGAAAACAAAATCGATAGCAATAAAAATAACAGTAAAATGATGTGGAAGACACTAAAAAATATTGTATCTCCCAGTAGGACGAATGAATTATCAAGAATGTGCTTCGAAGATGGTATAGTAACACAAAAAATATTGATTGCAGAACGAATGAATGCTTATTTTATAGAAAGTATAAATGAGATAGTGGAAAATAATCTACAATTACTCCTGTTCAAAAGTGAAAAGTTCTGAGTTATATGCAAACATGCGGCCAATTAATGTACTGTCAGATGTCGAGAAGCTCTTAGAAGGAATCATATATGAACAAGTCATTGAAGAAAATAAGATATTGACAAAATTTCAAGCAGGATTCAGAAAAAAGTTATCTAGTGCAACAGCAATTCAAATGGTAGTGAAAGAATGGAGGCGAAATATGAATGAAAAAAGTTTACAGTAACATTGTTCTTAGATTTCAAGAGAGCATTTGAGACTATTGACACGGATAAATTGTTAACGAAATTGCATTGCTATGGATTTCAAGGTTCAGTATTCGACTTATTACAAAATTATTTAATCAATAGAAGTCAAAGAAGTAAAATTGGCAATACATTATCAAACATTAAAAACATTTCGGTAGGTGTGCCACACATTTTATTACTTATTATGAACTATTGGAATGTCTGCTATGCGACGATAACAAAAAACTCAAAATCAAGCACGCAGTTTTTTTGTATTTCAATTTTAACCGTCTGAAATCGGAATAAAAAATAAAAAACTTAAAATTCAAACAACTCAAAAATGGTTAACTTTTGGATGAGACATGATAGGACAAAATCGGTTGCTTTTGACCTAATCTATCACCCCTTAACAGGAATATGTGACATTACAAGTCACCCTGTTAAAGCTAAACATTATTTTTGGTATTGAAAAATATGCAACTTAATAACTTTCACTACGTACTAAATATGAGTGAATTATCTGAATCGGTTCTGAAAATATTAATTAATTTCCATTTTTTTCCTAAAACTTCAACACCCCGAGTTTTTGTAAGGAAACATTTTTGGACCATAGTTTATAAAGCAAACTAACATTAATTTTTCATGTATATTGACACCCTTAAATATTCGCATATCATTAAGGAACACCCTGTATTTTAGCACATATTTAATTTGGTTAGAATTTGGAATACAGAATAGCTTTGCTAGAGTAGCAAGTAGGAACCATAACTATGCCTAAAACTAAAAATAGATGTTTCCCATTAAACATTTATTCGATCCTCAAACGACGTTGATGGTCATAGTCACTTGAACGTAAAATTTCCCGCTGTTTGCATTTCCGGTGATAAAAATACGGATTTCATTTAAGAATACCATCTTGACCTTCAAATGCGCTTGAAAGCCATAGTCAAGGTATAAATGTAGACATTCTCTGCGTACCAATTTGATCTGATTGAGCGACAGGTTGACTACGATGTCCGATACGAAGTTGATTTCTACAGAGTGTCCGCAAACGAGAGTGTTCGATTTGTAGAGTATCGCCGGTGCGGCGACCACGCTGATGTCGAACCTGTCCGTGACGTTCCACAGATTCATGATGGGATGGAAGTACGGATGACCTTGCTCCAGATTGTTCCATTCCAAGGCGGGGTTTTCGCTGAGCGGATGCAGCGTAGAGGAAGCGGTGCCCGTTGGCGAGAAGACGGCGTCGATGTCGTCCCAGGTGCCTGTCGAGATTGAGATGCCCAACATGTCGAATTGGTATTGTCGGTCCTCCACTTCGCTACCTGCAATTCACAGCAATAGCTTTCGACATTTTAAAAGAGCAATATCTGTTAAATTTGTACCGCTTGTTGTTTGTTCACTTACCCGGTATATTGAGGATTCTGGCATGTACCGCTTGATCGTAAATGTCTTGTCGAATCGGCGTTCTGCAGATCGGATTCACAGCTGATGGAGTCAGGCTGATCTTTTGAACCTTAATATATTCGATATTTCAAAATTACATCCAAGTTTCGATAACTACTATATGACGTCTCGTAGAATATACAAGCAAGTTTCAGTTTCAGCAAAAAATAATACTTAACAATTATTTTGCAAACGAGGAGTATTTTCGTCTAATATAATTAGACTATCATTATATAACGATTTAATAAACTTATAGATTAGCGAACATGGAAATAGCCTCGCAATTTATAATTGTTAAACATTATTATATGTGATACCTGTAAGATGATGACGTCATGCATGGCTCCGGTACTTCCCAGTTCGACTGAAGGCATCACCACTCGAATATCCTGACATTCCAAGTAAGCCAACGGCAGAACTTGGCTGTTGACAGTTTGCAGGAGCGTCGAGGATGAAGATGGGGAAGTCAACGGTGCTGGCTCGCTGGATAGAGGGATCTCCAATAAGGGAGCGATCACTAGATAGAAGCTGCGGAGCGTGTTCAGTGATATCACAAAGTCTGAAAAAGAACAAGAAATGGTTTTAGGTATCATTCCAAGATACCGAGGAATATTATGTGCGCAAATATTTCAAAGATTGAGATATCATGATATTTTTCGTTTTTGGAATCCTTTTTGAAGACCACCGCTGGACCGATTTTCAAAAACTACAAAACTTTTTCGTCCTTAGCCTTAGTAACGTTGTATGAAAATTTCATCGCAATCCGACTGGTACTTTCAAAGTTCAAAGTTCAAAGACAGACCCACGGAAATGAAACACATGATTTTACGTTATGTGCATACCATGTAACACCCAAAAAACATATCTCATTTTGAAATTTTTCGCGATTATAATAAAGGGTTGTCCAATAGGGACGCAGGAAAGTAAACGTCAATTTGGCATAGACGCCATCTTTGTTTTCTGTCACCGACATGTCATTTTGTTAGTTGAATGTTTACCATTGATCGCTATGGAGTCGTATTCGATTGAAGACCGCATTAAAGTTATTCAAGAGCACTACAAAAATGGTGCAAAAATAAAAAACACGTTTCGCGTGCTTCGTGAACATTTCGGTCGCAACAACCGCCCAAACGAAACAACCATCGGTCGTCTGGTGCGTAAATTCGAGGCAACAGGTTCTGTGGCAAATCTGCAAGGCTGTGGCCGGCCAAGGAGCGTTCGCACACCGGAAAATATTGCTGTTGTGAAGGAGAGTGTGAGAGACGATCCGAAACAATCAACAACGCGTCGATCCCAAGAATTGGGCATTTCGAGAACCAGTTTGCTCCGCATTCTCCACAAGGATTTGAATGTACACGCCTACAAGATCCAATTGACGCAACAGCTGCGTCGGGCCGACCATTTTTCGCGCCGAACGTTCTCAGATTGGCTCCTTGAACACCGCCAAATTGATGCCAATTTTTCATCAAAAATCATGTTCAGCGACGAAGCGCATTTCACTTTGAATGGGACGGTAAACAAGCAAAACTGCCGCATCTGGGCGAACGAAAATCCCCGTGAGTATCAAGAGCAGCCGATGCATCCTCAAAAAGTGACTGTGTGGTGTGCATTGTGGTCAAAAGGCATCATCGGACCTTACTTTTTCGAAAATGCGGCCGGGGACGCCGTTACCGTCAATTCTGAGCGATATCACGTGATGATAGAGGACTATTTTTTGCCGCAACTTGAAGGAATGTATATGGACGATGTTTATTTCCAACAAGACGGTGCAACATGCCACACAACCAACGTCACTATCCATCGATTGCAGTCCTTCTTCGGTGATCGCGTGATTTCGCGCAGAGGAAATGTGCCATGGCCACCAAGATCGTGCGATTTGACTCCCTTCGACTTCTTTTTATGGAGATATTTGAATAGCAAAGTCTACGTCAACAAACCAGCCACCCTCCAAGAACTCAAAAACAACATCATTGCCGAGATAAATGCCATAGAACCGACCATGTTGCAAAATGTCATTGAAATTTCGACTATCGCGTGGACGTCTGTAAATCCAGTCGTGGTGAACATTTGAGCGATATTATTTTTCATACATAAATGGTATAAATGAACTTTCAAAATAAAGTACCCAACTTGATTTGAATATCAATTTTTCTTGTTGTAATATGCGTTTACTTTCCTGCGTCGGTTTTAGACAACCCCATACTTCCTCGCCAGTAGGCGTGAAAAGTAAAAGGAGAATTTCAGAATATCCTCAAGTTTTATATTTAGATCTTTTGTTAGATGTCAGGATTTTATAGTTGAATATGCCAAAATTAAGAAAAATATACAGGGTGTTTCAGAACTAAGGGATCAAACTTGTACGAGTTATTCAGTGTAACAGTAGAAAAGATTTGAGTATAGGGACCCATATCCGGAAAAGTGTCACTACGGCACTACGGCCCTAAGACGCGTTAAATAGGATGTAATGCATTTAATTTTTGCCTTTTGTACATGATATCATCACAACAATAGTTCAAAATGTCTTCCTCCAACCTCCACCGGTTTAAACGTCGCACCCGATTTCGGCGGACATGACAAAAAATTTGATACTCGTTTTGAATGATTTCAAATGTTGCTGTAATTCGTTCAATTAAGTCTTGTTCTGTTTCTGCTGTAGTTTCGTAAACTAAAGACTTTACATGTCCCCACAGGAAAAAAACTAGCGACGTTAAATCGAGTGACCTAGGAGGCCAATAAACTGCTCCACCTCTGGCAATCCAACGGTGCCCGAACCGCTGAGCCAAATACTCACGTACTTGTACAGCAAAGTGAGCCGGCGCTCCATCATGCAGAAACCACATTTCCTGTCGAACGTTCAATAGAACATTTTCAAGAAGTTTTGAAAGAAGTTCCTCCAAGAAACGTCGGTAAATAGGTCCTGTTAACCGTTCCGGTAGAAGGTATGGCCCAATCAAATAATCATCAACAATGCCTGCCCAAATTGCATGGGGATTTTCTTTGTCCAAAACGTGGCTATTCGTACTATTAAAAGTACCATCTCTTGTGAAAGAGGCTTCATCGGTCCATAAAACATATCGTAAAAATATTGGTTGTGCAGCGATTTGATGAAGAAGCCATTGACGAAATTGAATTGAACTCTAGGATGATAATCGGCTGCAGTCAATCCTTGAACTTTCTGGAAGTGATAAGGATAAAGTTGTTGCTCGTGTAGCACCCGCCAGACGGAAGCGTTACTCGTATTCATATCCTCAGCAATGTGACGTGGGCTACTTGATGGTTCGTCGGCAACTCGCTAAAGGACCTCTTCTTCAAATTTGACCGTTCTTACGTTTCGAGCAACGCCAGTATCACGCATCTTGGTTCTAAACATGCCTGTCTCGGAGAGCCGCCGATGAATAGCAATAAAATTTTTGTATCCCTGATGCTGTCGTTCGGGATAACGTTCTTGATACAACCGCGTGCATTACAGCTTGTCGCTCCGTATGCCAAATGCGCATCCGGCAATTCTTGATTGGTCGAGTTTTCCATTAGCAACAATTAATTTTTGTTAAACTTCACAAATACGACAGCACGACTCAGGCGATATGTAATGCAGCTACTAAAAACAATCTCTGTTATAGTTTTTAAAGATAACAACACACAAGCGTTGGCTATGGGTAACCCTATACTCAAATGTTTCCTACTGTTACACTGAATAACCCCTACAAGTTTGATCCCATAGTTCTGAAACACCCTCTATTTTTCGACTTCAATGCCTTCTTCGACACCTAAAAAATTTAAAATTCAAATATTCCGAGCAGCTTTGAACAACTGAAGCGTCATTCAGACATTTATTACCTGTATAACCGCTGCATCTTATTAAGCGAATTTAAAACGTATAGTAATATTTATTTAAGTTATCGAATACTATTTGTCAAGTGTTACCTGTCGGCTGTACGTTGACAACGATCTCCGTGATATATCTAGAAGGCGACAGCATACTAGCGGCCTGTAAATTCGCCGTTGAGGCCTTCTTTCCCTCCTTTGCGCCTTGCTTCCCTTGAGCACCTCTCGACGGGGTCCCGCCGGCGCCCCACAACGTGTGCGTATGCTGGCAGCTGGCTCGAGTTATTGTCACGCACATAAAACCGTTATCTTCGTGGTGTCGTTGCTGTTGAAGCTGTTGCTGATCGCTGGACACGGACACCACGTCTTCACGTTGTCGCATCACGGCGCCGGAGAACGGACCTGGCATCCATTTTGAACTTGCGGTCGCTCTACCGGACAACAATCAATCACGAAATTACATCGTTCAAAATTGATAATACGAACTTTATTAATGGATTTTTTTTTTGGCACCAAACTTCAAATCCCTAAATAGAATGAACAAAAAAGTAATAATACAAGGTGTTTGAGTTTCGGTTACGGCATAGGGATTTTCTTCTGCCCGCAAATGATTATTGTGGTAATTCTGAATGGCATTTCGAGAAAAATTAGCTTCGTCGGTGAACAGATTCATTGAATCAAATTGTGGATTTTGTGTAATTTTTTCAAGATACCACTGACAAACGGTCACACGCCTTGGAAAATCAATGGGAAGTAATGCCTATACTCTTAAAATATGGTAAGGATATAACAAAAAATATAAATATCAGTGAAATATCTGAAGCAGTTCTGAAAATATTAATTAATATCCATTTTTCATGTAGATTCACACGCTCAAATATTCGCATATCATTAAGGAACACCCTGTATAGAGAATACTCGTTCTTTCGCAAGGAGACAGATTTATGATGCATTTATAAATGATCTATTACATAACACAATTAACGAATTACTGAAACCAAACAAAGATAATACTTTCCTCATTATAACAAAAACAATTTTTGTAAAAAGATTCCAATTTAAAACTTATGTGAGGCCACACAATTGTTGGGTGAATGTCTAATATAGTTAATGACGCTTTCTGTGTCTGTGTCTCTGATCAAGCACCAATTCTTTACATAGCGCTTTTTATTTGTCTTAAGTAGACAATCGTCGGTAATGCTTTAGTTTGTGTATATCAGAAAGCAAAGGTAGATACCTCTTGAAATGCTGTATTGATGCCGAACCAATCTTGCTTTTGATCTTTAAGTATACGCTCTGAAGGTCCAAAGAACTAACGATGTCCTCCGCATCCACAACTAACTTCAACATGGGCTGTTGAGACTCAAGGTCGTTTTCAAGGTCGGTGTTACACTCGTTTGACAGCAGCTCTATTGTAAACCTATCATAAAAAACACTATTATGAGTATATAATGGAAAAATCGAAGAATCATCATGCAGTTTTTTGACATAGTTCATCTTGAAGAACCTAATACATCAGATGTTCACGAAAAGAATCATAAGAGTATGCTATTGAAATTGAAGTCTACATTAACTCAGTATAAAGAAAGGATGTAGTTTCAAACACAAATTACTGCAGTAATATATGTTGCAAAGATAATCTGAATACAAACCAATGTTTGTACCACAGCGAATTTGAGTGTCGTGAATTTGTTACCTAGTGATTGTCCATTGCACCCAGGCTGTCAGTTTGATAGAATCACTATCGGCATTGTCAGGTTTCTTAAGTTTAGACGCCGTTTTTCCACTACTCGAATCCTTGTGCGTGGTCTGCGATGGCGAAACCATCGAAGAACCACTTTTGAGCACCACCTGTGGAATCACATCTGGAACCTTACTTGGAGGTTTTTGTTTCTTCGGAATCAAATTGGTTGCTACCTACGTTGAGCGAAAAAAAAAACACCCATACAAAATTTGTTCCAAGTAGATTAAAATATTGCGAATTCTACCAACAGTAAGCTTCATCGTTTACCTCCATAAGACCATAGAGTATGCTGGCGAACAGATAGACTTGGACTTCCGAGGTGGACACCACGATCGGCGACATGTCGATATGCACGCAAATGCCCAGGTAGCCGATGTCGACAGCTGCTTTTTCGTTATTGGTAGCACTTTTACTGCTAGTATCGGCAACACTTTGGTTCTCTACCTGCATAAAGCAAATCGAGTCATCAAAATTCGCGGTTTAAACATTCAAAAATAGACTGTTACGTAATAATTGCTGTATACAAATATGCGACCGATATCGAGAAGCTGTTCGAATGGATAAATGTACGAACAAATCATAGGATTCATTGAAGAAGCCAAAATTTTGATAAAAAATCAAACTGGATTTAGAAAAAAAAATGCCACAGGAACGGCAATCCAAATGGTGGTGGAAGAAGTATGGATGAGAAAGAATATATTGTAACAATATTTTTAGATTTCAAAACGGCATTTGAGACTATAGATAGGAAAACATTATTAATGAAATTGCGTCATATTTTATATAATTTTAACCATTTTACCATGTATCCAGCTATCACCATGTTACTGGACGTTTCCCTCATCCTATACGAAAACAACAATTAGCAACATCCTCACATACTACTGTAAGTTGATTCAATTTAAATTCATTTTACACTTTTGTTGCTACTGTTATCATTGTAATTGCAGCTCCTGATGATGATGGCAAAGTCCATTGAAAGCTAGAGAGAATTAAAAAAAATATAAAGAGTCCTCTTTGCTTAAATTTTGTCGAAGTGCCCAACAAAAGGCGGAAACTTTAATTTTTCACCTAACTGGTTTACACGACAATGACGACGTCTCAAGTTACATCCACAATATATATATATATATATATATATATATATATAGCACATAAGCATTTGGACACTGCTTTATAACTGTTAAATAGTGATATTGAAAAAATTATGAATTGGCTAAATGTCAATAAACTTAAATTAAACACTAATAAAACAAAATGTAATAGGGGAAACATTTAGTTGACAATAGTTCGAATTTAAAAATGTCTAAGGTGAAATTTAAAAATCACTTTATGAATAACCAGAATACATAGTGACGTAGTTTTAATTTTAATAGACAAAATGTAAAATTACAGAAAATGGATTGAAGAAAAATATCTAACCGAATCATTATACAAAATCGACATTGTAGCATTAATGCTAAATAAATCTTCAACAACAACAACAAAAAATAAGGCTGAAAATAGGAAACAGGATCCGTTTTATCAATACTCGAGGGCGGATAAATGGTATATATTAGAGATAGCAGAGGGCCAAGTACAGATCCCTGCGGTGACCCCGTTGTAAACAGGCAAACATTTTAAATAAAGTTAGTGTCAAAGTAATAAATTAGATTGTAAATAACAAAAACGATGTTTTCGTTACAATACAAAACATGATTGTTGGGAGGCATAAAAAATATCTGCTTAGCAGATTTCATTATTGAAGTCATGTATAAGTTGATCATATAAAGTTTTCAATTACATATCAACAATATTTCTACGACAGTGTACCTTAGGCGGTTTCGTTGTCAATCCTATGGTGGCGCTGAGCGATACCGGCTTCAAAAAAGTGAGTTTGTTGCCGTGTTGCACCGTGTAGCAACTGAGATCGGATACGGAGATCGTCCATGGTAAGCTGGAACTTTTCTCGGTCCACACGGTGTTGGGCACCGTCACGGGGAGCGCTCTCAGGTACTTCTTGATGCTTTGCCGATGAGCGCTTCGTACGTTCGCGAACGGCAAAGTTATCACCATCATTTCAGGAGGGTGTTCTTTGTTCACGGCCGATTCTACTGCTTCTTGGATGCCTGCGGATTTCGATCAGCTTGACACTATTCTTATACTTTTTTGCACAGAAATAAGAAAAACGCTGTTACAGAAACCTGATATTCTTTACTTGTTATGTCAAAATTGGCGAGGAAGTATTTTTTATTATTTTTTTTTTTTTTTGAAGAACACCAAAGACCAAAGTATTATTCGAAAACAACCTAACCTGCTTCAACATAACCTAACTATTCATCTTTCAAATATGATCGATCAAGCAACATGAAAACACCGTCTATCTTTGTCGGATACATACAAATTAGCAATACAGTTTGTTTGGAAAATTAAATTCTGTTTGTCTCTGTCTAACATATCTGAAACTTCATTAAAAATATTCAAAAATCGCTGTCGTTTGTCTTTACTACAGACTAAAATAATGACGTAATCGTCGACTATACCCGTGCCGATACGTGCAATTGTACCTTGCGATCCTACAGCCGACAATGAAACTAGAGGGAAATAAATGGTGGACTGCGAAACGTCCCCTTGCAGGAAAACTCCTTTCCAAACGTCGAACCATTTCCTTAGAACGTTGTAGATTTTCTCCTGCAGATCGACGTGCGAGGTGTGTGCGGCCTGTTCTTCATTGCCTGCTGTCGGATTAGTGGGCGTTACGATGGACGCCGCGGCGACGACGTGGATTGGCTCCCAGTCTGAACTGCTGTGCACCGATTGGGTGCCAATGCGACGGGGCGTGTCCACTGCGCTGCCTCCGCTGACGCTCGCCTGGTAAGCCGCACTCTTACTTTTATTCGTTATCTGCAAATCTGAATCGAATCTCGTCATACGGTTTGAAATACACTTTCAATTTGTAGCAGACTGAACGGAACTTCTCAAAGAATATTGTTTCTCCTAATGGAAAGACTGAATTATCTAAAATGCGTTTCGAAGATGGGGTAGTGACTGACAAATTAATTATAGTAGAAAGAATAAACACTTATTTTATAGAAACTGTAAATCAAATAGTGAAGACGATTGATGACGGTGATCCAAAGTTATGTCCATTACAAGTACATCAGACTTCATCAATGAATCAATTTAGGACCTTTAACATCAACAATCTAAGAAAAGCTATCTCAAAATTAAAATCTAATAAAAATCCAAGTGAGAATCTACCAAAAAATATTCTAAATGATTGTTTCAATATAATTGGAGAGATATTATTATTATTGGTGAATCATTGTTTAGTACATGGTGAATTCTCATCAAAATTAAAGTGTTCCGCCATTCCTCTTGTGCCAAAAGTTCAAAATTCTCAGCTGCAAACAAATATGCGACCGATTAATGTCTTGCCCGATGCCGAGATGCTGTTCGACGGGATAATATACGAACAATCATAGAATTCATTGAAGAAACCAAAATTTTGATAAAAAACCAAGCTGGATTTAGAAAAAATGTTCCGCAGAAACGGTGATCCAAATGATGGTGGAAGACTGGAGAAGAAGTATAGATGAGAAAGAATATATTCTAACAATATTTTTTGATTTCAAAGGGCATTTGAGACTATAGATAGGGGTGAAAAATTGTTAATGAAATTGCGTCACTATGGCTTTAAAAGGATCAGTATTACATTTTACAAATTTATTTAGTAAATAGAAATCAAAAAGTTTGAACTATTATGTCAAGTGTTCAAATATATCAGTAGGGGTGCCACAGGGGAGTAAATTAGGGCCGTTACTATTTATTATTTATATAAATGATATCTCTGACATTTTAGAACACTGCAAAATTCAAATATTTGCGGACGATACACTTACATATATATATACATGATTATTTTCTCTTTATATATATATATATATATATATATAGGTGAAAAATTAAAGCTTCCGCCTTTTGTTGGGTACTTCGACAAAATTTAAGCAAAGAGGACTCTTTATACTTTTTTTAATTATCTCTAGCTTTCAATGGATTTTGCCATCATCATCAGGAGCTGCAATTACAATGATAACAGTAGCAACAAAAGTGTAAAATGAATTTAAATTTTGTCGAAGTACCCAACAAAAGGCGGAAGCTTTAATTTTTCACCTATATATATATTTACATCTCCATGTGGATCGGTAATCCTTTCAATTCCCAGCAATAAGTCACCTACCAGAAATATCGAATATAT
>CAVLJG010000001.1:127020501-127312905 GCA_963669975.1 Acanthoscelides obtectus | reverse complement strand
AAACCAGCCAGTTCCCGCCTAAGAGGAGCCATTCTGCGCTATACTCTGTTATACGCACTTCTTCCAGGAGCATTGGTAGCTAAAAACAATGCATCGAGATCATGTCGCTTAAAGTGTTGTATAGCAAACCCTATGACTTTTTGATAACGTTGATTTTCAGCTGGCCCTCCATCAACCGTCATGATTACCACTGGTTTTACTAGTCCATGGTCAGTTTTAGCTAATGGTAGAAACTCTTCAAGTTCGAGAAGCGTCTCGAAATCCTGAGCATTAGTATTAGCAGTATATGAACTATGCTTTCCACTTCGAATAGCGATGTATGTTGGTCCAGAATATCCAACGGCTTGCGGTTGTTCTAGCATATTGGAAGTGATTTTGATACCAGCATAAACAGATTGTATAAATTTATGACGCTCAGCGATTACCCAATCGTGATCAGGTAATTTGATTCTATATTCCATGTGCATTAGAAGAGGTGCTTGCTTATTTGCCGCAGTTACGCCAACAGGGACTCGAGCTTTATCATCTTGAGATATGAAAAATACTTGATCTGGTCCAAGTATGGATGCTATGTTCTCTAAATAATGGATTGATGTTTCGGCGAACTTGCTATCTAAGTGAGCCTGAATGAGCTTAACAGGGACTGTCGATATATGTCTTCGTCCCTCTGCAGAATTAGATTTTCTGGGAATCAAACGAAGATATGTCCCACTGCGACTAATGTCAAATCCTATTTTACGTAATTCTTGTGTGGGTTCATCAAGAGTTTTTACGCTGCGAATTGATTACGTTCGTCATCTGCTGGACTCGCAAATAAAGCTATATCCGCGATTGTTTTCAATAGTGAATGTTGATTGCTTTCAAGATTAGGACGTCCCACTGAATCCCTCAGAGATAGTCTTTTTTTTTATTTCAAGCTGACTGTATAATTTGTGTTTTTTATGCAGGTTTACAGGTTGCCTAAAAATAAAAACTTTCTACGGCTTCTGCTATAGATTCTCTTATTAAGCTACATAAATACAAAGTATGGCAATATATATGGTAAATACAAGACCCTATGGTTTTAAATCTAATATGTTTAAACGAGCAATTCGTTCCGATCACAAAATACACGGTGTTAGTTTTCTATATATATATATATATATATATATATATATATATATATATAAAACTAACATCCTGTACTTTATGACAAATTGACGGAATCAATCATAAGAAATAAATCTATAATATAATGAATATTACCACTATACATTGAGATAGGCCATAATATTTTCTAATCAGTAAAGAGAAACTTTTTGGCGATTTCTAATATTTCTAGTACTCATAGGTCCTAAAATGATTTCGTCACTCACCTTAGAAAAAAATTTAGTAGATTGGATTTATTCTTAGTCGCCGCTTGCAATTCTTCTTCGATTCTCTTAGATACAATAATATCTAGTTCCTTGTCGGATTTTGTTTGTAATTTGTAATTTCGCCACACTTCGTTAACCAACTTTTGTACATTTTGTACTTTCGTACTTGTATGAGATTTTTTTTAAAAAAAATTACACCACCACTAATTTTTTCGAATCTCTCAAAGAGGCGTCTTTCCGTTTAGTCTCAAGAATATAATTCGACAGCTTATTACGCTTGTAAGTTTTTTCACTCAAATTCTAGACATCTTGGTCTATGTACGTTCTTGAAACTAAACCTTATTCTTTTCTCAATGGATAAGCTTGTCAATTTTCATTATTATCGGCCAAAATAAGAGCTAAGAATCGGAAATTATGTTAAGAAGAAACACGCACGAATATATTTTTTAGATTCGAACATAATAATATATATTTACTTTTGAGTATGTTTCTTTCTTCGAGTTCCTCTTGCGTAGGTCTCATACTGAGCCTGCGTATCAGCCTGGCGCCGATCGCCTCTTTCTGCTCCTGTCTTTCATTGTCCGACTGCACCTGCAGGATGTTCCTGTTGATCAGCTCCTGCCTGTCCGGCCTGAGGGCCAACTTTAAATTGAGACTCTCCTTCCTGGCGATCTTCATCGCGAGCCGTCCGTCATCTGACGATGATGTCGCACCACCCTCTTCGTCTCTATAAGCGATCGGCCCGTCGTTCGAGTCGCTGTCGCTCTCATCCTCGCGAATCACGCACGGCCTGGACACGTTCTCTTTGTTTTCCATGAACCGTACCGGTTTGCCTCCACCGCTGCTGCTACTGCTGAAACCATCCAATAGATCAAAAAAAAAAAATCGCTACCTTTTTCAGCTTCAATAAGAACTTATCATCACAAGAGGAGCGTTTGCAAACAAAGCTACAGGGCTATATAGTTTGTACACAGTAATACAATACATTGCATGGCAGTACTGTGGCAATATTAATGCTGTATACCTTTTTTACTGTATGACTTTGCTGTACAGGGTTTGTCCGGAAAGTAATAGGACTCATTTTCTTCCGCCATGACTGTACTTCGGAGCGGACGCGCACCGACGGGATTCGGTAGAGGGCGTTCCTAGCTAACGAATGAGCGGCTGGTCAGTTGTCTCCGAACACTTGGAGAGTCAGGACAGGCATTTTCTGTGAGTGGTGCAAGCCGAAAATGCAGCGTCCGTTAGAACAGAGGTACGCGATTAAATTCTGTGTGAAACTCGGTAAATCTGCGACAGAGACGTTTGATATGATCAAGCAGGCTTACCCAGGTGTTGCTTTAGCAAGAAGTGGTGTTTAATTGTCCAGATGTTAAATTTACCAAAATCTGTGGTTCATGACATTATGACACAGCATTTGAACATGCGCAAGGTGTGCGCGAAGATGGTTCCAAAAGTGCTCACTGACGACCAGAAATTGCGGCGAGTGGAAGTGTGCCAAGAAAATTTGAACATGTGTGAAAGTGACCCCCAATTTTTTGATAACGTAATCACCGGTGACGAGTCGTGGATCTTTGAGTATGATCCCGAGACAAAGTGGCACACGACGGCGTCTTCTCGCCCAAAAAAGGGAAGAATGAGCAAATCCAAAGTGAAAACGAAGCTCATTGTCTTTTTTGACATAAAAGGCATCGTCCATCATGAACGCCAAGTTTTACGTGGAAGTGCTCAGGAGACTCAAACGAAGGGTCAGTCGGGTCCGACAAGACATCGCAGCCGAATGGAAGTTGCACCACTACAACGCCCCGGCTCACACCGCCTTTCTTGTGAACAGCTACCTGACCAAGGCCGGCATCCCCACGCTTCCGCAGTCGCCCTACAGCCCAGATGTGCCCCCCCCCGGACTTTTTTTTGTTTCCTCGCCTGAAAAGGCCGATGAAAGGCAAGCATTTTGAGACGACAGAGGGGATCCAAGCAGCATGCACCGCGGCTCTCAAGGCTATTCCGGAGAATGCCTTCTATGACGCCTTCAATGCTTGGAAATCGCGCTGGCAGCTGGCTCAATACATTTTTTTAATTCGACTCAGTCCTACTACTTTCCGGACAAACCCTGTATAATCACGAATATTTTATGACTCCATATACCATAGATAACAATTCATAAAAGTCCAATCATATTAGACGAAAATATCCCTGGTTTGAGAAATAATTGTAAAGTCTGGTTTTATCATACTGCTAATTGTTCAAGGGTGTATTCAAAACATGGACGCATAAAATGGGTACACCGATTTTTGTCGGAAAACTTTTTATTCGACAACAAAGAATGAGAAAACGTGTTTCTTGGGTTTCAATCGAAAGTGGCGACGAGAACGAACTCTTCATACCGGATTTTTAGGTATTTATGAGACCTACAAAATGAGACCGCACGTATAAAAATCCGCCTAACAGCAAAAAAATTATGACCAAAAAATGAGGCAAACTGCAGGTTTTGGCACTTGTTGGTAATGCGACGATGGTTTCTCGCAGATATTTAAAATTCTTCAAATTCGTAGGATACATACTTCTAAATAACAACAACAACAAAATTGGATTATATTGGTCAAGTAGTTTTTGAAAATTTCTATTTGTTTATCCCAAAACACCTGTATTCCGGCCATCATTACTAGTTTATCTTGCCGATATGAACCGCAAACCATTCCGGAAGATATAGTAAATGTTATTTGTTTTCTCTCCTGTTTTTACGTGCGGTCTCATTTTGTAGGTTTCACAAATACCTAAAAATCTTGTATGAAGAGTTTCTTCGTTTCTGTCAACACTTTCGATTGAATGCCAAAAAAGACGTTTTCTCATTCTTTATTGTCAAATAAAAAGTTTTCCTGCAAAAATTGGTGTACCCATTTTATGCGTTCATGTTCTAAACTTAAAATTTGCTAATATGATTAGATAGTTTTCTTTGAATAGTTTTTGTTTAGGAGCAATACTCTGTCCTCGGTTGGACTACCCTGTATACACACATACTTATTTGTCAAACATGAATTTTGTTCGTTATTAACTTCCACACTGAAGTATTATCGGAATTGATTTGCATAATATTACGTAAATACAGTTGTAAATTAGCCAAAAATATAACATTAAGGCGGTAGCGAAAACGCAAAGAAAAACGATGACTGCAGTATTGTGTGCTGTTTATAAGAACCTTGAAAGAAACATCCATGTATGTATGGGAAAAATGTAGGAACGAACATTAAGGTCTACAATGGGTGCAGTACTGCTTATGACAATCAATATTTTGTTGTTGCGGAACTTGAAGAAGACAACAAAATAATGTATGCATATAAAAGGTAATAAAAATACACATAACACGAAACAAAAGAATCGTTAAAAAATAAAATGTATGCACATCATGGAATCATGAAAGGATAAACACCAAACATATTTACCATATTCTTATCCTAGGCCTCAGATGTGGCCTTCTGTGTGAGACAAAAAGTAAATAAATTAGAAATATTTTAAATTTTATGTTTTACCATCAAGGGACGAAAAATCAATTAAACTGTATACATCCTGCATGAATGTCAAATTACTAACAAGGTACAACATTTGTATGAAATAGTATTTATATTTTTACAATACCTATGTAAAAAAATATATCAAAACCGTGTAAATGATGCCGTTTGCAAGGTTGTATTTGTTTGCAAAGCACAGATAGTTTTGCTATATTATGAATAAGTACTAAAATTGTTATTGTTGTTTCCTGAGACGCATGACTCCAATTGACGATGTTTTCATTAGTAATTTTATTTGTTTTCTGAATGTCAATATGTTATGCAATTGTTTAAATTTTTAGAAGAATGTAATTGTAGCAATCATACTAAATAAATCTTAAACAAACAAATACCTGCATAGTTTTGAATAAATCTTATCTTTTTATGTGTAATACAAAATAACGTAATGTTAAAGGAGCATACCTCTTAAGGAATATTATTATAAAAATCGCAAGAGGCGTAGTAATATTTAAAATTTGTACTCACTTGAAACTGGAATTAAATTCGTGTTGTCTAGCGTTGGCAGCTGTGAGCATGTTGTTCCTGGCTCCTCCTGGTCCCCCAGTGGCAGTCGATGCGGCGTGCTCCTGCGTCGGCGTTCCCGGACCGCTGCCCACACCGCCCTTTTTCTTCAACGCCGATTTCAATGGCACCGCGCCGAATTTCGGTTCCTTATATCATAAACAATAAATAAATTAATGTAATTTTTTTATTATGACGTATAATCGAATCGAATTCATCGTGTATAATTTATGTTAGCTAGAATTAGATCAAGTTCTATGTGTTAAAATGAATCGTTCAGCAATATTAGTAATAGTTTTTATTTTATTTCCCACGGTTACTGGCGAGGAAGTATTGAACCTCACGAAAAACTATGTTATTCATTTCTGTCGGTCGGTCTTCCCGCTAATTTTGTAACCGCCTACAACTCGCGAAGTACCGCAAGGGTATCACGTAAAAAACCTATAAAATGTCAAACAAAAAAAACCTATAATATGTCATCTTGCAAAATAGGTAGTTTTTAGGGCGCAAACAGTCATTCCACGTTTGCTACCTAGGATCGTTGTGAACGTTCATCTAAGGAGGAATCGCTCAACTAAAGTACACGCATGATTGGTTGCATATGTTTTGTGAGGCCAAATGGGCCTTGTCTGTAGTTTTATCTCTGAGAAGAAAGTTGGTTGAATAGTAAGTTCGCATCTGAGTGATTATGTGTATTAGTCTATAAAATCAGAGATATTTGCTGTGTAAAGAAAATCATTACTAAATATGTTGCCAATGAAGTATATCTATTGGCTGTCCCGACGAGTTATTTTTATATTGTGCTTTCTGAAAAGAGGTTATGTTCAAAGTTATAAATTACGAGGAGAATTACGGAAAATCATCATCGCGCCCGCGTTGTGTGTAATTACTGTTAGCATGTATATGGCTTGTAATTCGACAGTGCACAGTGAATATAATTATTTCTTATCTCTCTCATTTTTTAAAACCAGCAAACTGTATATGTAATTTCCAGAATGGATAAGAAACAGTGTATGCGCAACTAGCTTTGAATCTCAATTAAGTGTATTTGAGACAAGAACCCAATGTCAGTACCATCATCAACACATACAACGTACAGCTTAGACCTCCAGTAATGCCAGATTTTACATCACATCAGTGCCAAAGATTGATAACAAGCCTCATGAGGTTTATTCAATACGCACAACTAAGTGCTAAGTTAATATCTTATAGAAAAACCTACATAATGTCAAAAAAAAATAGCATAATGTCAAGAAAAATCGGCATAATGTCACTTTTCAAGTTAAATGATAACCGTGCCGCTCGGATTTCGATGAAATTTATAATATTACTACTATTCCAATAGTAGCTTTGTTGTTTTTTTAAAACCGGTACAGTGGCGGTAGAGAAAAAGAGCAGAAATGAGAAAGCATGAAAATCGTTCAAAACTTCTTTTTGTGGCGTTTCAGAGGACCCTGATAATTTTCCAACATTTTTTTTAGAGGTATATAAACTTGAGGGTGGTGGTTGTAGGGCTATGGGGAGGGTTTGTCTCAATTTTTTGATATTAGTACGTTTATACGTTCCCAATCTTGGTAATTCTACGCAGCTACCAGACATATTTCACACATCATAGATTTCTGCGTACTTATTCTCGGCAGACGGATCGCGTACTTACCGGCCGGGGATGCTGGTCCCGGCCTTGGTCAGTGCTCTGTCGGTCTGGTATGGTGTTATACTCTATACACTGACCGCGCTGCCACGTCTGACCGGATTAAGGCGATGTTTTCAGATGCAGGGAAAAAATGTCTATCGACTAATTGTAAACACCTCTGGGTCTAGTTTGTGCTGAACCGATAACGGCGATGCGTAGGAAGAGCAGACTTGACGCCATTTTGTTATAGGAAAAAAACTGTGGTTGTAGGTGGGTTGTAAAGGGTGTATCGTCAAATGGTGTAGCAAGTAAAAATGTACACTTAGTACCTTGGCGGGTATCTCGTCGATCCTGGTTGTGTCTATCGCCGGATCGGGCTGCGTCATTCGAAAGCAGGTGCCGTACGGTGATTCATCACCTCCCGCCTGTTGGTGATGATGGTGCAGGTGATGTTCGCAAAAGTCGGACGTGTCCGACGGATCCTCATCGTCATCCTCCTCGTCGTTTTCTAAATTATCAACATTCACAATTAATGTACTGCCAGATGTCAAGAAGGTCTTAGATGGAATCATATATGAACAAGTCCATTGCATATATTGAAGAAAATAAGATATTGACAAAATTTCAGGCAGGATTCGGAAAAAAGTATTCTACTGAAACAGCAATTCAAATGGTAGTAGAAGAATGGAGGCGAAATACGGATGAAAAAAAGTTTACAGTAACATTGTTCTTAGATTTCAAGAGAGCATTTGAGACTATTGACACGGAGAAATTGTTAACGAAATTGCATTGCTATGGATTTCAAGGTTCAGTATTCAACTTATTACAAAATTATTTAATCAATAAGAAGGCATTATCAAATATTAAAAACATTTCGGTATGTGGGCCACATGGTAGCAAATTAGGTCCATTACTATTTATTTTATATATTAATGATATTCCTGATATTTTACAACACTACAAAATTCAACTATTTGCTGATAATAGATTAATATATATATATATATATATATATATATATATATATATATATATATCAAATAGTCATTGAAACTGCAATAGAGCTGTTAAATAATTATATGAAAAACGTAATAAATGTAAATAAACAAACTGAACACTAACAAAACAAAATATATGTTAATAGGAAATCTTTAGATCAAAATACGATAAATCTTACAATTAATCAAGAAAAAATTGTGTCATTCGAATCATTTAAATATTTGGGCATATACGTAGACAGTAAATTAAAATTTGAAGGGCACTATGAATATATTATCCCAAAAATGGCGAAGAAAATAAATTACTTTTATAGAATTTCGCGTTTATTCTAAAAAAAATTGTGTACAACACTATCATTCTTCATTTGTTATATTGTTCGACTATTTTGTTCACTGCAAGTGAAACTGTATTTTCAAAATTACAAAATAAAGCTATGAGAATCATCTGAAATAAAAATAAATATACTAGAATAAATTTTATGCTTTTATGCTCCAGTTAAAAAATCATCTTCTAGCAAATCACTTAGAAAATTTTATTGTATTGAACACTGAATGGCACAATTATTCTACTAGAGGAAGTATAGACTTTCATTTTCAAAACTACAGTAGCAATATAACGAGCAAGTCAGTGTATCAAAAGGGATTGTACGAATTTAATAAATTATGTAGGTAATGATATCAAGATGTGTCAGTTTGAAAATGTTCAAAGGGAAATTGAAAAAATATCTCATGGAAAACCAGAATTCATAGTAGTAAAATTTTGTATAAAAATATGTAGTCTTGAAGACAATATAACGAATATTCAATCACATCAATTGCATCCTTTAAAACACGTCATTATTTCCACTATTATTTAATATCCTAATGACATATAGATAGATATGTAAAAAATTCATTAATAGCATCATTAAAGCATCACAAAAATCCAATCAGCGACAAAACGAAAACAGCGTACAAAAACGTTACCAACAGCGTTCAAGGATTTGTATTGAAAAGTGTGATCGTGGTACCTTCGTAATCGTAATCGCCGGATGCGGCATTGTTGTTGGGTGGTGGTGGTGGCGGTGGTGACATCCTTCCTGGGGCGGCGCCTCCTGCGGGCAGTTGATGGGCGGTCGTCTGCGAGGGAGGGGGCACCGGACTGGGCGAGCTGAACATGGGCGGCGGAGGAATCGGACCGATTTCTGATACGGGAATGGGCGGTTCGGGCAGTTCGCTCAGCATGAGGCTATTGGCTGGGCCGACGCCGCCCCCTTGTCCTGTTGACGTTTGAGAAGGCGGCGGCAAAGGGGGCGGAACGCATACGCCGCCCATTGGATGATGCTGCTGCTGCTGCTGCCCCTCTTGCTGGTGCTGATCCATGCCGCTAACTAAAACAATCAAAACAATTAACAATTTCGAGTACTCTACTTTCTGAACATTATTTTCCTCACTTAGTTCGTACTTGAAGAAATTCAAAATTACAATTACTATATGTTATTTGTATCTGTCCATCTATAGCAATTGACAATTCTATGATGTGTGAAATGTGTCTAATAGGCGCCTATAGTTACGGACGTTGGGAGCGTATTAATATAAAGGGTTTTTCATTAAGTGAAGGGTCCACTGCAATAACGGTGAATGACCATTCTTTTTTGTTTTGAGATAATTGGGTTTCAAGTTTATAAGCGGTAAAAAATAACGTAGACCATAAGACAAGAATATAGTTTTTATTTAACTTAAAGAAGACGTATTACAGTATTACTTCTTTGAAAAATAATCACCCTTCAGGTATTATAGACCGAATAAAAATTATATAATCAGAATTAAGTTTTAAAAATTATGACTCTAATGATCAATGTCCACACTGCGTCCACAGTCAATAACGATAGTTGTCCAAATAACTTGTTTAATCAACTGCTGAATCCTTAATATTTGCAGCATGAGAAAGTCCATCATAATCACATCGCATCGCATCACCAGCTTATTGAATATTAAGAAATTACATATAATTCAGTCCAAATTTAAAGAAATGTTGGATTTTTGAATAAAACTCATGTTTTAATTACTATTGTTGATTTTTTATTCATTTTTATATTATTTTCTTCAATTGATATGCGATACTGGGTGTTTTTTCCTATAAACCTCTTGCATATAGCCATTAAGCACCTACTTGATGACAAGCTTTCTTTGCAAAACAATTTTTTATGTTTTTCATATGTTGCTGTATGCTAAAAAATCTTCTGGAAATGTGAACCACTTCAAGACAAACATTGCAAAAAAGTTCATTTTCACTGTGCTTTATGGCCCAATGTAAAATCAAATAGTTATTGCTGTCTTTCTTTGTCAACCATTCTTCTTGAAATTTAGACATTTTGTCACCATTCTACTAAAATCAGTCATATTTTTCCATGTAATAGCTAAACCAAGTACCTATTTGATAGCAACCAAAAATAATTTCTAAATTAAAATTTTTCCGATTTATGGTTACTAAACTTGATTTTTCTGTTACATGGGAGTAAAAATACAACACTAAAATATGTAATTTTAAACCGTGTAGTCATCATTATAAACCCTATGTAAACAAGGTTTACAATGATGACCACTTCCTGAAAAAAATGTTGCTAACACAGCCAAAAAATCGGCCGGAGCAACGTAAAATTCCTTCATTGGGAAAAAAATGAAAAATTTAAAGATTTTTCTAAAAATATGAAGTTTTATGTAACTTAAAAAAAATATTAAGAAATATGAAAAATATGAATCTGTTCCGGACCCTAGCTTCATCAAGTCGTTTTTTGCCGAAATTTGGATCCACTCCCAAGTGTTCCAGAGCCCGATCAGCGAAAGTACGACGCGCTTGTTGGTCTTGGCGCTTCAGTTCTTGCGTCAACTGGATCTTATATGGACATCTGCCCAAGTCTTTTCATAAATTTCTGCAAGTTTGACGAATAGAACACGAATTTTTATAATAGATTTTAACAATTGCGACGCGTTCTTGCACAGCCTCTGAGTATCATCGTTTTTCATCATGTACATAATGTATGTAATATCTCATTTTCCATATTCCTCGCAATTACGATACTTCCTCGCCAGTAGGTGCGGGAAGCAAAAAAGCCACTAATACACAAAAAACGGTGTATCTGGTATTGTACAAAATTGAGAACTTACAATGTTCGCTATGGTAACATAGCAATCTCCTTGTGAGTTTGCCGTGTCCGTGTCCCAAGGAACTCGGCCTTTCTGGTTTTCCGATTGTGGCGACCATCGCGGAATTTTCAATGCCTTGCGTCGTTTCCCTGTTCGGAGATAGCGCTCCACCTCCGCCGCCATTTTGCGATGATCCGTCAGTCTTATCTTTCTTCGGCTCTGCAATTCAAAAACCTCGTATTACTCATTAGCCATTTCAAATAATATCACCATACGAAAATAAATTTCGTTTTTCTGATTGCCTACGTACAAACTTAATAATAAAACGCGAGAATTTAAAACGGTTATTTTGAACCCGAATAAATTATTATTCAAAGTACGTGACGCATTAGAGAATGCTGAATAATCATCCAAATATTCAAACACCATGATTAAAAAAAAACAACTCTAACAAATATAGAGAGTACATATAAATACATTTGATCTGTATGTATAATATAACGTTGTACGTGAAGTTTATTTATAATCGTGAGTTTATCGAAATTCTGTGTTTATTTCAACAGGCATACCGATCATGTGTAACATAGCATTTATGAATGAGCGGACGTCACTTAACGGTTTTGGTAGCAGTCCAAGTTCATTCGCAGTTCGCGTTATTCTCAATAATAAATATAGTGAATGGGGACTTAAAACTTATCAAAACGACTGACGTCTGCCTGAGAATTACCATGATGCGCGTCAAGTAGGTCGCGATAGTGTTGTCTGCCCTCCTTAAAAGCAGCGGGCGGCGTGATGGGGGGCAGAGGTGAACAGTCTGCCCAACCGTCGGGAAGCAGATCCAGTTGATCCAATGACCGTTTCTCGCAACGCCGTCTTCTGGTTTTACGGGCACCCCCAATACTAGCTGAACTTCCCGCACCAACCGTCTTTACTAACAAATTCACACCGCCCAACACGTTCATCTACGATATCAACTGATATCGATAATTGCAACTGTGCTATTTCTTCTTTCAAAATTCTCTTATTCCCTAAGGGGGGCGCCTTCAAAAAAATGTTTGGTTAAAGTTACACAATCATGTCTACTTGATAACTCGATATTTTTATTTCTATTTACATTTCATTGTTTCACATTCAAGCGAATACTATATACTTGAACGCAAAATGTGTTGTTGCTACATTGCAAATTTTATATACCTATTTCTGAACGCAATCGAATATTTCCTAAAAGCCGTTTTACACACAAGAGAATTACTCCGAAAATTATGGTCATAATTATGCCGAAAATCTGCATGGAAAAAATATTGAAGATTTTCTGTAAAACCTGTATGACACAAGCAAACAAAATTTCGGAGTAATTCATATGATACGCCTGCGCATTAGAGTAATATTTTCGAATGGACATAACCTTAACGGGTATGACGTCCAATAGAATCGGAAAGACAACAGACGTCGCAGATTTCTGTTTTTGTAATTTGGTGACTTCGCCTTGTACAGGTTTGGCCATTTTTGGTACTGCAACAACAGTGTAACTTCTTCCCGATTACACGACATTGTGAATAAACCATAACAATGAACGCTTCTTCGTACGACACGAACAGGACCACGCCCACAAATGATAAGTGAGGTTATGTTGTTGACGTTGACATTTGATAATGACATGCACGGAAATAACCCTCTGCGCCGATTATCGCGCATATTCTATAGAACGGGTTTTATATTTTTACCATGAAAATTTTCACAAGAATTCTTTTACGTGTAATACGACAGCAAACATTTTCGGCATAATTATGACCATAATTTTCGGAGTAATTCTCTTGTGTGTAAAACGGCTCTTAGTGGAGACAAAATTCAGAACGACGTCAACCTTTGTTGATATATTTTAAGACGTAGTTAATAGTTTATTTGAAGGATTCAAAAATTGTGAATTCCGGCAGAACTCGTTTTTCTAAAAAAAAAAACCTCCAAGCACAATGCGAGCAACACGATATGTGCAATTAGAAAATATGCGGAGTGGAATCTGCGTTGAATAACAAGAAACTAACGAAGTTTTTTGCTCGTTTTGTTAAACTCCCAAAAGATGACCTAATCATCTGTTTGAAAAATAGGACGTATCAACTTGTATCATGAAAATTACTAATAAATTTAAAAATCACGACATCTAACTCTAATTATATAATAACAGTAATTTTTTCGCTGATGCAAGATAGTAGCAGATGTGGTGTGAGAATTTGAACAAAACAAAAGGCCACACCTCCTCCGTGATATCAAGCACAGCTCAAGCCAAAAGCGTAGATAAGTTTCAAAAGTTATAGAAACAAGACTAATATAAATAACAAAGCATTCAACAATACAAACCACTGCACTTTAAAAAAATGTATATTGATTCGAATAAATCGGAAAATCACGAGCGAGTATTTAAACAATAATAATCTATGAGACAGCGAATGAGCAGCGTCGCACCAACAGCCAGAAAAGGAAACGGTAGTGCGCTGGGGTGCATAAATAGCTGCATAAAGTTTCTTTTAGTGGGCAAACGAGCGAAGAACGGTGAACGGTGAACAGGTGTGTCCTTTTTGTTGGGTGCCCGCGCCCGAATCGACTGAGGCTGTCGCCGCGACGCAATGCTGGCGAACATCGGCCACGTTGCCATGTTTCCTACAGAAAGACGCGGATTATACGAGGTTGTCCCAAGGGTGGATTTAGAGGGGGGCAAAAGATATTTGCGGATGGTCATTTTTCAACCTCAGTGGAAGTTCTAGAATTTATCCTATTATTGCTCCTTAAATCCACTGTGTTCTATCTGATCAATGCCAGCTTAAAAAAAAAAAAACATGGAAAACGCTCAGAAAAGCAATGTTATTTTATGAGAACAAAACAAGTACGTGGCATTTATGAATAATTAACTAGTGAATAATATTAAAGATTAAAAAATAAAAAACTTGATTGCTGTGTTAACCGAAAAAAAAAAAATTAAACATTCTGAGGGACCTCGAGACATATTTCCACACAAAACAATGTCTTTGATGGCGAAAACGAACATGAGACCGAAAAAATCACATTATCGTATCGATGCTAGACGAGACAAAGTAGGATGTCTATAGGCCATCTATAGATCGTGTCTTGATACCGTCTCCAGACTGCCTATATGTGATAACCTTAAGGATTAAGACTCTGAACTGCCCATTAAACAAATCAAGTAATTGGTGCAAACTTAGTGCTTCGCTGCAACACCAACCCCGAACAAAATCAGCCAAACTTTATACACTTTTCAAATTACTATTGAGCAACAAACAGAACATGAATCACTTTTTAAGTGCAATTTGTATTTGAATCCAATATGGCGGATGCTACAAAATGGTGATTCATCGTTTCCATACTAACCTCTATGAGTATGAAATAAGATGGCTTGATGAGAGAAACGCAATAAGCAAAGTGACGTCAGTCAAACTCCAATATGACCACCGCCAATTTACAATCATCATAGTCACTCTATACGAAATTAAATGGTTTTATGCGAGAAACATAACAATCAGCCCGATGTCATTCCAGATACAATACGGTGGCCAGCGCAAAATGGCGATTTATGATGGAAAGGCTTGAAAAGGGAAACATAATAAGCAAAGTGACGTGCTCCTGGTTCGAATATGGCGGCCGCCGATGAATGCCGATTTATAATTTCCTATGGAATGAAGGAACTTGATGCGATCGTTGTAAAATGTCGATTATCGCATTATGTGATTTAACTGTGTCGAAATTTTATAATACAGATAAAGTAAAACGTTGTATTGGAGTCCTATTTATAACACATGAAAGTTCTATAGAAATTACCAAACTAGTTATTCGGGTTTATGAATACTAAAAAGTAAAAAAATATGCTTTTATTTAGCTGTTCATAAAATGAGCTAGAAAGTGAAAATTAATTTTCCGATTGAAAGTATTTAAACGATAATGAAGCTCCTTCAATAAAAACGTTTTACATTATACAGAAGTGTGTAACACGCTGTTATTTGAAAAGCTGGGAGAAAGGGTCGTCATTTCAACCGAAAAAAATAGTTATAAATTTTTAGTTCATTTTATGAAGAGCTTGTTTTAAAAAGGTGATTTTTTTATTTTATTTATCAATAGAAATATTAGACAGAGTGATAAAACGAGAAGGGGCGTTGATAGAAGACAGAAACAACGGCAACGAGGCATTCCAGATTCATGCTGTCCTGCGGCACACCTTCCTGGATCTGTGGATCGTTACGGACGAGGCGGGCGCAAACGGGATAGAAGAGCCACCAGGCCAGTGTTGTCAGGTGGAGTCGACGATATTTCGGTAGAGTTGTAAGGAATTTTTGGGTAGATTGAATACCGAACAGTAAATGACAATTTTATTTATCTCAAAATATACTCTAAAACAGAAAGGCAAAACAAAAATAAATAGTTTATATCTCACTTTAGCTAACTAAAAATAAAATATTCCTAATCAAAAACAGAAAAAGTGTAGAAAATAAAAAATGTGTAAGCTATATTGGATGATCATTCTTGATTTTTGTATAAGTTTTTATCAGTCATATATCATCTACTAATTTTGCTTTGTCAAATGGTCCATCAGCAAGAATGGTAAATTATGCTCGGCCAAAAATGCGCTCGCTCAAACGAATTTCTCCTGGAAATAATAAAATAATCTATATAATCTCAAATAGATTAATTAATTTTACCTTCTTTAATATCATCTTCTAATTTCTTTGATGCACCTGCAACTGCAAATTACAACAGTTTTGGCTGTTTTGCTATGGTTTGCACTTTTTATGAAAATGCCCATTTGCGTGTTTTATAAGTGCATCTCTTCCACTTTTGATATTAATATCTTTATCACAGACCTTGCATTTCGCATAATCGCGCCCTTTATTGCTTTTTTAGCCAGCCTTGGAAATCTGGCAATTCTTCCCAGTCTTCCTTATAATGTTGGGCGCACACACGCGAAAAAAATGACTGCAAGACAGACAATACTAATACTGGCCGAATTCGGAATTACTAAGTACACGAAATCATACCGTACAAGCATGGACTTGTCACGAGCCGCTAGGCCTAGGCGATGTAGCCAAATCATCGAGTATCTTCGGTGATTCCCCAGATGTGAAGAATCAGCGTATGTGGCACACTAATGTCAGGCAAAGAGAATAAAAATATATCTTGTCTAGTACGAATAATAATTATTTTTATCGCTATTTATCAGAAATATTTCTCTTATATATGGAACAAAAATTATTCAATTGAAAGAAAAGTCCACAATTCGGTGGATTTTGCTTTAAAATCGGTAGTTCGGTAGACCAGGACCAAAATCGGTAGATCTACCGAAAAAGCGGTAGACCACCAGGCACACAACCGGCGAACAGGATGCTGCAGGAGCGCCGCCGCCGCCGCCGACGACGACGTTACGTCATTCGACGCCATCCCACATCTCACTACTGGCCTCTGTATCAAACTAGAAACTACTCGACTACAGCCGACAGAGTACTTTACATCCGTAGATCATATTTAATACAGGGAGTCCAGAGGGAAAGTTCACTTTTTGATTTAACAAAAAATACAAACTTAATTAAAAGAAAATATTTATTACTACCAACATATTCGCCCATTCGGCGGCTTTTATTTCTTGAATATCATTCCGTCCAAATGTTTGCCATCCCTTCGGACACACTCTTCAAATCGCGCGCGCAACTTCTGAAACATCCTTGCAGAGTTCCGGAGTGATGTTTATTTCTCGTCGAATGTTGTCTTTAAGCTCCTCTAGTGTTCGTGGATTATTGGAATACACTTTTGACTTTAGACAACCTAACAAAAAATAGTCGCATGGCGTGAGGTCGGGTGACCTAGGAGGCGAAACATATCTGCCGTTTTATTTGCATATTTCTCATAATTCTTTCGAATAAAATAATGTAAACTTTATAAAATCGATGTCCTATATACGATGATAGCCCGTTCGAATACTAGGATAGTGAAATATAATGTATGTTTCGCACGAGAGCAAGTCACATTTCAAAGGTGTATACGCGTACACGCCTTCGTGTCTAAACACATAACCAACGTTCATACTTTACTAGTGTTTATTTTTTTTTCTGTCATTCGTTCTATCGATTTATGCAATACCCGCACGAAATGCCAATGCTTCCCTTATATTTCCGTTAATCCAACCATTATGCCAGAAAAAGTCTACAACTAAGAACCATTCTAATAATGGGTGAATCATTATTGCAAATGCCTGGCTAGTCGCCCTTCTTACTGACCAATAAATAATCAAAGTAATATCTATCCGACATGCTTCGTTCAATTAATTGTTTCTATTTTTTACTTAAAAAAGGCTATTAAGGCGGCTCCGACGCAGTGAGTTTCAAGCCATTTACAATAATAATAATAGTACTACATCAAGTGAACAACGGTTTGGGCTTGAGGTGGCGAGGCAAAACATCCGCTCATTGTCAGGTTCCAATAATAACAAACCATAACAAAATACCTGGAAAGAAAAAGCCGGTACATTTGGAAAATATTAATTATATCTTTCCTTCAAACTTCTTCAAGATTGTGACTGAATTTGGTCGAGAATCTTTAAAGAAAAGTTTCAATTTCTCCTTTATTCCTACCCAGCATGTTGACTTCATCGACAACAACCAAGTAAGAAGAGTCAACGTTTGCATTCCACCTGTCGGATACACATAAAAACCGGAGACATTTCCATTCGGATTCATTCATGCTTTGACATCTCATTGTAAAATATCGCTTTAGATTATTGAACATCAATTTCGGTTAGAATACAGAATGCAGCATATGAATAAAATATCATCCCTCGAATTTTAGCAGTCACATTCCACAAGTCAAAGGATAAAGATGAAAGGCGGGCAGTGCATTTAGGAAATTTAGTTACTAACCATTTACCAATAGTGGAGATACATTCATAATGTTATGGTTAATTTACACAGTGAGGATTTGCATACAACGAACAGTTTTCATACCTCTGAAACAAAGGAAAGTCGCTAGCCTTTCGAAAATGCAGTCTAGGCCACCTAAACGGGAAAATAAAAAATCAGACGAATTTCTGACAAGTCACTGTGTATGAGCGCGATGCGTATTATGGTACCCACAAATGGTGTAAACACGATATAATCATGTTATACGGCATCAACCAACTAATTCAGACTAGGAAGAAGGAGCCAGTCAAGGATTTGGCACACGCCCACAATTCGTTCCATCTTTCAACACAGACATTGACAACCTTCGGCCTTCTGTCAAAGGTTCATCTCACTCATTATTCCATGATCACCATTTTGTGCAATCATCAAGTGGCTTCACGATGTAATGCTCTAATGTTTTTTAAATAATTTTTAATCTGTTTTTAACTTGTCTTGTCATATTTTATATAATTTTGACCATTGCATCATCTATCCAGCTCTCACCATGTTACTGGACGTTTCCCTCATCCTATACGTAAACAACAATTAGCAACATCCTCACATACTACTGTAAGTTGAGTCAATTTAAATTCATTTTACACTTTTGTTGCTACTGTTATCATTGTAATTGCAGCTCCTGATGATGATGGCAAAGTCCATTGAAAGCTAGAGAGAATTAAAAAAAGTATAAAGAGTCCTCTTTGCTTAAATTTTGTCGAAGTACCCAACAAAAGGCGGAAGCTTTAATTTTTCACCTATATATATATATATATATATATACATTAATTAATTAATATACATTAATGTATCATCAGCAAATAGTTGAATTTAGCAGTGTTGTAAAATATCAGGAATATCGTTAATATATAAAACAAATAGTAATGGACCTAATTTGCTGCCCTGTGGCACACCTACCGAAATGTTTTTAAAGTTTGATAATGTATTGCCAATTGTGGTTCTTTGACTTTTATCGATTAAATAATTTTGTAATAAGTTGAATAGTGATTTGAAAAAAGCGACAAAAGCCTAATGAAGGTAGACATTACCACCGGTAAGTATATTATTCTTAAGCTGATATGACGCTATCACTCTTTGATAGACATTCGTAGTCAAATAAGACAAAGATATGGGATTGGCTCCTTCTAATCTATTTGAATACGTTGGTATCAACACGTTGGCACTTAACCGAACATGTTTACATAGAAAGTATAGTTGAAGGTCGCTCCAAGGTCAGCTGGAATATTCCTTAAACGTTGTTGCTGCTGCTGCTGCTGCTCGGTTACATCATTCCACTGAGCTGGGAAATATTTAAAATTCGTATTTGTACCTTTTCAGAACTCTAAAATCCTTGATATTCGATTAGGATAATAGGACATGCAACTGTTTTTTTTTTTCGGTCCATTTGAAGTACTTACGTGCACCCGGTAGAAAGATGGAAGTACACTTACCTGAAAATAAAGAAATAACGATAAAATAATGTTAAAAAAGCCAAATTTACTTCGTTTATATGTACAGTATCTGTTACCCGCGACTTCGTACTCGTTAGATTGTTATTCACATACGAGTATAACATTTTTGCATCTTTAAAAAATATTATCATTTTATTAATGAGGGATGGATTCCCACAAACCTTACAACTGTGTTGTCGAATATTTTAGCTAGAGTATTTTTTTCGCTGCCTTGATTTCACCTTGAAATTACCTTTAAGGTAATGGTCAAACGTAAAGTTTCGATGCGAAAAAGGGGGGCTTCCATTTGAAAATATTCGTTTGATATTGAAATGACCCTGAATGATCATTGCAAAAATCGTGATTTTTTGTCCCCTCTAAACCGTGCAACTTTCGTTTGAAACTTTTTTGAAGAATAAGCATTCTTCTAAATATTCACGCGAGCAGATTAAAATGCGAAAGCGTGTATATGTGGCGGCGCTATCCGTATGAAATATCCTCCTACGGTAATTTCTATTTAGAAAAATGTATCTTTGCTTCTGTCAGCTACGGCGGACGGTGTATGTGCTAGCGAGTCGCCGTTCATCTTCATTTTCCGGGTGACCTGGAACAATGTTTCCCTCCACCACATGAAGGCATGCACGTGCAGCAGCAGCAGTAGGGGTTTTCTTTCCATACAGCATAATACGGACGCGGCGCGCGGCAGCGTTTCAACTTCCTTCATCGATTCATAAATGTGGAGCACGCCTTTCACAAAAACACACCAGCCACGAACGGATTTTCCATTTGTATTTCGATAGGTTAGTGTTCGTCATAAGACGGGTCAGAAGAATACATCGAAATATAATTATATTGTTCGAACTTATCAAAAAATAATCAGGTGGTATATTTTCATTTTTTTCACTATTATTATTATTAGCGAATGATTGAAGCATGAAAATACAAACAGTTTTATTCTAAAAGTCACGTAATTTTGAAATCGCAGCACTATTTTGGAATTTTTTTTCTACACCAAAAAGTTTCTTGTAAGTTCGACTAACAGTGGTATAAGAAAAATGTACGGGACTTGTTTGGCAAACCTCTCCGAAAAATAGCCCAGTTAATGTAGATTCGAAAATGGTACAAATCAGGTAATTTACCTCAACAGAGTAGGAGAATAAAAATTCTTAGAGTGCAAGGGCGAAATAGGTCGAATTTCAAAATTACACTTTTCAAATCATAATTGCTTTTCACGTTGATCGAATGTTCAAACTATTGTTACACAGCTCAATACTTGTTTAAAAAAGTATAAGAATCAAAAACTGGTGTTTCAATGTAAGGTAAACTTAAGAAAACACAGAAAAGTACTTTCAATTTTCAACTTTAATCAACCAAAAACATCAATAAAGAAGTCACCAATTACGATTCTCATAAAAGATGTTGAAAGTGTCTGCCACCAGTACGAATACACAATGCACATCTTCTCAAAAATGTTGTTTTAGAAGCCGCAAGCTCATAACAGAAATTTGTCGTGCAGGCTAAGAATTTTTATTCACCTACTCTGTTGAGGTAAATTACCCAATTTGTACCATTTTCGAATCTTCATTAACTGGGCTATTTTTCGGAGAGGTTTGCCAAACAAGTCCCATACATTTTTCTTATATCACTGTTAGTCGAACTTACAAGAAACTTTTTGGTGCAGAAAAAAAATTCCAAAATAGCGCTGCGATTTCAAAATTACGTGACTTTTGGAATAAAACTGTTTGTAGTTTCATGCTCCAATCATTCGCTAATAAGAATAGTGAAAAAAAATGAAAATAAACCCTAAACGCGGCACCTGTCGTCGAAAGTTTGACGAAAGTCATATTTTTTCAAAAAACCGGATTTTTTGTTTTAACGTTTGTCAGGTCTTTACCGCAATTGAGAGGTCATTATCTAAGGTATCTCCCATTGCAATTTGATTCACATATTCTGGGACACCCTGTATAACATTTCTCATTTTCGCGATTACAATACTTCATCGTCCAGTGGCGTAGCAAGTAAACGAATGGAATGGACTGGGAACGAGGTCATGATAGTTTTATCGATACCTGAACGTTAGACAAGAATAGTTATACATAATGTTGTATTTGCCGTAAGCCATATGCACTGATTATATGATAACGTATTTAGAACACTTTGGAATGGATTGATTGAATTTGTAGTGAACATATACGGGCTTACGAAGACACTGAGCTATTTCGATTATAGAAGTTACATTTCAATCAGATTGATTAGTGGAGAATTTCTATTTATGTATGCCATTGTAAGGTGATTCGATGCGTTCCGGTTAATTCACAATAGGCTGACGATACTTTGACTGCACCTCCCACGCAATACATATAAACATTTAAAGCGGATTTTCCACATGCAATCGAATTTAATCGTACGATAATGACGGTGAATCGATATTTTTGGTGTCATATTATGTATTTAAAACGTGCTTTTAGTAATTATTCTAGCAGTCATTTGTATGACATTGGTAAAAAAGTTCCTGGTTATTAAACGAGAGCAGGAGCGCGCGAGAGGTCAATAAAAAGCGATGAGTTGAAGGGCAACGTAGGTCGTTTACACGGAGGATAAGGAAGGGACAGATGGTGGGGTAGGTTGGGGTGGTAGAAAAGTGCAGGTAGGGCAAACAGGGTTAGGGCAGACTCGAGGAGCAACAGCGTTTAGCAGGACGGCACCAGCACTGTTGCCAGGTGGACTCGACGATATTTCGGTAGAATTGTATGGAATTTTTCGGTAGATTGAATACCGAAGAGTATATGATGGCTTAAACAAAATTTTATTTCACTCACAATATATTCTAAAACAGAAAGACAAAACAAAATTAAACAGTTTATATCTCACTTTAGCTAACTAAAAATAAAATATTTTCAATAAAAAACAGAAAAACTGTATAAAATAAAAAATGTGTAAGCTATATTGGATAATCATTCTTCCGATTCATTTTTGTATAAGTTTTTATCAGGCATATATCATCTACTAATTTTTTGCTTTGCCAAATGGTCCATCAGCAAGAATGGCAAGTTATGCTCGGCCAAAAATGCGCTCAAACGAATTTCTCCTGGAAATAATAAAATAATCTATATAATCTCAAATCTTCTCACATTGAGTAATTAATTTTGCCTTTTTCAATATCATTTTCTAATTTCTTGGATGCACCTGCAACTGCAAATGACGAACAGTTTTGGCTGTTTTGCTATGGTTTGCACTTTTTTATGAAATTGTCCATTTGCGTGTATTATAAGTGCATCTCTTCCACTTTTGATATTAATATCTTTATCACAGACCATGCATTTCGCATAATCGCGCCCTTTATTGCTTTCTTAAGCCAGCCTTAGAAATCTGGCAATTCTTCCCAGTTTTCCTTATAATGTTGGGCACACACGCGAAAAAAGATGACTACAAGACAGACAATACTAATACTGGGCGAATGTAGCCAAATCATCGAGTATCTTCGGTGATTCCCCAGATGAGAAGAATCAGCGTATGTGGCACACCAATGTCAGGCAAAGAGAATAAAAATATATCTTGTCTGGTACGAATAATAATAGTACTTTTGTCATTATTTTTATCGCTATTTTCATCAGAAATATTTCTCGTATATAGGGAACAAAAATTATTCAATTGAAAGAAAAGTCCACTTTTCGGTAGATGTTGCTTTAAAATCGGTAGACCAACATCGGTAGATGTACCGAGAAATCGGTAGACCTGATAACACTGGGCGGCAGCAGCAGCAAGCGATGGTAATATCGAACGGCACGACGAAGGCAGGCGATGGAACGTTGGTGTAATCAGGGCCAGGGAGGATATTTGTGACACGTCAAGAGAAGAAAGGGGAAGGGAAAGGGTGGAGGAGTGGTTGGCGGTGGGCGGGCGGTTACCTGATCACACGCCGGATTGGATCGCGGTCACTGTTTACAAACAAAGAATCACTCATCGCACCGTTTATCACATTCTCTTAACTTCTATGCAAACTATCATATCATTATACATATACGTATATTTTACTAGGCAATCTACTAGACGATAATAAAAAATTCCAACGCTGCATTAATATATAAAAGAATGAGGTAGAAGATCGCTGGCTCCTAATTTCAGTGAACCTACATAGACGAGGTGCGATACCCCTTAATGTGCCTCTACTAGGTGACACTGTTTCAGCATTGACACACATACGCGCATACATACATAAAATATACTGATCATGTACTGCTGCTGCAGCTATTGCTATTACAGGCAATGAAAAAAATGCGAACAATACAAAACTGATTAATATGCGGTTTCCATTATCATTTACGGTCGTGGTATTTCAACCAAAACCTTATTTAAATAGCCTTTGTATATGCTCGTTAAAAGAGGCACTTTCCGGCTTTGGTTTAAATACGACAGTTAATAGTTCTGTAAAATTCTGCAGATGTATTCAAGAAAATTCAGTTTTTCTACGGGTTATCCTTGAACTTCTATTTGTGCTGTTATTCAATTACGTTTTAAAGACTTTTTTTATTTTACATATATTTAATATTTATGGTTCTTTCAAGATTTTAGCATATAATTTATTATAAACCGTTAAAATACGCGATTTGGCAAAATTATCAGAAATTTTATCAATTAGGAAGCTCAGACGGGTACAGGGGTACAGCCTGGTTCCTCTTTCTACCTGTTTTTCCTTTGTAAATAAACAAAACACATACCAGATGTAAACAAAAGAAATCATAAACGCATTGTCGTTCTTGAAAGGATCGATAATAGATTGTTATGTATTTTCTAATGTTTATATGTTTCCAATGGAATGTTTTTGCTCTATGAAAGAATGAACACCGATATCTGTAATGCTAGCACAGCCTTAATATTATCGGTTTTGCATAGACGCAAACTGGACGAAGTTTGAACGGAGATAATATTTAATTATTATCCTAAATGATGTTAAATATCATCGGGGCGAGCGTGTTCGTGTTGGCATGTCATACCTTTGAAGCAAGAACAGCCCATAATGTATCCCATCATGGGTGTTGTTTGATGGGGGTGCGTCCTAATGACGCGTCTTCCCACTGTTTCCTTGCCCTACGAGCGTATACACGTCCTTTCTACCTGTCCCTCCTCCTGCTACCGCTGCTGGTTCTTCTGTTGGTGTTTTCGCCATCATCGCAGTCGCCGCCGTTTCTGCAGGTCAACGGCGCCATCCGCATCGCCATAGCGGCGGTTGTTGTTATTGTCAAGATACACTTATCCCCCCGTTTCAACCCCCAATAATCCGAGTGGCTGACGTCACCGCTACAGCACGATATCCGATTCAACAACAAAGAAAAATGTGTAGTAAAATGCGAGTGGGATCGTGCCGCCGCCCCCGCCGCCGCTGCTACTGCTGCTGCTGCTGGCACCGTGTCCCGCACGATGCGATTCGATTCGATCAGCGAGCAGCAGAAGTCACACTGGTTCGTGGTCCGTGGAGGTGCTGCTGATGGCGTCGACGTCAAAATCGCAGCGCGGCCTACCGGGAGGAGGAGAAAATACGCAACGAGAAATTCCTTCATCCGATATTCGGAGGAGGGGCGGGAAAATCAGCTGATGATCACTCACGGCGACTTCGATATATTTACTGATAAGTAAAGTAGTTTTATGAGCAAACTGGAAAAGATATCACCCTGTATATTCCCATTAAATATCTTTCATTGGAAAGTTTTTTTATATGAAGTTTATACCACATTTAGATTTAGTTTGCTCATAAAACATCCCATTCCTGGAAAATTCATTTAGCATTTGGTACACGGGGTGGCACATCCACGTATGGACCGAATATTACTCATAAACAAATACATTTTGGGAAAATCTATTTCTGATATGTTATACATGACATTCGAGGCCACATTTCTAAAATATTGATAATTATACAGGGTGTCCCATTTATACATGTCATAAATAGATTTTCCCAAAATGTATTTGTTTATGAGTAATATTCCGTCCACATATGGATGGGCCACTTTGTATATTTTGAAAGCTTGACATAATATTTTCAATTTCAATCGTTGACTTCTATTTACTGAATAATTTTGTAAAACGTTTAATAGCAATCCTTTAAAACCATAGTGTTGGAATTTCTTCAACAGTTTTCCCTATCTATAGTTTCGAATACCATTTTTCTAAAAATACTGTTTTTTATCCGTCTAGTCTTCCACCGCCATTTGGATTGCTGTTTCTGTAGAATTCATCAACAATTCATTAATTCATACTTTCTTCCACCGCACGAATAATATTCTTAAAGCGTATAATGTATACAGAGATTTCATTTCTTAAACCACATAATATATGTACATTGCATTATAAATTATAAAATCGAATAAATAACAAAAAGCTTTCGTGAAAATAATTTGACTCAAATTGATATTTTTGAAATATTTGAGCCATTAATAAAATATAGAGTTTCCTAAATATTAAAGTGAAATTATTATTACGGTAAATCACATTATAGCGGTAATTTCATTTGACTTGATTAGTACACGGACTGCAGACCATTGGAGTATGTTGAAAATTGTGCATGTCAAAATTATTTCGGTGATACTGTTATTAGTTGAATACAAACACGATTATTTAGCTGACTAGATTGATTGACATTGATTTCTTGTTTTACATTATTCAGATGTACCTGCCTAGTGGTTGGTACTGCTGTACAATGATATCCCCCACTAATCGTAAATACAGACTCTTTGTTCACGAAAGAAAAATCATTTCGGGGTATGTACATCCGGCATCAGCGCCTTGATGAGCATCACAGACATTTTAAGCGACAATAACGTCAACAGTACGTTTGAACTAGCACTAGACAGGCAACCAGTTATACAAACTTTTCATGGTTGCATATGCCTACACTTTTGTTTTTGGCTTCATCAGTTCAGAAATAATACAAACCTGAGTATTTAAATGTCCTCCTTTCGCAAACGACGATGTTTTTAGCACCGCAGACAAAAACCAATCGGAAAATGAAGAAGAAACCATTTTGGACGATTCTGACTTAATAAATATTTTCACGAACCGCTTTTACCAGTGACGCGGTGCCAGGAACGAGCAGATTATTTGTGTTGCACGTATTATAATGATAAAATGTTAGCTTACCGCAATTACCGTTGTTGTATTGCTGTTGCTGGGCGTGTGCGAAATGCGGGTTTTGCAGCAGTTGTTGTTGTAACGTGGCGTGGTTCATCAGTGGCAGCATCGTTGGCGGAGGAGGTTGTTGTTGTTGTGATTGGGACGTGTGGGCGCCCCCAGGGGACGGATAAGGGGGCGGAGGCGGCTGCTGCTGCTGCTGATGCCCCTGGGTGACTGGCGAGGGGGCGGTACCTGAGGAAGACAAGGCGGTGGCGACGCCCGGCAGATGCTGCTGGACGCCCAACGGAGGAAAGACGCAAACGCCAGTCGCACTGTTGTTGGGACCACTATTGGAGGGAAGGACAGATACAGCAGCTGCTACTGCATCGCCTGCAATCAGACATTACTATACGTAATTAACAACAAAATAGTGAACACGCATTTTTATAGGATGCATTATTTGTACCTATAATGCTTTAAAAAAAATCCATAGCAACCAGCACTTATAATGAACTTGCTTGTAATGGAAACCCGTATATAATGGACACAATTTAAGGTCCTATAAAGAATCACATGTAAGATCCTCGGATATTATAGACTCGCTTAAAATAGACCCTCGCTATTTTGGTAGGTCCCCGAAGCAGATATAGCTGATGCAATCGTTTACGGCTTCGCAGTTGCATTCGAACTTGACCACCAGTGTTATACTGTATTTATTAGAGTTATAAACGTGTCGAAAAGTGCGAAACGAGCATTCACTTTACACGAAAAGTTCACAATATAGTATGGCTATAAAAAATCCACCGTGTCAAAAAATATGGAAATTAGATTAAAAAAATTGGACCAAAAAATTCGTAAATTTTTGAATCAAGTATATGAAACCTAATAATAGCATTATTAAAGCATGTACCACTACAGACCATGACAGCGGCCCCAAAAATACAACAAAAAAAACGTGACCAACCATCGTAAAGTTCGCCAGACCTTGTTTACCATTTTGTTTTTTTTTTATTGCGTGAATCAACTATAGACCTAGCTGTGTCGGATTAAAAGAAATACACGTTGTGTCGCCAAAACTGTTGCGCTAATCATTTTTGTCTTTCATCCCGCGAGCTTTTTGTTTGCAGCTAAGAGAGAATGGAAAAAGCTGTAGCAGTTGCAGCAGCTGATCTGCGAGCTACCAACGCCGAGCTGTCGAGATTTCGGCGGAGGATTTATTTTCATATCAGGCATCGTTTCCTCTTCTAGCGTGTTGAAACTATCAGATAGTCATTTATCGCATAATATCATCTGTCAAGCGTTCCTGCAGCTTTTACAAACTAAGTATACGTGGACAGTCTCTATTTCTAGAATACTATCATAACATGGAATAACATTTTGAGAAGATTCTGTTTCTTTCATCGATCTTCAGAAATACTCGAATTTGTAAAACGTTCTAAGGTTGATTTTCTTAGTTACCTGAATGCACAATTTTGCCCTAATTGAACTGAACACACTAAGGAATGAATAAATTAATAATATGGTTTCAAGTTAAATATCCATCTTTTTTTATTTTTCGTGGAAATAAAAAATGTTCATTCGCTAAACGGAAAAAAACATTTCTGAAGCCGCTTTACAACATTATATCATTGTTTTCTTTCAATTATATCATCAATGGATAAAGTATAATATTGGTCGCAAATGGTATTCGTTTTCAATATGGAAACAGAGCATAAATAAAAAAGGTTATTGCAACTAGCGCCACCTACTGCTCCGTCGTTGTAGCTTATTGACATTGCGACGTAGAAACCGTAGCGCTGCTTCCGCGGCAACACGCAATTACGAAAATACATAATAGATGGCGCTGACTGTACAAGTTCTAAAAAAACTTCCTAACAGGTCCGTATGGTCAGTCGTCCCTACAATTATTGTAGGGCGCGTTTATGGCCTCCTTGATTGTCATACTCCTTTCTCTCGTTAAAAAATGTCTAGATTGCACCTGACCCGTGTTCTTTTTAAATTGTAGGAAATTTCAGGATAATAAAACATGATATAACTCAATAGCAAGCACAATTTGATGCAAAATAGATGTTTGTGACATAACCTCAAAATAGAGGGCTGACACGGAGAAGTAGAAAACTATGACAATCAAGGAAGCCATAAACGCGCCCTACAATTGACGATACGGGTCTAAATAAAATATTTTGATATTGACAGGTCATAGTTGGCTCTTACCTGGCTCGGATTTTGGAGGTGATAGGGGACTTTCTGGTAATAATATTCCTTTCAACACCAATTCATCTCTATTGGCTCGGACTGAAATTTTTCTTTCTAATGCTGTAAAAGAAAAACAGCGCCTAGTTAATAGATTGTAAAAAATATGATTTTTTTATGTCACGTTTTGAGAATTACAAAAGTGAAAATTTAAAAATATATTATTTATAATCAATGAATCATATATCTAGGAGCCCCTTCCAACTTCAGTTGGCCCAACTATTGAAATCTTAGTTTTTTTCTTATCAAATACAAATAAAAAGTAGCTATGTCAGAAGAACAGATATGAAGTATTTTTTTGTTTTTCGCCAGAAAAACAGTTCAATAAGGAAACCATAAGGCTGAGTATATCATAATCCAATATCCTGAGGCAGATATTTATTTCTTTATTGTAACTTCTCCAAAGTTATTCAGTAAATAACAAATCTATTAGAATAGATGATAAGAGTTACGATTAGCGCGTCGTGATGGCCAGAATTCAACATGAAAAATGAAAATACCGAAACATGTCACACGCGCTGATAATACCAAAAATTATTAATATAGCCTTATTTTCCTGTCGTAATGTTGTAAATTCGTTCATTCTAATTTAATGGACGTTGGACTGAGACATACTTAAGCCTATTAACTTTTGCAATCCATTTCAAAGTAAATTGACTATAACAGCACGTGTCTGCGCATTGATGCACCGTCAATTATTATGGAACGACATTTTCGCGTACCCAAATGAAAGTTGTATTTGACGATCGCTTTTAATGTTTTGAATATCATTCGGGAGGTGTTGGTTTTCCCGATAATCGTTTCCAGCGTGATGTAACGCGTCCTAGTCTCGTAGTGTGGAACGCGCGCAAAGGCTGTCAAGGTATGCGCCCCGCCACGCCGCCACCGACTGGCGGTGGTTGCGTTGGAAACCATCGCGCTCGATGGAGCATGCACACCAGAACAGAGAGATAGGCTTTAAGAGATCCGACCCCCTTTCCTCCTCTACTTTTTACTTCCCATGCCAAAGTTTGCGAGGAAGTATTACAATCGCGAGAAATTTCGAAGTTGAGATATGTTTTTTGGATGTTATTTATGACATTACGTTCAAATCCAAAAAGTATGTTTAGATAAAGATATATCGAAAAATACGTTTCCAAGAGAAAAATATTTCAGATCCAATTTATAAGGCTTGAAAAATTGCATCCATCCATCTTGAACGTAACCTTGACTATGAATTCTAAGGTCATTTGAAAGTCAAGTGAATTATTTTTGTATTTGTAAAGAGCAGGTATTTTTACACTAAAGCATGTCTTTGCCCCTGATATTCATGCCTATTTGAGGATGTCTAGTAAGTAGGAAAAGGACAAAATATCTCGAACATACGTTTTATAGAGAAAAATGTGTAATAAAAATGTAAGGTTTGAAAAGATTAATCTAACTTTGACCTTGTAGGTGAAGTTGGCTATCACGTTCAAGCTTATTTGAAAACCAAGACAATTTTCTTACACAGAAACTCCTATTTTTGGCACTGGAAATAAAACGAGCAAGAAACTATAACTGTCAATGTCATTTGAAGATAAAGTTAAATTTTAACGGGAAACTATTTTCAAATCCTGGAATTTAAATGTCGGATAAGTATTCCTTGCCAATGAACCTGACCATGACCTTCATTTGAAGATGAGATACATTTTCAAGCAAACTTCTGACTTTTAGAATATGCGAAACATTGAAATTAATTTATTGCTGCATTATAATGTTGGATAAGCAACGTTTATTTTCGAAGTAATTATTACATTACACTAAATATTTCATTTCTCCGAAACCAATCTTCTTCACACTAATAGCGAAACGGATGACCTTCACTTTACAGTACTTCCACGCGAGCGGTGCTGCCGGTCTAACTCTAGTAAAGTGATATACATATAAACATCATTTTATAGGCATACTCACTTCTAGAGACGGCTTCTAATTTGTCCGACTTCCGTTTCCGTTTCCATTTCCACGGCCTGAGCAGTTTTCCGATGGAGAATTTGCTGGTTTTCCTCTCCAATGGGGGGCTACGATGTCCCCCGACGCCGCTCCCCAACACCCCCACGCCTACGCCACTGCCTCCCAAACTGTTCGTTCGAAAAGCGGCGCCGTTCTGCTTTTTCGCTGAAAACACCACAAATCAATACACTAGATCGTTACATCATAAACAAGCACAAATCAATAATCAATAACTGATGTACCGCCCTTGTAATCTAAAGTTTTGGGGTACCGATGAGACGCCCTCGCAACATCGACAGATAAACAGCCAATTATGCAGCCAGGATTACGCGACCGTGTATGAAGCGTGTTCGCGGATATTACCATGCTTTACTTAAATATTGACGTCAATCCAAAAAAGCTTTGAACTTTATATTACGGTGCCAGCTACAAGGATTATAAAGAGGCTAACTCCAGAGATGTAATTTCAAAGAATTTATAAACTACATCACAGCCTACCTGAAGCACTTTATGGCAGAGTCTCCCTAACATTGAATATCTCCCACGATAGACACAGGGTGGTCCACCCACGTATGGACGGAATATTACTCATAAACAAGTACATTTTGGGAAAATCTATTGTTCTACATGACATTTCAGGCACATTTCTAAAATATTGGAAATTATACAGGGTGTCCCAATTTCGACCTACATATCAAAGTTGTGATTTTTTAAATGGAATGCCTCAAATTTTATTGCATATTCGGATAAGCCAATTCAAAAGAAGAAGATTGATATGACATACTATGGGGTTTTGGTAATTAGCTACTGAGATGTAAGGTGTTTTGTCCAGAGAATCCGTCCACTTCGGCAACCCCTTAATCCACCATTTTGAAATAGGGAGTGCTGAATTTTATATAAAAAAAATTACAGACCTTAGCTTTTATCTTATTTGTAACTTTTTCGAATTTTCATTTTTGCTCATACAGTGTGGTCAAAATGCGAATTGTACTTTTCCTCAAAAATTTCAAATGCATCATCCTGTATATTTGTGCAAGTGTGGATTCAATTTTTTATAAGCCTTTTTTTTGGTATGATGTTTGATTCAGATAAAATCACTAGATTTTTAGTTATCAAGATTTTAATAGAACCACACACCAAAATTAATGAAAAAAATCGCATCATCCATAGAAACAAAAGACAAACTGTGGGCTAGTTCCATATTGCCACTAAGAGTACAGATTTGACGACAAAACTAATAATAATCAGAACAGTATAAATCAACTTCCAGCATAATAGAGAACAACAACTATAACAACAACATAAACAAACAACTACAACTACTCAGGACATAATCTACACTAAAAAATGATCGAAAATATCTCCACCATGTTGAATACACAGCCGTAGTCTTTGGATAAATGACCGTTGTACATCCCTCAGCATGTGTTCCCATATGTTCAGAAAAGCATCCTTCATAGTTTCCTTCATATTTTCCGGAGTAGATGGTGGATATCTATAAAACTCTTGCTTAACGTAGCCCCCTAGAAGGAAGTCTATCGGTGTCATATCTGGTGATCTAGGAGGCCAAGATATAGGCCCATCACGACCGATCCAACGGTTGTTACTCCAGGTGTCCAAATAGCTACGCACACGATTATGATAATGCGCAGGTGCGCCGTCATGTTGGAAGTACTATGCACCCGAGTTTGCAGGTTGACATCCTCCAAAAGCAAAGGCAAATCCTCGATTAAAAGAAAAGCCCGATTACTTGTCTGCCAATAACTCCTCCCCAAACATTCAAGCTCCATTTATTTTGGAAATCTATTTGGCTAACCCAGTAAGTTGACAACACCGAAGGGATTTTTTAGAAACTAAGTTTCACTTGCAATCTTAGAGCAAATCGCCAAAAAAAAAACGATCACTATATTCCAGATACTGCCGGAAGCGTATATAACAAGCACATTTTCTGAAGATTTTCTAAAAAACAGTGAGATGAAGCCCTTGGGGTCTGAAATAAATTTCCCAAGCGTGGGTGTTTTCCGGCTCAATCGGACTGCGACGGGAATACGGAATGGAAAACAATAAAAAATGCACTTCTCTCTCAGTAATATATTTTGCGCAGCAATTCCATCGCATTTTTCTTTTTATTAATTAATACACAAGGAATTAATCTATATCCATTTTGTATCATATAATATTTACATGATTTTTTGCAATATCGCAGAATATATAATATTACGATAGCCAGATTAAACAATTATCATAGTCACAATCATGGTCATAAAATGAAACGAATTAAAAGTTAAGAACCTGAATATAATACAGGTAATGCTTCTATCATGACCGATTTTGCTAATCTAACAAAACGAAGTTTCCAGTAAAAAGATTCTGAATCAAGGGCACTTTCTCTGATATTTGAAATTGATCGGTCCGAATTTCAGCTTTTCTACGTGGACAAATTATAATTATTATTCGACATTACAGCAAGCAGTTAATTAGTTACTTAATACTTGCCTAAATAATGTTAACACAGTATCTAATACGTACAACATATAAAAGTGTGGTAACATTAGAATAAATATTATACTTTTCACCACAAAAAGTATTCATATATTTATCTTTGAAGTAACAGGATAATAAGACGGCGAATTCTTGCCGACTAGCTTTTAATTTATAATAAAAGTTTAAATATACTCTGGTCACGCTCAATTACAGATGAAAATCGTTTTTGTTGAAGTCGAATAGTGATGCTTGCCCGTAGCTGCCTTTCACAGACAACGTCAAAATAAACAAATCATTCCAGACGAAAAAATGTAATTTCACACGGTCAATTACTCCATTGCTTCTCTTCCTTTATATTTCAGCTTCATCGGTTGACTATTTACACTGCCAATTTAGTAAAAAGTTCTTGGTCAATTTTTACACTAAGTATACGCGAATTTTAGTAATATGATAACTAGTAAACAACCATTGACAGGAAAGAAGTCTATCTCTTCAAATGTATGTATTTGTAAACTATACTAACTATAAGTTTACGAGTTTATTTGTCTTCTTGCTACAGATTTGCTATTCAATATGTTTGATAATAATTTGAAACGAAAAAAAAAAACAAAGTTCGAACGATTTTTTTTTCGTGTACCGATTTTCAAAAACTTTATTTATATTTATTTTAAAACGTTGTTGGAAATGTCCTTCATAAATGGTTTGAGGATTTTCTTGGGCCTACGTGTATTACGGAAATTTAATATCCCGTCTCGCGTAAAAGTACACATTCGTCCGTCGCTAGAATGTGTTTATAAAAATCCGGATTTTCAATGTTTTTGTGCAAAAACCACTGACAGAATGTTAGTCTGCGAGGATTCTATGGACTATGGTATGCGATAGTCCCACGCGGCGGCCTAATTCCCGAGTGCTGATATCTGCATTGATTTCAACGATATTTAAAATTCGTTTCTCCTGCTCTAAAGTAACCTGTCTTTCACGAGTGCGAATATTAGTGAGCTGAACACTTCCTGTATCTCGAAGTGTTTGGTACACTTGCACAAACGTCCTTCTCTGTGGGTGTACCCGTTGGCGATAAATTTGAGCTGTAAGATTTGAATTCTGACGAGCTCGGCGAACTCTTGATTCGAGAACATTGTAAATAAACACGACGACAGACGCGAACAAAAACAAAACAACATACTAACCACTGTTACCGTTTGCGATGGATTGCCGGTTCGATAAGAGTGATGATGACCGACGCGCTGTTGTCATGTGTGTTTTAAATATTCAATTTAATGAAACTTACTTAGTGACTACAAATTTTGACTTAACTTATAAAAACTTGAAGCCATTTATTTGTTAATTACCCAATTTAAAAACGTTTTAGATTAGCTTATAAAAATTAATAAGATTGTGGTGGATATAAAGCACTTGAAAGTTGTAAACTATAAAGCCATTTAGACAAAAATCTATTGACTTTTGGATCATGGGTCATATGAACTTTTTTCCTTGTTTTGACCCATTTCAATAATGACTACTGTAACGTTTACACCCTGTAGAATACGATTAATTTATTATTTGTTTATAAATCTGTGTGTTGAATTGCTGCCTTCTCAGGTAATCCGACAGAACTTATGTACATAAACACACATTCGAATCCAGCTTAAAATGGAGGAAGCTTAGTGATAATACCGTATTACGCTACAGTTGGGTATGAAAAAGACCGATTGAGAAAATGTAATGGGAAACGTGTTGGAGGACACTGACCTCAAGAAGCACATCAACGAGAGGGAAAAGAATGTTATTCGTCTTTATACTTCCTTCCTATAATAAGTACGAAGATGTACGTACGCACCATTTAAACGTATTTGGAATATGACTAGCACTAGGAGAAGTCTTCGTATGGCATAAGGAAAACATTACGTGTCCATGTACGTGTTTTCCGTTAGATAACAATATTCGTCCGCTTTTCTTAAGTTTACTCTTGAGTAACGTGAATGTTTTCACAAAATTGGTCGATAATGCTGTCATTTCGGAAGCTGGGTATGTACATGTTACGTTTCCCTCGTTGATGCTACTAATGAATTCGAAAGTATTAATAGATTTTATAATTTCGTTCGTTCATATTTATGAGTCCTATGTTAATAGGACAACATATGCGCCTAATGATACAATATTTATGGAATATGATAATTCAAACATGCACATCATTACGACCGGAACATAATCTGCATGCGTTCCAAAAATTGTCTATCCATTAAGAATAAAAATAAATAATAGTTTTTAGCTTTTAAATACAAACTCTTTGTAATTAAAAATTATTTTCTACTTTAGTCTACTTAGTTCGGTTTTCATTTTTTTTTCACTTGCAGAGAGCGTTCAGCTTATGCGGGTCCCACACGATGCTTCCAACGTTCGATACCCACAATCGGCAAATGTGTCTCCTACACGATGGGATGACGTTCGACGCATGATGGCGCCAATGTCTAATCCCGGTGTCAGTGGCGCGCTTGAACCGCTACGACTGAAGGAAAAATTATACAAAATGATCGATTAAACGATTTTTGCGAGCGCCGAAAAATAATTCTTCAGCGGACAAAAGTTAAGTCTGTCAGAAGCCTCAGAAATGTCGAAAAACGAAGTTTGACCGTTTTTTGTTTGTTTTCCGACGATAACTCCGCCGGTTTTACCTTTCAAATTGTATATGAGACGACCTATTAATTTGTTTTTTTTTCCTTGAGTTAGATTTACATATTGGGTTATCTCGCATATATGACTCATCGAAATGGGACTTCCATTAAACCGATGAATTATTTAACAACGTTTGCAACAAAACCATTCACAGTATTTCCAGACAAATGGAAATCCAGAAGCTACACTCACGCAAATTTCCCAGCGCAATAATGTTGAGACAGGTTGGACTTATTAACCAAGCAATCCTATCGTCATTCGGCCTGAATTTTATCAATGTTAAATATAAACATTTTCACAGAAAATCTCCGTGATATACTTTCATAGTGCATGATATCTTCTATGTTGGGATGTTTCACTTCTTACCCAAGGATTGAGTATCTTATTAAGCATTTAAGAATATTTAGTAGCAGAAAATGCACTCTGTAACAATTTACGAACGCAGCCCTGTAAAGTAGCTTGCGGTACATATTATTTCTATTCGCAGGTGTACTTAGTGCTTACTTACTATTTATCCGCCAACAAGTTTTTATATAGGTTGTTTTGTTTGTAAAATTACGAGTGCATATTATCAAGCAAGCGAGACAACCAGCGTAGTGAACGGCATGGAATCTGATACAGTTAAGATTAAAATGTTGGTCGATTATGTCAAATCTGTGGAGATTAATGGGTGTAATCGTCATGGACGTCCATTAAGCGGGCAAGGGAGGCATATGTCCCAGTAGCCTCCGTTTATGACATAAAATATACCTGGTACACGTTTCTTGAACTACTACTATATTTTTTTTTCAAAACATCCGCGAAAATTCCCTTTCTTGATCTAAATTGTGGAGGTGTGCCGCCCTTTCCAGAAAAACGCTGTCCCATAAAGAAATTTTCGAAAAATACAAATGATCATAATCCGAATGGAGAAACAATCAATTGTGCTGTCAAGACAAATCTACGGGCACCTCAAATGCTAAAATTCATCAATCGGAATACTTATTGTCAAGATAAAAAGACACCTTATACAGGGTGACTTTGAAGTTGAGTCATTAATTTTCAGATAATGATTGTAAAAGGAAGATAAACCAAAATATATGTGTAAAAATAAAAAAAATGTTACCTTGTTTTATAAAGTATCCTCCCGACAAGTATTTCAGTGCGGACATGTATTTGATCGTGCGATCTTGGAGCACCGGCATGCCCTCCCCTATGATGTCTTAAGTCACCTGATTCACGAGCCCTTTGTACTACATTAACAAAGGCACGAAGGGTTGGTTGCACTCGATTGGGAAACCGATCCGCATAAGTCCGTGATGCCGCGGCAGCATTTTGTAAAGACTCCCTCCCCCCCATAAATAAGAATCATGTCCACAAGTTCACCATTTTTGTAAACATGTGCAATTTTTTATTTCGTTTGAGCAACACGCAACAAACACCACTATTCACTCACGCGTTACCGACTGACACATTGACTGAATACAACTGAATAAAACTGTAGTAAAAACATCGTGATAAGCATTTCAAATCCTTTCGCTTTTTGTTTCCGATGCGATGAACCGATAAGGCGGATTATATCCGTTGTTGCCAAACACGAGCACATAATATTATTATTGAGACAGGGCGGTACTCAAACTTCTAAAGGGCTATAACTTTGTTACTTTAATTTTACCAGAAAAATGTTAAAGGAAAAAAACATTTCTTTTAATCAGATCTACTCACTGTTAAAATAAATGACTCAACTTCGAAGTCACCCTGTATATTAAAATCCATGAAGCAGTTCAAGGTGTAGACCGTGAAATTATTATTTTTTATTAAATTGGGATCACCAGAATTTTGCTTTATGGGCGCCCATGGAAATCATGCTTGTGTTGTTTTGCGATTGTTGCGACTCCTAGATAACCTGCAATGATTATTCTAACACAAATATATTCAGCCTGACTATTCAACACTTGTCGTTTCGTGGTGCTATAAATCTAGATGAAAATTAAGTATCCACTTAGCTGCCATTTTTGTGATAAACAGTAGGAAACTAAATCAATTACATTTTTGCACGCGCTGTATAAAAAATATAACGATAAAATATAATTTTTCTGAACAGCGGGCATCCTTCTATTACGCTATTTAAATATGTAGCATTGTAGGTCAGAAACGGAGCGCGGCGTTCACTATTTTTCTTTCTCACCGATTCGCTCGGAAAAACGTATCTGTGTTAATTGTTCGAGACAGATGCGTGAGTAAAAGTATAAAAAAAATATTATAAATGTTGGCAATTACGCTATATACATATAGTGTTTTCGATCTCACATGATACAGGACAACAGAAGCAAAAAAAAGAGCATCAAGTAAGTAGACCCTGTACTTCCCACGCTTCGAGGTTATCAGTTCGTAAAGGATTATCTTTGGCAAAAGTTAGCCCCTTTGTGAAAAAAGTTGACTACGAACATGTATAACACAAAATTATATGACCTTCCTCATCTGCCTAAGTGGCGCGCGGCGGCGTGTGGTGTTCAGCCATTTTTCGGTAGATCTACCGATTTTGGTCCTGGTCTACCGAACAACCGATTTTAAAGCAAAATCTACGGTAAAGTGGATTTTTCTTTCAATTGAATAATCTTTGTTCCCTATATAGGAGAAATATTTCTGATGCATAGCGATAAAAAGAATGACAAAAGCATGGGAGTAACAGTCAAAATAGTCATTTCGTAAATGAGTATCAAATACGTTCGCAAATATGGCACATAATTATAAATATTATGTACATTTAGTGATTTGTATATGAAAATCATTTTTGAGTAGCCATACTAATACATCATATATAAAAAGAGTCCCATACAACTTAAGTAGTAAATAATAGTAGTGATTGCGTATCAAATCAAGCATAGAAAACAATAATAAACACAGAAACGAGCGCGTCGGCATTGCGTGGAAGTGTTGACCGTCCTTAGTGACGTCATGCATTCCATCCTTGCGCGGCAAGGCGCATCTCTGCCTCCGTTGTGGAACTAAACGACCAACCAACGTTGCCAAGCCGAAAAAGACGAAATCGGTAGATCGTGTCGTTGAAATTCGGTAGATATAAGGACAAAATTGGTAGTAGGAAAAAGTCAATGCCGTCGCACAATCAACGGTGAAGTAGCGCCAACTATGAAAAAAATATGTTTTTGTATTGCCCACGCACACACAACACCAGTGTTTTGAGGGCATAGTTTTTTGAAAAATATTAACTTCTGGTCGCTCTTCAAACTAATATGAATGCAAACATTCTGAAAACTTCTTTCCCCATCCTTGCTTAAAGAGTGTATTCTGTTTAACTCTGAACGTAAAACATCATCGCCTGGCATTTCAATGTAATATTCAATTAAAAACAGACGAACTTCGGTTTCTTTATTGCTTCTCCGGTGATGCGGTAATGACGGTGATCTACCAGTCTGTACTTGTTGTACGCACAGAAACCAATACAGGAAAACGAAGTAAGAGGTCTGCGCACATAATTATGGGCAACTCAAATCTACATCGGTCGTGTTACCGACTGCCTATAATGAGTAGATTGGGGCATAAGTCTCCATACGTTACGCGTAATTCATTTCTTGCTGTACTTTTTATTCCAATTATTTTTCGGTAAAAAATCTGGAGATAGCTTAATTGATAAATAAATCGTAGAAAATGAGGACGTCTTCGGTAAATAAGATCCCAACACCGAAAAATCGGTAGGTTCGGCAACAGCGCGCCCAACAGGTTTCGATGGATGGGTGGGTGACGGTTGACGATGACCCCACCTCGCCTACCATCTAACACTAACCAACACATGAATATGTACGGGTCAGTGGCTGTGCTTTATCACAATATTGGGAACAGAGATCTTGTTTATATTGAAATAAGTTTTATAAACCGGAAAATACGCGATTAAGGGCCAATTTCACCGACAACAGTCCGTTATTCTCCACCTATAGGGTAACAGCCCGTCAAATACAGCGAATGAGCTTCAAGTTCCAATGACATCTTGTCATTGAAACATCATCAGCTTATTGAATATTAAGAAATTACATATAATCAAAATTTAAAAAAGTGTTCGATTTTTGAATATAATTCATGCTTTTATTTAATATTGTCGATTGTTTATTCATGTTTATATTATTTTCTTAAATTGATATGCGATTTTACTGATTAAGATCATCTACTGGGTGTTTTTCCTATAAACCTCTTGCAGATAGCCATTAAGCACCTACTTGATGACTGGCTCTACCAAAAAGTTCATAGATATTGCTCGTTTCCAAACATTCATTCATTTACTTGCCGTTCATCAGAACTATTATGGCACCTTCGATTGATATTCCCACAAAACCATTCTGGTTTTTTAATATCCATACATCCATAATATTTTTCGTTGTTAACAAACATCCACACTATATTCACAGCGATTAAGAAATACCCAAATATATGTCGTAGAGCTACCAGCAAACCTAAAACCTGCAGAAAAACTAGAAATTTGAAATATTTTTCTTTTTTCACGGAGTACATATTCTGGGTTATATTTATATTAGACGTTATTTGAATCACAAAACATATACACTGATTTGAATAACAGCTGATTATCTCCTGATATTTTAAAACTAACCATATCGACAAGTGACACATAATTCTGTGGGATCCGTCAACACTTCGTCCCAGTGGAGCAAACTCTGCCAACTGTCGAAATAACCTTTATTAATTCCAAGTCTGATTTTTGTTTTACTGTGCCTGCATAGATATTTCAAATACGGTCAGGAATTATTAGCGCCTGGTTATTTTAGGCCTTCAATAACTCCTTATTTTAGATCTCTCCTTATTTTGTTTTTTCCAGGCATTCATGGTAGAAAGAAAAATATTTTATCGAATATCGATACCGTATACCGTGCAGCAGGCACGCCCATCACTACTTTGATAGATTGCAGAATGATGTCAAGGTGACAATCGTTATGTGGCAGTTGTTTTTGTTTTTGTCTGAAATATGTAAGTATAAAATTGTAGTAAAAACATCGTGATAAGCGTTTCAAATTCTTTCGCTTTTTTGTTTCCGATGGGATGAACCGATAAGGCGGGTTATATCCGTTGTTGCCAAACACGAGCACATAATATTATTATTGAGACAGGGCGGTACTCAAACTTCTATAGGGCTATAACTTTGTTGCTTTAATTTTACCACAAAAATGTTAAAGGAAAAAACATTTCTTTTGATCAGATCTACTCACTGTTAAAATAAATGACTCAACTTCGAAGTCACCCTGTATATCTTGATGCAACAAATAATTTAAATTCTTTACACGCCGTTTTTTGATAACGTTCTACAATTTACATACAAGCCCCTAATAACAGTAAGTTATCTTTGACATCTTTGCGTTTTTCAGTATAAGAATAACTTTGCTTACTGTTTATACCTTTATATAATAACCGGCTCATGTAGGAAAAAGTTCAAGGTTTGATGCCCCACCTACATGTCTAATTGTTGCTGAAATATGTTTATTAATATTGAAACGATACATGTGTAATTTATTCGATTTACAAAAATATGACATTTTATAGGAAAAACTATATATACAATTAATAAAAAAAAATTGGTTTATTTGCGAATAGAGAGAGAAAGGACAACCGTCTAAACACAACCTGACTCAAAACTCATTATATTGATTGGAAAGTCTATTGAAATAACAACATTATTTCAGAATATGGGACGGTACAAAGATTAAAAAGATTTGGCTTTCCACAAAACATATGGTAGGCAATTCGTGAAAGTGAAAACTATCCAATAAATTTATTTCTGATGCTTTAGCTCTTTAGCATCTTGCATCCACTTAGAACCAAACAAATTGTATGTACATGAATATCTTCAGCGTAGGATTCCGTCATGTACCAACAAAGTTGTTAGTAGTAATAATTTCTGCAATAATCCGATGCGTCCCGTAAGGCAATTACAAGTTGTCTGTTGGCTGCCATTCTCGACAAAATTTCAATGAAAATACCTACCAACAAGACTGTCATGAGTATCATACCGAGAATATTCAGGGATGAAAAGACGTTTTGCTAGTCATACAATATCACATGTGGGATTTATAAAACATTTCGTGACCATATCGAAATATTGATCATCTCATGAAATGTATCATTATCCATTAGCCAGATCGTGTGTTGACCAGATCAATAATAACAAATCGTTTAAACGCACTGCATGGTCAAGTATATTGGCCATTTCACGAAATGCTCGATCATTTCACGGAATGCTCAATTTTACTATTAGTGTCACCACATGTACAAATTAGTCAGCTACTCTGCAAATTCAGTTGCCGACTAATTGAAAACTGAATTCTACAGGGTGCGGCAGAGAGGATCGACGGTTTTAAAAAAATCATAAAATAGTTAAGTTTTACTCGAAAATAAATTTATTGATGGAATCAGGTTCACAAGAAAATAGAATTTGAGACAGCCAAGTGTGGAAAATCACATCAGGCATGTGGTGGTCGAAATCGGACTATAGGGGGTCTTAGGCAGTGCTCTATAATCCGACAAATACGATAGTCCGACACTGCCCTGCATAATGTTTGTCCGATTACCGGAGGTCCACTGTAGTCAAAAAAATAAAACAAAACAGCCGTGTTTCCTCCATAATAAAAAAAATGTCTCTCAAAAAAATTCACTAACCAAACTGAAACTTCACACAGCTCAAGAGTCTAGATTGGAATTGTAGTAGAAAGCGGAAGGTAAAACACGTAGTGTGTATACACCGGACAACACGTACGTTTTGTATGCCCGACAAAACGTACAATAAGATGTAGCGTGTAAACCGGCCTTTAGAAAAGGAGCGCAGCGTGGAGCGTGGGAGTGTTATTCAAATACGTACGCTCCAATTTGTCATTTGGTCTGTATGCCTGTGTCTCACACTCGCAAACACAGGGCATTGCGCAAATCGTTCCTTCGAAATCTTTTTAAATGGTGCCGCTTCAACAATGGAGCATTTTATAATGGACGTTCATTGTATGCAGAGAGGAAAGATAGACAGAGAGGCTGTTGTTTGTGTAAGCAGGAAGTATTTATTAAAAGCGATGTACATACATGCGTATGTACAGTAATGGACAAAAGTATATAGACAAATTAATATTGTGCTCTATTTCTTTTTTAACTTGTTTTATTTATACACCAACCTGTATACATAATTCGTTATAGCATAATACTCACTTATACATAAATAAATTCATTAGACTCCCTTCAATAAAAAATTAATTGAGGGGAGTTGGTATACGATTAATTTTCTTTGTCTCATCTTCTCAGAGGTATACTTTACAGACTATCTCGGCATTCTGCAACCAGCAAAGCAGGCTGGCGAACTGATTTGCAGTATTGTCAGTGAGCATGTCATCCCTCCATAGATGACGGTCACAGCGAGTAAACGAGGAATGAACCATTTGTACACTAGGAACTATCTCGTCAGCAAGTTGACGTTTGTCAGATTTTTTACTTTATATAGGTTTTTACATAATAATACTACCGGAACTCGGTAAAATGTGCTGAGTATGCTGACTACCGGGTACAAACCGAGTACTCGGTAGATTTGTACTTCGCACGATGTGTGAAGTTTCCAACATGTTGCTTAACAAAAATATTGTCGAATTTGCGTATTTGCGAACAATAAATTATTCTCGTTAATTTACGGTGAAAAATGTAAACATCATCATTGGAGGATTGTTTTGCAATGTTTCGGGATGAATGCGGTCGACGGAAATGACATTGTTATTGTTGCAATATGCAAATGCACCAAACCAACTGCGTGCACGAAAACAGCATCACAGAATGCTATAAATAATGCGGTAGAAAAACTCGCGATATTTCGGGCAAATGTATTGAAGTGCGGCTATTTTCCAATAGCCCGATCGAAATTAATTCCATTTTGAACGAATACGCGTCTTGGCCGCTGCTGACCTAATCGATGATATCCGCACACCTGTAATCATCAGATTGGTATTTTTAGGTGGATGTTTTGGCGAACCGTATTGCTCACCGGTCTTCCTGGCAAAACGTTGCATGCCGACAAAAATAAGACAAAATCTCAGAAGTAGTAACGAATTATACACCGGATAGTGACATTACATGAAAAAATTGGTGAAATTTCAAACAGGACTATTTCGATGACAATCGAAAATTTGAAATAGTATTTAAGCACAATACTAAACTTCTGCCACGATTATTTTGAAAATATTTTAATAAAACTAAACCGTTACATTTTCGAGAAGTTACACAATTATACGACGTTTTGGCTTTAATATTTTGCCTTGTATTATTAGTACTATCAATTTTCTTAATAATAAGGAATGTTAATTTTATTCTATTATTCTTATGACCTGATTAGTGCATATTCCAATCTTTAATCATTTTTGGAGTTAGCGAAATGAGTACGCAGAATTTTTCTTAACAATGAAAACATTGAATTGTGAATGGCCTTCCCGACCATTATTTGAACTAGCAAATGTGTTAAGGCTATTAGGCCGTTGTTTAAACGAAAAAATTGTTTGAGAATATTAGTGTACCTACCGTATATAATTAGTATTAACTGAGATAACAAATAATGAGGAAATTTAGGCCTAAATACGATCCACTCTACACCGTGTAGCAACATGCATGCCTGATTAGTGCAGTATTGATATGTTATTAAGAGAACGGCAGCATGGAAATGTTTGTACCTGTTTGCTGCTGCTGCTAAACGGGACATTTGCATTTTGATTGATTAGCATTTGATTTGCGAAAATAACAGTTTACCGACAGCAAATCGCACATAAAGCAAATCGTGATACCGACTGCTAATACACTGTCCACTTTTATAACGAGTTATTCACAAAAGACTGTACCAAAGCCGCCAATTGAAACCATATATTTTAAATCGACCATTTATCAACGTTTCGGCCACCTCGGTGGTCTTTTCGAAGTGAATAATTGATACTGACAATATATTTTTTATTCATCTGTAGTAGTAGTAGTATTTCTATAGGTTAGTTCTCGGATACATTGGTATTTATCAAGAAATGTCCTGTCCCAATTGTCGTATGAATCCATTTTCTAATGTACTCGTATACTATATGATCGCTATCAATTATGACTCGAGTTAATTATAAGATCATTCGAATAGCCAAGCAGAAATAAAGAACGAGCAACACGAAATAACAAAGACGAACGACATTCGCAATCGACACGACGTCGATGCAGATGATGCTAAATTTAACATCACGTTCTTACGAGGTTAATTGGAAGTTTGATTGTGTTATATACAATTTATTTTGCTAATGACTCCTTCTTGTAGGAATCATATTGCTCATATGGGTTGCTGATGCTTCGTCAGCGACGATGCTACATTTGTCTAGGTACTTACTGTATGCGGAAAACAATATTGACAGATTATGCGATATTATCAAATAGAGCGTTCTTATAAGACAATTTAAACCAACGTTGACGTTCAGTTGGTATCCAAATAATCTACATTTAAATGTAATCTAGAAATTTATAGATTATAAAAAAAATTTAAGTTTTGCACATGGAAACAAAACAACACGGTAGATAGTTTTAAATGACTTTATTGTCTTTCGAAGTATTCTCCACGAAGACTAATACACATCTGCATGCGCTCGAACCAATTTTCGAAGCACTTAAAAATTCACTGTAGTGAGAACACTGCACGTATTGTTGTGAAACTTTGAACTTAACGGCGCTCTCACAGTCAAGCAGAGTTTCTGAGGGGAATCGGGGGGGTGATAGGGAAAGGCTAGTAGGACGGCGTTGTGACAAGGCAAGCGCTCTACGTTAGAAAAGGATAGTAATACGCAGAGGTGTGCTGTTCGCGTGCCTGGTTGAATTTGCATATTGCACAGAGTCGGATTTGATTTGGATATACGATCTAGCGTACGACTGTTTCCCTATTTTGGCGCATAGTATACTCAGCCCTTATTACTCTTATTACCGTTATTGTATTGTTGTATTATCGTGTTGTTATTGTTGTGTTGTTATTGTTGTGCTGTTATTGTTGAGTATCTTTCTTATCAAGGTATCAAAAATGAACAATAAGAGAAATAAACGTGGCGTCTCGAAGAAGCCGCATTTAAATACGCACAGGAAAAAAAAAACGTTTTCCAGATAGAAAAGTAGGTACCAAAACAATTATGAATTTTAGCATTCATTTTGCCAATAAATTAGACTATACGTAGTTACTATTATAACTATATTTTATATGTTATTTTAGCTTAAAAATGACAGCAAGGTTTCGCATATGCATTCTCTAACAGAGACAGATGGCATGGATCTTCAAATTCAGGTGTGTATACCCTTTTTTTTTAGATTTGCACCAGAGGCTGATATCATTTCTGGCAATTCTGATTAAAAATGCAGTAAGTTTACTTCATGACGTCGATAATAGTATTGTAGAGCAGTTTAACTCAATCATAGCTAAATTCATTGGGGGTAAACGGATTAATTATTGCAAGAAGAGATCCTACCAAGGAAGATGTGCTGCAGCCGTAGTGAGCCACAATACACAGCGACCTGTTTGTGTGATCCAAAAGCGGCTACTCCCTAGTTTCAGTCCAACCTCTTTGATTGCTAAAGTTGAAGAAAGGAGAGCGCACAAAAATCTGAAAAGGAAGCTGAAACCAAGGAAAATTAAAATCAGAGATAGTGATACTAAAGAGAACACATCCTATGGGGAATTCTGTGAGAAGCCTGACATGAGCAACGACGATATAGAGGCTGCCAAGGTAGAATTCTTGAAAAAACTTGCAAAAACCGACTCCAAAATTTCCCAGATCGAGCAAGCCACAAAATCTCAGGATTGCAATTTGTGGCGTCTTCATCGAAGAATGAGGTTGACTGCGTCTCGGTTTGGTGAGGTTTGTAGAAGAAGAGATACAACAAGTTGCAGAGCTCTAGTAAACGCCATAATATACCCAACCAAATTCTTTAGCAATGCATGTGACTATGGAAAAAAGCATGAAAGCGTGGCAAAATCAGAAATAGAGAAATCATATTCGCAATCAGAAGTACAATCTTGCGGGTTGTTTATTGATAGGACCCATCCATTTCTGGCAGCATCGCCAGATGGTTTGATAGGCGAAAAAGGTCTGCTAGAAATTAAATGTCCATGGTCTGCTAGAGAAATAGCCCCTGAAGAGGGCATTCTGAACAAAAAAATTACGTTTTGGATAAACGATGAAATAAATAAAAAGCATAAGTGGTATTACCAAATTCAAGGGCAGCTACACGTTGCACAAAGAGAGTACTGTGTGCTTGGTGTTTGGACCCCGTATGGTTTGAAAATAGACGTCATTCGAAAGGATGACGTTTTCTGGAAAAATGAAATGGAAGAGAAATTGAAATTCTTCTACATGAACTGCTTGCTCCCAGAACTGGTCGATCCCAGAAAAAGCAGAAATATGCCAATCCGCGATCCCATCTTGAAGGCACAAGATAACCGTTTGAACAAGAAAAAGAGTTCTTGAGAATTGGCTATTTTTGCTGTACTCGGGTACCAAAATGGAAGAGATTAGCATATTACATTGTACGCCGTTACTAACCCCTTCGTGTCGGCAAATGCGGTGTGCAGATCTCGCTTTAGCAGCGATGTGCGAGATGTTATGCTAATCTTTTCCATTTTGGTACTAGTACCAGATGTTCACTATTTATTGTATATTATGTAGTACGTATATATTGTTTATTTAAATAAAAGTCAATCGTCAGGCTCAATAGCACGTAGCATCGGCTAGCTTTATCTAGTCTGTTAGATGGCGAATATTGAAATGTCACATTGACACGTTAAGCGCCACAGTAGAATCTGAAAATCCAGTCCACTGGGCCAAACTGTTATTATTGTCAAATTAGCTTGTTTTAAGTTTCGGTTTAATATTTTGACTTGACTTTTTTCTCAAATCCTATGATTTTTCCCCTTTTTTGATTTTTTTTTCTGAGGTACTAATTGTATGTCGCGTGGCCCACAGACCAGTCGGGTCGCGTGGCACATAAGTCGCGTCGCGTTTTTTGCAAGTCAAGACTTGCATCATGTCGCGCGTTGAGCACTGTTTCGTGTCATTTATTATTGAAGCGTTGTTGGTATTGTACGTCATCTTGTCCAAATTGCTTTACTGTTTATAAATTATTGAATACCAAATTTGTGATGTCGCATTACGAAGCGGAGCAAAAAAGGCTTGAACAATTGTGTAATGAAATACTATCGGATGAAGAGAGTGGCAGTACTGAGTTATGTGGGGATGTATACTTATCTGATGCGTATTCTCCAAGTGGTAGTGAATCAGATAGTAGTTGTAGTAATTCCATTATTATCTGTATTACTGTTTATTTATACCAGTATTTTGTTTATCCCTGCATAAGACTTTGTCAATCTGTTTAGTTTATAAGAGTTCCTCCATATTTGTGTTCGTTAGAATATCGACATTTACCATAACTTACTGATTTGCTGTGAAATTACTTTGTTCATTTTTGAATGAGAATGTCTGATTATTTTATAAGATTTGCTTTTTGTTTTAGATTTGTAGAATATCCTCTTTTTGTAAAACTCTATAAACAACGTGTTTTTTAATGTTTTCATTTCCAATTCAGTATAATTTGGTCCCTCAGGCCACGGACTCTTGGTTCCCGTAAGAAAATCACATCAGCATGGCACACGTCTTACGTTACGCGGCCAAATATAACTGCCAGCAGTGAGACATATCATGTGTGTCACGAGGCCCAAAGCGCCAAATGAGGTGCGACACACGCATTATATCTCATGACGCTTATCGTGTTAAGTTTACGATACTCCATAAGGTTAAAGCTAAACAGCAAGTGACATTTTATTTGTGGTAAATGCGTTCACTATATTATTTTTAACTAAAAAGATTACCGCCTCCAATGACCCTGGAACCACCTGGAAACTTTTGGTCACAAAGTTCTGTATTTGATATGTAAATTGGGGGTTTTGTACAAAAGTATGTAACTCGCAATTTCGAAACGGCGGCAATCTTGGAATCAAATTTTTAGTGAAGTACTGTATTCTACAAGGCGACGACTCTTATTTGAGATATTAGCAAGTATGTTATCCGCCATTTTGTAACGGCCGCCATCTTGATTTGAAACTGTTTTCGTATTACTGTTTTGTACAAGTGCTTCCATTTGATATCCATATTGGAGTGATTGAACAAAAATGATTTTTTGTGGTATCACCTCTGAAGCATGGCCTATTGTATAAAAAGAAATGATCAAAATCGATTAAAAATTTCCCCTCTTTCATTGAAGTCTATTAAAAATATCACTTAATGGTCCGATGTTTATCTCGAACGATCGACGTTAAAACTGCTACTGTTTAACTTGGGACAACAAATTATCTGAATACGTCCTTTCTTAGTCCTTACACACCGCCGCGTTGCTTCGACTGGCAGCACGAGATAGTGTATAAAATTCGTGTAAAAGCCTATTTGCAGAGGTTTTCGCGCTTCAAAATTGACGCTTCATTTTTGAATATTTTTCAATGAAATTTTCACAGTGCACTAAAAACAAGACTCCACAGGGTGCTATAGAGCCACTTTTTCGTTTTTTCCTCTGGGTTATTTTTAAAAAAATCGAGAAGTCGAACAACAATTATCTGCACTTCCACCCACCATAACTCCTGAAAAAAATTTTTTTTTAGAAAAGTGGCTCTATAGCACCCTGGACAATTGTCTTCTGAACATACTGTATAAATTTTATTCAAATATATAGAAAAATGGAGCGTCAATTCCGAAGCAGCTAAACCCTTGTAAATGGCCTGAAACTCACTGCGTCGGAGCCGCCTTAAGTTTACTAAAGAGTGAGGTTAAGGTTCATTACTGACGTTCGACCCGCGCGGCCTACTATGTTTCTATATGCACAACTTAAAAGACATCCCTCGTATTCTCATGCACATGTATTTGCTATAAACACATCATAAATTTCAATCATTCCTGTTTTTGTCAATTCATCCGTACAATTTAGTGAAACGTAGAAAGATGGAGCGAATGTCGTTTATTAACTATCTATAGATGTAAACCTCGTTTTGTATTTCCGTTCCGTCCTCAACCGATGATTAAGAGTGATTAGTGTTCTAATTAGACCGAAATCCGTGTCACGTGAATCCGCCAAAAACAATTTTCTTTAAACGAAAAAAAAAAAATGGGCATGCACGACACATCCCATCGTAAACACAAACGAAAATGCTAGGAATCTAGTTGGCGTGGATACGACGACGACACGGTATCGCATAAAATATGATGCATTAGAAACGCTAATTTAATCAGAGGGTGGGTGATGACCTGATTACAAGGCAGACAAGGACGCCAAAATAAATCTAATACTCATTTTATCAGATTGGGCCTCAAATGGAAAATACTTTCTCCAGACATTTATGGCAAATATTTGTTCAAACTCACATTCGTGTTCATTTACATTGGTAATATCTCAAATCTGTAATTTTTTAAAAACTACACAATTAATTCCGTATAGAAAATGCAGACATGATAAAAGCGTATCAAAAAATCCATCACAAACAATTCACTTTATATGTTTTTGTTTCGTCAAAGTTAATATTTTCTAGTTTATATTCGTAGCAACAAAGATAATAATAACAGTAGGTATGTTTCCACAAAATTACAGAATCTTCTGGTAGGCGTTTTGTTTTCACCCAGGAACGTATTATACGAGTATCTTGGTAATAAATTTTCTCGTTGGAATCCCGTCATCCTTGACACATTTCTCTTCTTTCTCTCTGTGTGTGTGTTACACGGGCTGGTATTTTATTTGCGAAAAGTAAACAAAATTGAAAAACATCAGTAAATAGCATAGGCGACGGACTAAATCGTTCGGCAATATTGTTGTGTTCGTTTTATTGTTGCATATGCATGTTTAAGGCTAGTGCACACTGGGATTCTTTGTTCAAACTCTTTGTCCGAGAGCTGCATCTGGAATTCATTTTGTTGCATCCGGGACGCTCCGCAAGAATGAATCTCGCTTCTAGTCTGATGCGTTTCAGTATTTTTTGAATACCATCCGAAATAGGATTCTTTACACAACGTTGAGCAACAATGCGTCAGTCCGCACTTGGGAGGAGCGAACAGTGATTGCTAGCATGGTGGTAGCAGAAACTGATACATTAAAAAAAGCACGCTGGTCATGAAAAACAATCCCCAAAACATTATATTTTTAGCTGTTCTTTCCATCATTATTTCCACCGCCATCTGTCTGCCATAAATATGACGTAGACGTCTGTCAATATGTCATATATGAGAGACGCTTGCCTGCGGTGCTGCCGGATTGGGCTCCGCATTTAGGGAAAAATATGAAAAGTTATGTTTTGGATATACAGGGTGTTCCTTAATGATATGCGAATATTTAAAGGTGTGAATCTACATGAAAAATTAATGTTAGTTTGCTTTACAAACTATTGCCCAAAAATAAGTTTCCTTACAAAAACTCGGGGTGTTGAAGTTTTAGGAAACACAACTGTTTTTTTTTAATTAAGTAAATGGTTCACTTTGCTCGAAGATACTTTCTCAAATGCGTATGACCAACGTGAGATATTCCAAAGCACGTCACTGCCAAGTGAAACGATAACATGAGATTAAGTACAACCCTCCACCATCTCGAGCGTTCCTATTGTCATCCACTTTCAGCCGAGATTAAATGTTGGTAGGTGCCGGCGGCAACTGTACGCGATTTCCAGAGCTACAATGTTGAGCGGCAAAGAGTGTGCGACATGAATCCGACCGAACAAAGATTCCCAGTGCGTGTTAGCCTTTAGTGGTGTTTGGTCGTTTGGGGTTCGGCTTCAAGGCCGTACGTCGCCCTGTGCATCTACCCACAACCGGTTCGCATAGGAATACTAATGACCATGATGAGATCAGGATGATTGCCGGGCTGGCGCTGTGCTGGGCGGCGCGGCGGTTCGATGCTCACGATCAGGGTTCATCTCGAATAACGCCACATTCCTCTTCATTGCGGAGGTTGAAGACAAACACGGATCTCATCTCGACGGTCAAATAAAATATTACGGTTCATTTTAACCTCCCGCGTAGTAAGTTAGATATTTTATGCAGGCTACATTTACATTATGCAACAAACTTGTTCAGCAAGCTTAACTATCGTATAAAACTGTAGAGTAAACGTTTATAAAAGAGTATTGAAATTTGTCGTAAAACTGTTTTGTATTTTTGTTCTAAGACCGTTCTCAAGACTACATTCTTAAAAGCTTAATTGTCATTAAAATTAAATTGCGTTCTAAAAATAGCCGGGACAGTTGAAAATTATAAAATATATTTGTAGTTGGGTCAAACCGCAATGTGTATGTGGAATTCCAGGAGCCGCTCAATTCGGCGGCGACGACGCGACTGCGGATTCTATTTTTAGGGTATTCGGTGCCTTCGCACCTCGCGAAAAATTGGGATTCGTCAGAAATTGTAACATAACCTCATCTGCTGTCCCGCCGTATACCCTTTTTCACGAGTATCATCACGGTAGAATGACAGCTGATTATCTAGTGATATCTGGCAATTTCCCGTATCGGCACAGGACATCATTCGGACGGATCCGTCAACGTCAGGTAGTCAGAGCCGCACGGGCATCACGTGTCTTGAAAAGTGACATTATGCTGTTTTTTTTTGACATTATGAAGGTTTTTCGCCAAGACGTTGACTTAGCACTTGGTTGTACGTGTTGCCTAAACGTCATGAGGCTTGTTATCAATCTTTGGCTCTGATGTGATGTAAAATCTGGTTCTGAGATGGCATTACTGGAGGTATAAGCTGTAAGTTGTATGTGTTGATGATAATTACATTGAGTTGTTGTCTCAAATACACTTAATTGAGATTCAAAGCTAGAAATTAGTTGCGCATCCACTTTTTCTTATCCATTGGGTAAGCCTGCTTGATCATATCAAACGTCTCTGTCGCAGATTTACCGAGTTTCACACAGAATTTAATCGCGTACCTCTGCTCTAACGAACGCTGCATTTTCGGCTTGCACCACTCCCAGAAACACATCGCGCGAAAATGCCTGTCCTGTCTCTCCAAGTGCTCGGAGACAACTGACCAGCCGCTCATTCGTTAGCTAGGAACGCCCTCTACCGAATCCAGTCGGTCAACAAACATGTTTCCGCGCATCTTGTTCGATGTAAACAATGCGGAATTCACATTATTTATGCGTATTATTCAATAATGATTACTCATCGTGTCGAATTAAATAATTATAATGGTGTAAATAAGTTGCATGACGAGATGTTTCGGTAACGCGTCATTGTATAATGTTACGTATCAGAACTACTATACACGCCTATGACAACGTTGGCAGCTGCCAAGTTCATTCATTTCGAGATATATGAGTCAGAGGTGTTATATTTGAGGAATGGCATTTTATTGAATAAAGCTAAAAAACGTATCTTTGACATTTACATTTTTTCTCTCATCTGCCACTTCACACAGCAAATCAATCTGTTACATCGTACGCCGAAAATGTATTTAAAATGTTCCGCTTTTCCATACTATGTAGAAAACCTGGTGGAAAAAGGGTATTATCAATTCATTTGTTAATAATTTTGATGCTTTGATCTGGTTAGCAAATATCTTTAAAGGTACCATCATATCTATTGGTATCCAGAGATAAGTCAATAATAATCAATAGGATTATTAAATGTTAAGAAATAAGTATTCTAATAGTTCTCAAGTAAACTATATATATGAATCAAAGAGATGCAATAAGACGTGTAAAATGATGGATCAATATGAGGATTATAATATGAAGATGTGCGCTATTTCTACTTTTGGTAATTGTATTTGAAAGGACTTTCAAAGAATAGAAATGATGGTGACTTAAAATGTTTAACAAATAAGTTTATTGGATTGATTTTAAATCGTCCAGCAAACAGCAAAACTACAACATCGCTATGTTTTTTTTTTTTCGTGAACATGATGATTGCACAATTTAAACTGGACTTTGATCCGATTCGACTCGAATCTCGGCAACTGCTGCTGCTGCTGCTGCTTGCTAGTAGTGTTAGCTGGGATCACTTAATGCCACAATGGCTCCGCCCGCTGTCTAGACTGTTATTATTTATGTCATTTACTGTTTATTTTCGTATTATGATACCCACACACTCACACTATACTCGTTGTTTGCATTACCGTGCAGTTTAATAAATATCCGGACAGAGCTAGCGGAAATATTGATTTTTTGATTATTTAGCAACATGATAGATATTTCAAATTTCAACTTTACACACATTACACACGAGTTATACCAGCCGTTCCTGCTGATATGCCAGGAACCAGGAATACTGCCGACGATGCTACTAATTTCCTAGAAGACCTACAGTCTACTTTATTGTTCTCAACACATTTCATAGTCAGTAAGATTTAAGCCTTTGTACTGTGAACATCATAATAATTTTTGTAAAAGTACATTTTTGAGTTTTGTATTTTCGAAAATAAACTTTTTAAAAAGCGATCTCGAGGCATCGATCGTATAACTCACGGTAGCATATTACAGGTTGCTGTATTGTATATTTTTAGAGATCGGCAGCTAACTTTACACACAACACACAGTAATAATTACCTAACTGGTAAGTGGAGGTGAACAGCTTTTACTGATTTTTAAACACACATACACATACCCATAATGTATTTCTGAAGTCGTTTTTGTTGACAAATTTAAACAAATGGAACAATGATATTATCGTAAAAAATACTCAAATTAAAACAGAGGCAACAAAATCATAAATTATAGGCTGATGTTGAGACGCATTTCATTCAGCTTGTATAAAATATTTTCAATATATTGTAACTGATAAATACCTATGTAGCAATTAAAGTTTCGCGAGGAAAATGTGCGTTTTTAAAAGAGATGGTTATTGGTAGCAGTACAAAACGCGAATGTTAACTTACTAAAATGGTACTAGATAGGTGTATTTATATTTTATCCTTATCAGTGCCAAGCCAGTTTACAAAAATGCAAGGACACAACCATTATAAGGGCGTAGGAGATATGGCAAGCTGCTGTAGTGGTACCATGACTTACATTGTTGTTTAGGAAGAAGAGGGACCATAATTATTCGTCATTCATGTGAATATTTGTTCATACATAATTTCGGGAAAATGTTTCGCTTGTTTATTTATCACAGTATTTTGAGGTAGCTGTTGGTTTATTTCTATTTAAGTTATCGTATTACATTTGTGGTTTTATAAAAATTCTACAAATCAGTAACATATCGGACTAACTTTATAATGTTTCCGATACAGTCGACGCCAATCAGAATATTTTAATTCCATTACTTATTATGATTACGGAAACATAAGCATTATCTTAGAATACAGACTAGCGAAGAAAGCAAGAAACAAAGCACAACCGTCGCGTCGCGTCGATTAAAAACCAGTTGTCCATATATAAGTTTCTATTTGGTATTAGTGGATTACGAAAAGAAATAATCGCGTTGATAGACATTGCTAGATAACCTAATGGCCGAGTACCCAGTATAGGAGTTTGCGTAAAAAACTTGGAAAAAGATATTCGTCAATCTTTGTTTATTATCTACTTTGACTGTGACATTTCATTCCTATAGTCATCACCAGCTGATCTACCTAGGTACTAACTAAACAGAACGGTCGAAAAACATGCAAACGTACATTCATGAAATGTTTGTATTGCGTTCAGTTTTAAGGAATTTCAAGCATACGTATAAAAAATACACTTACAGACAATAACAGTTGTGGTAACCCCATCACGTATCTCCTTGTATTCACTGGCATCCGTATTTCCTACGGTGAGAAAATCCGACAGCGACAACGAGGATGCGATCAGCCTGCGTTTTTCCTCGAAATTCAAATAATCTAAACTGTTACTCCTTGTGGGTGCGACGATCGCCACAGTTTTGGGCTTCGGATTGGCCGCCATCGAAGGAGGTGCGCCAGGTTGAGGTTGCTGTTGTTGGACCGCCTGGACAGGTTGCATTGTTGTGGTCGCACCTGACGTGGTCGTCGTACCTGCTGCTGCTGCTACCGTTTTCTCATGCATCGCGGATAACGCGAAAGGGCACAGAATCAGGCAGTACCCATAAACGGAATTGAACGGGAACACCGCTAATGCTACCCGACCGGGAACAGGCCATCCACCATATTACGAACGGCTTCGGAAACGAAGGAGTGTACCAGCGGAAATCGACCGATTACGGTGGATGGAAGAATAGCGGTTGGCCGTGATGGGAGCCGCGTTCAAACACAATTAAAGGGTTGCGGTAAGGAAGAATGTTCTGACAGTTTTGTAGTAGTGCACATGTTTGATACGATGCGCTTCGCCCGCGTACACTCCTTCGCACCGAGGGATTTAAACTGACGGCGCATCGGCCGAGACCAGAGACCGAAACGGAAACGAACCGATTCAGACTTTTACGGACGTTCGGCTCGGGTCGAGTGATTTCGACAGTGTTCGTAACAGGACGATCGCAGGCGCGCCCGCCCGACGCAACCCGATCCGACACAACGCACACCGACTTGAATTCCAGGGGCGCACTCGCGCATATTTTTGGTGTCCGACCGAACTTTGAGGAATTCCACTTCAGGCTCAATTTCGGGCAGAATATTCAAAACTGTATAAACTACATACAGGGTGTTCCTTAATGATATGCGAATATTTAAGGGTGTGAATCTACATGAAAAATTAATGTTAGTTTGGTTTATAAACTATGGTCCAAAAATGTTTCCTTACAAAAACTCGGGGAGTTGTAGTTTTAGGAAAAACATAGAAATTAATTAATATGTTCAGAACCGCTTCAGATATTTCACTGATATTTAGTACGTAGTGAAAGTTAACAGAATTGCATATTTTTCAATGCAAAAGTAAATTTTAGCTTTAACAGTGGCGTGCGTACGGGTATTGACATCGATATTTTTTAAAGAAAAAATGGTACGCCAATGGCTATTTGCCAAATAAAAATTATTTTTGAATTCTTCGTTCCATTTAAAACTCATGATCTCTCTTGAGTTGCTTTAGTTCGATGCGCCATTTTTAAGTAAAAAAACCGTTCTATTGTCTAACTTGCAAAATTATTATTAGTTTAATTGGAAAAATTAAACACATTAGGGGTAATGAACAACAACAACTGACAACATAAACATAACATTAAAACAACTTATAGCTATAAGCAATTCAATAAATAATTATTATCCATCATTTGATCTGGTTACCTGCTGTATTGTGTATTCTTAATCAAGTCGGTGCAAATGCAGCCCTGTGCATGAACGGTAGCGGAGGCATTCCCATCTAATCAGATAAGCTACGCTGCACGCTCATCATTCCGTCTCCCTCTAACACCTGAGCAACGACGAGAAGAGAAAAACGAGCGAGGCAGTGTTGTTGTTGGGGATCAAGAGTGTGGAAGTGGAAACGGCCGGGCTGAAACGGGGAGATGATGTTGGATGGGATGAGTTGAGCGCGACGTTGCCGCATCTACAGATAATGACAATGCGCTGGGCTGGAATGTGTTATCTATTGTTCGTCGGCTGATCGGCTGATTTATCATGCACCTGTTTGTTTGGTTCAATTCGCGGCGCGTTGCTATACACATTACAACATATTATATTATGGAGCTTAATTTTCAGGGCAAACACACCGCGCAAGGTGATCGTTGGGATGGTAAACAAAATGTTCTCGCATTATATTACCGACACACGTGACGATACGTGACATTGACTATCTATTCATAAGAAACGGAATAAACCTACATGTTCTAATTGTATTTGAACATAATTATCTAACCTATACGACAATCAAAGCTGGTACAAAACCTCCTTTTGCTTCATTTCAAACCCTTTGGTAGACTGAATTTTACTAGTGTACATCGAAATTTATGGAAGCTAAAACGGCATGAACGCGCTCGTTTCTCTTTATTAGATATCACGGCAACCATGTAGGTAACTATGGCGATCAGCGTTCCTTCCCTATTTCTGCCCCCCGCACCACCGCCCCTATTTCCCGATTTCCCACCAAGTTGGTTCGTCTTCCCTTGCACAGCCGACTAGACGGATAAAATGCACATTTCCTTTCCTCTGGAGCTATTTGAATGCCACCGATACCCCACCCTCTGATTTTTGTCGAAATCATATTGTTTTCGCAAAAGTATATTTTTACAAAAACATAGTATGCAATAGAATAACTTTTAAAACATTAAAATGAATTGCATGCAATATTGTATCAATAACGGCTATGCCAAGAAAGAGCCTAATTATTTTCTTTGCTATTTTATTCCTTCCTTTAATTTGTCCTTATTTTATTAATTTGTTTTTGGCGAGCGTTTTACTCGATCAGACCCGAGTGAATAAGTTTCCTGTTTAATGCGCCTAGACTTTTACTTCCCACGCTTACTGGCGAGGAAGCATTGTAATCGCGAAAAACGAGATATTTTTTTCGGATGTTATATGACATGTACATCACGAAAAACCATGTCACTCATTTCAGTTAATCGGTTTGTCTGTCCTCTAATTGTATAACCGCCTCTAACTTGAGAAGAGGCTCGGATATTGATTAAATTTTCACATAAGGTGCCGAGGACCAAAAACCTTTGTAGTTTTTAAAAATCGGTGGCAGCGAAGGTAAGAAACGTCGAAATCGAAAACTGTAAAAATCGCCAAAACTTCGTTTTTTGACGTTTCAAAGGATCCTGAAGATTTTTATAAAATATTTTAGAGGTATATCTCATTTTTTTTTGACGTTAGTATGTATACGCTCCTAACCTCGGGAAGTCTGCATACCTCTGTTAGACATATTATACACAACATACATTTCCCCATACATTTGATCTTAAAACTTGAAATGAAAAACTTGACCACATTTTTTATTTTAAATGAAGTATAAAACCGGTTCGAGGAAAGTGACAAAACTGAACAGTTACAAATTAGATCAACCCGAATGTCATTGCATGTTTTTCAATACACAATGGATGTTTTCCATATCACAGTGTGTACTTACTTTCGCTATTTCTTAAAGCCATTAATAATGATAAAGACTTTATTGTATTTTGCGATGTATGTAGCCTGAATAACGCAACAGTCCGTTTGTAAAACGGCCCATTGTCCATTAATTGTCAATTTCTATAGAACAAAGTGATTTATGACAACAATTTCGTTTGTTTTATTCAAATGAGAATGAGAACAATAATTGTTCGCAAATATAAAAAATGTCTGATTGTTACCCTAGTTAGAGCAACTTTCAACTGATTCAAAGCCGCCCGCCGCTGCCTGAAAAATTTCACTTTTACACATAATATTCCATATATACTCAAATTCTCACATGAGTCAATATTACAACAGTACATAAACATTAGAAACATTGAAATATTAAGCAATATCAATTGTCAATAGATTGTTTCAGTCAATCCACGCATAAGTATTACGTTATACAAAATGCTATGAGGCTTTATGACATTCCACGCATATCTCAGACTTTGTTTTAGAATAGTTTCAGTTTTTTTTAACTTTCTAATAAAAGCATACTTTGGAATGATGTTAGATTTAAAGATTGTGTACGTGTGAAACAGTTGTGAAAAATTTTCATGGATGACGCTATGGTATCTCATTTCGTATAACTTTTTGGACGCTGAACTACAGCTACGAGGGCGGTTCAATAAGTACTCGTGTTAGAAATGAAGACACCATTTTTTCCAAAAAAAATCTTTTTATTTTTCATCCTTCTATGCAAGTATTACGGAGAACGCGATGTGAGTTCTATTTAAAGAAGATAGGAGATTGGAGAGACGAAGGCACACGCTGCACTGCGTTCTTGCTGTTCAATATTGCTACATCATATTGTAGAACATGGCCGTCCGTATGTGAACGCATACTCAGGACAGGTACATGCCTTTTGCTACTGCTTGTAAATACGTTATCACCCTAAACGCTTATTGTCAACACAAAAATACAGCAGGTCTATTGCGTTGAGCTGTCGAAGTTTCAGCTCTTAATAATGCGGGCCTATGTGAAATGAAAAATAAAAAAGCCGTTGCTTGTCAAAATCGAATCAGTGATCGCAGGTTCACAACCTGGATGTACACCTTGCAAAAATCCAAAGTTCGTCAATTTTGACCTACCAAACAAGGTTAAGAATCGCTTTGAAATAAATTAATCTGGATATTCCCATTTTTGATTCTGCCAAGTGCAAGATTCGTTCCATAAATCCCTTTCTGCACGATAAAGGTTCCACCAGTGGATAATCATAGTTCTTTACTCGAATTGATTTTCCAGCTACTTGATAACAAGTCAAGCTTTTTCTTCCTACCGACGTTGCTCCTATATCTATTGATTTCAACGAATTCGGACTAGGTTAGAAGAAGCCAAGCCCATACGATCTTAAACGATTGTTTGTTAGCAACATCAACAGATTATTGTTTACACAAAACTTGACCTTGAACGAAAATCGAAAATTGTAGGTATACAATACACAACATGCAACACTTCACCATCTTCGAGGAATGTTTCAAAATCCTCAAAACTCTGTGAAAATATCACGAAAAACGCACGTAAGCATGACAACATGAGCAAAATAAAGCTTCCCCTCAATTGCACAAAGCCGTAGCATAAAACACCAGAAATCAGCCCAGCTGTTCTCAATTTGCCACCACAGCGTTGCCACGTTCAGTACGCAAATATGAGTTTTTCAGGAAATATCACCGGGATATAACAATACATGTTTCTTAATTGTCTTCGATGTTTATTTTAGATGTATTCTGAAATGCTGAGTACGCAACCAGGATAAGACTAGCTCAAGACGTTTTCGGAAATCGCTGTGATCTTTTTTTTTTAATTATATGTTTGAACAAGATGTGGCAACACCGCAGAAAAGTAGTAGTCACTCGAGTTTGTGTGTCCCTCTAGACTCTAGATGATTGTTAAAACAAATCCTTTGTTTACGCCTTCTACCCGTATTCGAATTCGTTGATTGATTTCGTGATTTTGGTTTAGCAACCGTTGTGTTGTTTCCTGAATACGCCATCGCCAACCGTCGCGCGCCGCCACTGGCAGTATACGCGTATAAATATAGAGACTTTGTCGTCGCCAACCGAGTAGCAAATAATTGAATCCTTTTCACCGGAACTAATATGCACACGATACACGATGCATTTTTATAGAGCATAACATGTATGCTATACCATCAGATGATTACCTATCGCACCGTTCTGCTGCTGCTGCTGCTCCGGATGGCGATTATCTGCACACAGATAACCATTAACCATAATACCGTGCGATATTGGATAATATACGATCAGGTATTTTTAACCTTGTTACGGCCGCGTTGTTTCCAATATTATGAAACATTTGCCATGCAGAGCCGTCCTTGGCAAATGCGAGGCCTGGAGCATAACATTTTTGCGAGGTCTTTTTTTAAAAAGTGGTCTACACCGAAAATTTTTAAAATTCTCGCGCGTAAAACTGCTTTTAGCATTTTTGATGAAATCTCGAAACACGCTAATTATTTGATTTTTTTCATTTGCTAGGGTTGGGTCCATTTTTATTTTTGATGTAGGTATACAATATTTCACTCTTCCGTTAAGAAATATGATTTATGACTATGGTCTATACCTAAACTTTTCCACTTTGATTTTTTAAGCAATGAACCATTAGGAAAATTATAATTAAATTAATAAAAATATTGACCGCGCCTAACTCGACGGTGAATCTAAAATGTATAAAATTGAAAAAACTTACCGTCTGCGGTTGGTGAGTCTTCAAAGGTACCTAGAAGACAAATAATATCGACTTCATTTCAATTGGACGAATTATGATGTGATTGTATGAAGATTATCATTATCATCTAAATGTAGTGAGTCACCTACGAGTTACGTCAACCATAATAATGATAAATTCGGGCAATTATAGTATGTTTATGCGTTATTTGAAAACAATGCATAAAATAAGGATAATTAAACGCTGATCGCATTTTAATACTGCGTGCTCGTGCATGATTTTTTTTATTACAATAGTAATACCGGTGGCATTTCAATGGATAGGATAAGAATTAAGAACACTGGTAAATGAATAATGGAATACCGCCCTTCAAAGTTGAGGGATGAAAGAGATTTTTCACAAAAAAATGAATTTATGATTTTTTGCGTTAATTTCTAATAAGCTCTGTTAAAAAGTGACATAACCATTGCTAAAACTAGCGATTTAGCTCATATCAGAAAAAAAATCACAGCTCTAAACCTAATGGTTTAGCTGTAATTGCGATTGAAAGTTCATTATCCCGTTTTTTCGAAATTTCACAAAATTGCAAATATCTCCTGACTTCCGTTGATCCACAACTAACTTTACACCCTGTATATCAACTGGACATAACCTGCTATTACCATCTTTCTATCATAATATCCTAATCGGGACGCGAATAAATTGATAGAGTTTGATAATAATAAAAATTAGCGGTACAGCGATAAGATTTGAAAAAATCTATTTATCAATAGATACTCCCTAACAACGATTCTTATTTTATTATTGGAATTGCGTAAAATTCGATATTTTTATGGTTTTTTTTTATGGAAAACTATGGTAGTAATTTCTGTCCACTTGACCCATTTGTCTTCTTTGTCAGTCACAGCCTATCCATATATTTCCTATTTATCATTTACAAGAAGCAATCAAAATCTGGAGGGACAACACGGAATCAGGGTAGCCATTTACACTTCTTGTAAGATACTGATAAAGTTGGAACATATTTTTTATATCTATTTTGGTTACAAAATGAAACATACCACCATTTTGAGTACCTGTAGTTTGTTCAGTGAGATCCTCATTGGAGTGGAATACGTCCAATCTTTTCCTGCTTTTGGATATCTTCCTCAATAGGCTAGACATTTTTAACCATCGCGACACGACGAAATTCACGATCACCTTTCAAGCTGAGATCGCGTTACGTTCTAAATTAATTTCGTTTTCTTAAAACAGCACCTTTATCTTATCACACACACGCACAGATTAAACACAAAACATAGGTATACATTATTATATATTATATCATCATATGTGATGGTATTTATGTGAACACACTTTTGTTTTTGGTCTCAAATGATAATACAGATATTGTAGGTACTTGTAGTTATACTTTTATCACAAGATGTAGTCGTCTTTCGATTCTAGGTAAATATAAGTTGATGCCGTTTCTCAAACATTGCACCTTTAATGAATTAAATATGTGTAAAAACGACCTTTTCTGATTCAGGGCGAAAAGTTGAGAACTATCACCGATACTACAAACCTATGGAAGCGATCCTTTGAAATCATCCTTAAATATCACTTCATAAGCGAGTCTAGGCACTTGAAATCACGAATAATAATCGTTCACGTAGAAAAATACTGACTGAATGACCTGCACTTCACGGAAATACCTGAAACATGTTGATTTTTTTTACTTTTGAGGCTTCTGCATCAGTTAGCTGTGCAGCTTATTGGGTCGCACAACGCGTATTTTTTCTCTTTTCAATTAGGAATTTCCATACAAACATATTAGATTACAACTTAAATATTCACGACCATCTAGCATCGCTTCTTTGTCACTCAACATAAATGAAAGCAACAGTGTAAAATAATTCTTATATGCCTAATAACATCGTCTCTCATTTGCTCTCAAACTAGCTGACACAGCTTACCTATTATGCCACGTAGATTTTTTTAGATTCTTCTCTAAATTCCCGATTTTGCTTCAGAAAGTTTACAATGCAATACACGTTAAATTAATAACATATTCTACTATAATCGCGCGATAAGCCTTTTATTTCCTTACCATTTTGGTAAATCCTAAGAACTATAATTTAATCTGAAATGCCAATCGTCTATACGGGTGCAAAGCACCAACCGAGAGGATTGACATCTTCTTGGAAATATCTGATCCCCTGAAGTCGACAATTTCATTTACTTTCAGCAACATACAGCTATACTTGAGGTGAAAAGATTTTCAATATAATGTAAAGGAAAACAATTTCGTGAAGAAATCCACGAATCTCATGTTTTAAACTTTTGAAATTTGACTATAAACTCAATTCATGAAGAAATCCGTCAATGTACAACGGGTATAAGAGATGAAACTACCCTTTATCGCGTAAAGGCCGAAATTCTTTTTTTTTTAGAAAATCGAAGAAATCAGTAGAAATTATCATTTTTTAAGGAGAACAGGTGTGAAACTATAAAAAATCGTTATTTTTCAAAAAAAAAAAGGTTCAAAACTTGCCGTGCAATAAGCTAAAATAACAGTTCAGAATACATACCGTAAATGATGGTATATACTTGGTGTAAACTGCGTAGAGGTGTGTGTGATTTCTAAATGTTGAAATTCCTTAACTATTTTTTTCGCGTATTTTCAATGAGATCAAAATGTTTACGTTTACAAGAAATATTTGAAAGTAGTTATTTTATAACGTTTATTTATTGACAGATATGGCAAATGCTGTACATTGTAGCCAAATTGTACTTTTCTGGGGAGAAATATAGACCACGTCGCCAGTTCCATATTTTGTGACATCAACTTCACTCTAAATAATTCTTTAAGTACTTACATACAAAAAGTAAATGAACTTTCACTATAATCTAGGGGAAAAAATACCGATGTATTTTTGTGAAGGGCTTGTGGCATTCTTCAAAAAAGTGCCTGCAAGTGCTTGGCAATCCCGTGCCCAAAAACAAAATCAAATTGTAATTCGCGGGCGGAATTGTTTTACTCTATTACTATCCATGATTTGGGAACAGCGCAACTAGATGAAGAAATTATGCTAGTAATGGTGATAAGTGATGGGAATATTTATCTGAAATAAAAGATATGACTACTTAACAATGATCTCTTTCTATCATTAAAATTATACAAGATTGCGATGAATATTGTCACACAGTAATATACAATATATGTTATATTCATATAATTTTGAGCATTCTTTTGTGTAAGCAAGAAAAAGCCAGCTTATAAAGCAGTATTCTATACCACAGTATTACTATCCAAAATGCAACTTTGAAGTTTTATAAAATAGCAAGCAAAGGCTTCCTTGAAGAAAAATGATATTTTCGGAAGCTAGTCATCTTGAGCGATTTTTCGATAACCCACAAAGAACAAAATAGTCTTAAAACAGGTACCTAATCCAAAGGATGACGACTAGTATTTTTCACCCCATGTTTGTCAGTCAAAATCAGTACATATTTGTAGCAGAAACTACATACATATATCAAGAGTTATAGACTATTTGTGTCTAATACTTATTTCCTTTGACAACAAACTACTACTTGTACATACCAGGGTCACCATTAGTGTTGTTCAGATTGAGATCCAAGATTTGTCCAGTGGTTCCAATGCTGGTGGCCTCCGGAGGTGCCACCATGGACACTGTCATTGTAGAGAGGAATGCTCCATCAGCAGGTGGTAGGTTACTCTCTGAAACCACATACAACACAACATGTTCACCAAAACAAACTTATCACCACATATCGGCTAAATCATAAAAAACACATGTGTTATATGCTCCTGAATCGCTTTTAGAAAATAATTCTTATGCCTCAATCATAGTGTATATTGAATCTTCTTTTATATGGCTGTTTGGCAGGTATTCATGATATTGAAACAAATGCAGAAACTTTATTCGCTATTAAATAAAAAAATTAAAAGTAAAACTGTAGATGTACACCACATAATTTGCATAGTTATACAAATTTCATAAATATGGAGCTATTTTTCCTTGTCACTTAGGTATTCCTAGCGACTAAAGAGATATAAGAAACAAAAAAAAAAAGAAGGATCCTCGAAAATTTGAACTACCAGAAGACAGTGGATGTGGCGATAATCAGCAGATGGGTTTTGACCTGTAATAAATAAGTACAAAGGTACACAAAGATCAACACAACATAAACAGATTGTATCGATTAAGATACAGTTTTCATCTAGTTCCATCGATCAAATTGTAAAAAATCAAATATATTTTTTATGAAATTCTGTCAATGTACGAAACTATAATTCATTCAAATTCTGATATTTTATATCAATTTCCAATAACCACTGAGTTTTTATGTCTTGACTTTTTATAATGGCATCACTATAAATTTGATATTCTGGTAAAGTTTTATTGTAATGTGACTGGTCGCACCTGTTATTTCCTGAATTTAAATATGTATTTTTTTATGAAAATTTCCCCTATAGCATCTCTTTTCTCTTAACAAAATACCTCAATCAAAAAAGAGAATCTGATTTTCAAGAGGCTTTATCTTTGAACCATCAAAGAAATAAAGTAAAACCACAAGTAATTTGCATTCATACTTTATTATACAATAATAAAAAAGGCTTAACCATTTATTACAGTCACCTACTATAATTGGTTTTTTACATAAACATATCATATTAGATATTTACATTTTAATGTGATATATACAAATGAATTAGTAAATCCTTATCATTTACACATTTTTTTTCCAAATAGTTTTTATAATTTCAAGAAACCTACTGTTCATTTTACTCAAATTTACCAAATCTTTTGTACTCAAATAGTTAAAAATGAGCAGTATGATCTCATGTGGCAGTTGTTCTATACAGCCAGCTATGATATTGTTTTTTCGTAAAATCAACTGTTTGGCTGGATAGCAGATCGTTTCTTTGACCTTCCAAGAGAGGAGATTCAAGCAATGAAATGCTTCACTTCTTAGGAAGCATGCTGGACTCCAGAAGAAAGTTAAAGGGTCGATGCAGGTTTGAAAACTGCCATCCTTCAATCCTTTCACTACACAATTGATGATCAAATCATCAGCAGCTGTCAAGCATGTCACTCTACATTCGTACAGTTGAAAAGGTGGCAATATGAAACAAAAACTGTAAAATCCATTCTTTTTCCAGCCATCTGGGAGCTTTTTTGAAAATTTGAGTAACCGTTGATAGTTGAATGTATAGTCATCATATTCATCCTTGTATTCAATTGGTACAAAACCAGACTCTGACATTAAAATGAAAATCATGCTGACCAGTATGTCAACAATTGTAGCATCAGGGACAGTTCTCTCCAGATACTGTAGCATAGTTTTGAGACTTTGAGGATCCTCCTTATATCTGTAGTCTTCTAGTAATATTGGCTCCATAACTAAAAGAAAACTCAGTGTTTTTATGACATTCACCAACCGGCGGGAAATTTTGAATAATTGTCGCAGGCCAGCCACCAAGTGAAAATTATTGTTATCAAGCATAGACAAGCATAATGATATTTATCACTTCTACTTATGCTGGTATTGCGACAATTTGTCGTCGAAATTTCATCGCAGTACGAGTCGGAACACAAAGAAATAATTCACACATTCGAGGAATCCTAACCTACATCAACGGGAGTGCTGTAATTGTTATTTCTCTATTTGGGACACTGATTGAGAAGAATTTTAGTCTCAGTCAGGATAAATTGGCACGTTTTCTATTTATTGCATAGCAAATTAAAACAAATATATTTCGTTTATTTGGCGAACAACATACACAAAACATACCAGCTGCTGTCAACACGGTTGCAAACTTGCAAATTCGAAATCGTCAATTTTTGTTTACGTTTGTCGAACAACTCACCTTTATCAGTCTTGTTGTTGATTTTGTCTGTAGAATCTGTACTTTGCACTGCTCTTGTTTGTGTGTTTTCTCCTGCTGTATTTGCATTATTTGACACTACAACACTACCACTACTTTCGGCCATCTTTTTATCAAACTTCCTTTTTTGGCGACATTTGAAATAGTACTGCGCGATGTCGCCGACAGGGCGCGCCACCTTCTTGAAGCGATTTCGAACGTCCAAGAATAAAAGCTTATTCCAACAGGTGTACTAAATTGTAAAGATTCAAGATCAATCAGCGAGGAATACTTGCATCCGTATCAATATGAACAAATTTGAAAGGACTTTAATTATATATATATATATAAATTATTTGAAAATCCCAAGTATAATACTGAAGATGCAAATCATCGCTTGAAATATTGTCCTTATCATAAGTGCGAATAACACATGATTTTCGGTGGGATATCGATGGAAGTACGGCAGCTAGCTAGAATAATTGCAGCTCAGAAATAAACGATTACAACTATGCACAGAATAATAATTATATTTTGTAGCACTGTAGTAGAACTAGTACACTAGTAAATTTTAATCGATCCAGATTTTGGTTCACTTTTGTAATAATTGTATTTATATATTCAATTCTAGATTTATTTGAACTGCGAAACTTTTCCTCAACACCTAAATCTTGGAATGTCTTATTATTCTTTTAATGGATTGGGCAAAATCCAGGAACTTTACTTAACGATTCAGAACTTTTCATAGGTAACAAAGCTATTCGCCGGCAACACTGTAACAACTTTTGACAGCTTCTTGACAAATTGACGTGAATCGTCCAATCAACGAAGGAATTACTCGGTCACTTGATCAATAAACCGCCTGTCACCCGTCATTAATGATGACGCTTGGCAACATAACATAGCTTCCGTCTTTTGCAATCTTGTTTGGGTGAGAGACAGTTCATTTCGTTGGAAAACATATTTTTGTAAGCACTATCACTTTTTTGTCCAATTTTGAATAGGAATTTGATAAACCCATTTTTCAGAATCATAAAATGGAGAACGACTCTGGTGAAACTGTTGACTTGTACTGCCCCAGGAAATGGTAAGGTTATGTTTTATAACACGTGTATTTTTGATTTTGTAATTCTGCATTTGCACTATTATTTGAATACTTAGTAATTATGCCTAACGGATACTGATTCTGATTTTTATCACTTCACATATTAACACTAGCAGCGTCATTAACATATCTGCTACCTCAAGAAGTGTAGGGCTACCGAGTCGATGCTAGTTAAGATTTAGGACTCCTCCCAATTGACAAGTTTTTGTGACATCTTGGACGCCAGAGTTCACTTTTTAGCAAGACAATACGATTCTTTTTGATGCTTTCCTAGGTCTCATAAAATTTCAGCTCAATCTTTAAGTAAAGAACAATATTATAATTTCATGATTACTAAATTTAATATTGCCCGTTGTTCAATGATTGTATATATTTCTAGCTCTGCAAGCAACAGAATTATCCATGCCAAAGACCATGCTTCGATCCAGATCAGCATTGCTGAGGTTGATTCAAATGGAAGGTTAACAGACACATCAAAAATGTATGCTTTGTGCGGAGCAATCAGAAGAATGGGTGAATCAGATGACTGCATTGTAAGGCTAACTAAGAAAGATGGTCTTTTAGCTAAGTAAGTTCTCAATCTAATTTAGGCATCTGTAGTTTTTGAGTAGAATGTATTTGTTATATCATTACCTTTTTTTGTTTTCATTTAACCAAAATTTACACTGAAGTACTGCATTAATTTCAAAATTTATTTATTTCAATTAACATACTGCAGACATATTATATTGTATGTACGGTATATGTCATGTAAATGTAAACCAATTTAAAACAAAAAAAAAATATTACACATATATCATTCTAAAAAACAGTTAATATTATTGACAACAAAACAATAAAAACATTAAAATACACATGAAATACATAGGACTAGAACAATCCACTCAAAATATATATCACAGATACTGTAGGTTATAATCTGCTGAAAAATACTCCTCCATAATAAAAACTGCTTTTCTTATCAACATTTGTTTTACAGTTCTTTTAAAGCTGATAAGAGTGAGGTTTAATTAGATTGACATATCCCTTGTAAGATTGTCATATCATTCTAACAAAAATTTTATTTTATTAATTCTTGTTTCAGGAACTTCTAAGGTATAGCAAAAATACAAATCTAATGTATGTATCAGCTGTTATCTGCTTCAATAAACTTTTATAAAATAACTCTGTTTTATTAAAATCTATCAAAGTACCTGGTTTAAAAGATTACCTTTACCTGGAGCACCAAATTGAATCGGGAAGGTTATATCCTGATTCAAAATAATAGTAAATGAATATAATAATGTAAAAACTAGTTTAGCTATGTACCTAAGATTTTAGGTAAAAATATAAAGATTCAAAAAAAAAAATATTAAAATATCTACATTAAAGAAAAATTATGCTCATTGGAAGTAAAAATACAGATAATAAAGAACAATATTGAACCAAAATACTTACTCATTTAGTCCAGATTAAAAATTATTTTATTTATTGATATAAATGTTTACACAAATAATAAATCTGAAATATAAACAACTGGTCAATTCATGAGCAACAGTAAAAAACATTTGGATTGAGCTTATGTTGGATGAAGTTAAAAAACTTTTCATGTGTCCATCATTTAATATGTTGAGGTTTTCAGATAACATATTGTAAAACTTTATTCAATGATGGATAGTATTCCCTTTTTTTAAAAATGTTGAGTTTTAAATGATTAGGGTGTGCCCATTTGAATGTTGCTACATAGATAAATACTACTTTTCATGTTACAGAGACACTGGAATATAAAAATACACATTCTATTTTAAAAACCAATAATAAAATAATCCACCTCACAACATCTTTTAACATATTTTGGAAAGAAGCAATTGAAGTAAATCCAAAATACTAGTGGCTCCATCTATCAAGATTTTCAATAACTAAGCTTTAAACTGATGATGCAATAATAATAGTTTCAAATGAATATAATAGATGGCGAAAAACAAAGCATTTTCAGAATCTTAATCGTTTAATTCAAGGTTTCTAACATCTTATTTCGCCTTTAATTGAACAAAAAAAGAATAGAATGCGGATTGTCGATTTCAATATGAACCCATTCCAACTTTAGGTATATGTTCGTCAAGAAAGCTTGTCGTGATTACCGGTCTTGATTGTACGTCGTGATTGAACGTCAGGAATTCACAAGGTGATTGTACGTCAGGAATGCACATCGAGATTAACCATCGTGATTGCCTGTCAGGAATGCATATCAAGATTGTCCGCCGCGATTACTTGTCAGGAATTCACATCAGGATTGTCCGCCACGATCACTCGTCGTGGTTACCCATCAGGAATGCCTGTCATAATCATCCGTCACGATTGTACGCCGTGATTGTACATATCATTTTCGACTTTTATTACGATTGCAATACTTCCTAGCGGATTTTTGAAGTAAACAGAAATTATAGTGCGTGTAAATCCGAAGTATAAGTAGTTCTTATGATTTTTTGACTACCTACCTAAAAGTCTCGCTTATAAAGCGAATGAGATAAACCAATATGTGATGTATCAATTTAAAAGAACTCGAAAATGAATAAAACGAATCTTGAGGTAGAGGTATTTTTTACAATAGACTATTTGTATTTTATACGGTGGGTGGGTAGATATTTAACCCGGATAGTACGGTAGTCGGAGCAATGTTATATTATTGGTAAAAACTTGAATATTAGGAATCCTAGACTTGCTGGTAATAAGTATCAGCTTTATCAACTAATTTGAGACGGTTTACATGCAGACATTTAAAATTTGCGAAATAAATTGGTCTTAATATGATATTTTAACATTCTGAGGTCAAATTGGAGTGGCCGCTGATTGGATCATCATACTAGTCAAAATCCAATAGTCGACGAGTGGCGTGGTTAGTCTGGTTAGTGGAACTTGAAAGGAAAGTATTTGAAGATCTAATGAACAAAACATATACACCGAGGAAACATTGAAATAAGAAAAGAAGATACTGGTGGTGCTATCTAGCGGTATGTTAGGCACACGACAACGAAACCTAATAGTGATGGGATAATAATATTAATTGTGATTTGACTCACTGAACTGAATCTAATTCTAGATTCTGTTAAGGTTGAATGACGTTTGACAGGTTAGATGTTTATATATGGCAAAAACATCAAAAAAATGCCAACATTTCAATACTTATCGCTTAAAATTTTATAATTTGTACTGTATTTGAAGCTCTCTAACCATTGCTGTTTAAATATGTTGCAACGGTATAAAATTTCTAAATTGCTAATAGCTGTTTAATACGGTTACTTTCAGCATACGGAATAATTTAATTTGAAATGTTCAAATTAGAATCTTACATTACACCGATTTTGTTGAGCTATGTTAACCGGTATATAAGCAACCTTAAACCAGAAGATTCTCAGGTAAAATACCTTCACTCTAGTCGGTTGAGCAACTTTTGTATTGGCTAAATTCCGGCATGTTATATTCTTTGTAGGTTTCGCTATGGGGAGGAGATGCTACATTCCACAATCTTGAACTGAACTTGCAAGTCATCGAACAGGAGTTGCAATTACCATTCAGTTTTGTGTCTGGAAGTATAAGGGAGTTACAGATTCATGTACCATGGACAAAGCTAACCTCAGAACCTATTACGATCACTATAAATACTATAGAATGTATATTAAATTTAAAAGGAAAAAAATCAACCCCAAATGCTTCTGCCCAAGCTAAAACTAATAAGCCAAAAAAGCCTGCAGGGTAATTAGCACTTTTAAGGAAAACTGTATATAGTTTGATGGTTTTTAGGTATTTTTATGGAGCTAACGTGTTATTTGTGCATCCTAAAAGAATATTAATACTAATAATAAGAACCAAATTTCCCAAGAAGTTGGACATTTTGATAATTACTTGCATGACCTGATATTTTAATTAAAAAAAAAATTAATTGCTTTGAATTTGTTCAGGAAAGAAGTTGAGGCACCTCAGGGATATGTACAACTACTTATAAACAAAATTGTGAGCAACATCAGGATTCATTGCAATAATGTTATTTTGAAGTATGTTGAGGAAGATATTGTCCTTTCTATGAATGTTAAGCATTTAAAATTTCAGTCTGCAAATAAAAAATGGGAACCAGCTTATACTGGTATGTATTAGCTATTAGTCAGTCATAGCCTAGTATTAGTAAAGTGGTTCAAAATATGAGAGTTTGATTATTACTTTATCACACAACACTTTTCTTTATGAAATATTTTGTCTTCTCCTTACTTTCTGGATGCACTCAAATACCCATAAAGATCATGGTCAAGGTCGTAGGTAAAGACATCCTCCCTGAACATAAGGTGTCTTTGCTCTTTATATTTCCAGTGTCAAAAATAGAGGTTTGTAGATTTTTGCTGATAAAACCATGTCTATAACCTTTCCTTGGGCTTCAATTGCCTATAAAGTGCACAATTTTTATGTCTTTGTATTGTGGCTCAGGCATAAAGCTGAAAGACTGGACAGACATTCACACAAATATATATATATATATATATATATATATATGTATATATAGACAACTTTTTCTACAAGCAAGAGATTTGTAGAAATTCTAAGTTGTCAAGTTTGCTATATTAACTACTACACTTGCTCTTTTTATTCGCTCCAACACAGACACGAAATATTGGTAAAGACCACACATAAAAATATCAACCAAGGATCACCGGGAAGATTAACGAAATATATATCGCCACACCTGTTTGCAGCTGCAGATCCCACACGGAAGAGATTGCACAAAATTAATTCTGGAAATACTTTTTTGACTTCTAATGTCAAAAATTAGGTCAAGCTAAAGAAGGTTTTTAGGAGATTCCTGAATTATTAGTGTGAATATGGAGGAAAACTCTAAAAAGGATGGAGCTAGTGAGGAAGTGGAGAGTGTGGTCTCACTGAGTGAAAAGGGATTTTGTACAGAGGAAGTTTTGAAACTAAAAGATTATACCATTTCGATTCAAGAGAAATTAATAAAAGAATTGTACGAAAAGATAGACCAATTAAACAAAAAAATTGGGAAAATGCAACAGCCGTCACAAGAAGCAATTACAACTTACGCTAAGATGGTTAAAGCTTCCGGGCCTTCAACCGTTAATTCGCCTACACAAATGGTAGAATATAAGCAACAATGCGTACCATTACAAACATGTACAGCAAAAAAAAAATCACCAGTATTAAAACCCACAAATACAGTCATTGTTAAGCCTAATAACCAACAAGAGTGTAATAACACAAAGAAAGACATCGCAAAATTTGTGAATCCTACCAGTTTGAAAATTGCTATTGAAAAAGTTTATGAATTGAAAGATGGTGGGGTGAAAATCCAATGTAAAACAAAAGATGATAACGCGAAGCTACATAATGAAATAAAATCAAAAATGCCAGAAACATATACAGTGAAAACTTCAGAGATAAGTAAAAAACCACAAATCAAAGTTATTGGATTTTGTCAAGAATATGCAGAAGACGAGCTAATAAATACTATAAAATCACAAAATGAATCTTTTCAAGAAAATTCACATATGAGAGTAATTACAGTCAAGAAAATGAAAACTAAATATCAAGCAATTTTAGAAGTGGATGCTGTGACTTTTAAGTGTGTTATGAATCAGGGTGTTATTTTTATCGACATGTCTGTTTGCTCTGTTTTCGAGTACATCAATGTTTTGCGATGCTATAAATGTACCGGATTTAACCACACAGCTAAATACTGCACAAAATCAGGAAGATGTCTTACTTGTGGATTAGAAGGACATTCAACAGAAAACTGTAGTACCAGTGAAATTTACAAATGCTGTCCAAATTGTAAAAGTGCAAACCAAGATTTTAATCTAGGATTACCTATTAATCATGGACCATTTGACAAAAATTGTGAAGTATATAAAAGGAAAATTGAACGTGAGAGGGAAAAAATTAATTATGCAAATGAATAGCAACTACTAAGCTCAGATTTGCAAGACGTGGCTAAATCTATAAGTGATGAATATAACTCAATATACCATTTAAACATACAAGGAGTCCTGAATAATATAGATGAAGTTCAACAGTTTTTAAGATGGAGAAAACCACTTGTATTATGTCTTACCGAAACACATGCTACAGAAGACATCACTGATGGTGAATTACAAATTACTAATTATAAAACCTACAGATGCAACTCCAACTCCAGACATACTGGAGGTGTAGTGATTTATGTTTACCACAAAATACAGATCACATTATTCGATTGTACCACTTTAGACTATGCATACTGGTATGCACATATACAGTTCAAATTATTTGGGAAACGTTATGATCTTTGTACTTTTTACCGTTCACCAAACAGTGATGCAGATACATTTTTAACGTTTTTTGAAGAAAAATGCGAAGAAATGTGGAATTTTAGAAACAATATAATACTTTTAGGTGATTTTAATTTAAATTATTATGGTAAAAGCATGAAAACAAGAAAATTGAAAGAAACCATAAACAACTATGGGTTCAAGCAAAAAATTGAAGAGAGTACCAGAATAACATCATTATCAGAGACTCTGTTAGATCTTGTTATTGTAAATTTCGAATGTGCAGGGATTAAAGCTGTACATACACCTAAAGTTAGCGATCACAGTTGGACAATGCTGCCCTTGGTAGGGCATTTTTCTGATACAAAAATTAAGAAAATCGTAAATACTATTAAGTACGAAAAACTTGAACGAGAACTTGCTGGCTGCTATTGGAATTTTGGTGAGAATATGGAAAAAATATATGACAACATAATAGGAAATATAAAAACTTGTTTAGATCTTGCAACTGATAAAAAACTGATTTGCTCGACAAAAAATACACCCTGGTATAACAAGAATATTAAGGTAGCTCAAAATTTGAGAGACAAACAATACAATAAATGTATATTCACAAAATCAAATGATGATTGGGAGGTATATAAAACTCTTAGGAATAAATGTGTATATGTAATTAGAGAAGAAAAAAAAAATTCTACGATAAACAAATCGATAATAACAAGTGCGACAGTGTAAAGATGTGGAAGACTTTAAAAAGACTGATCAATTCGAAGCCGCATGATTGTGTAAATCAAGTTCAATTCGAAAACGGTACCGAAACAAATTCTTTGGTGATTGCAAACAAACTAAATGAATATTTTGTGGAAAGTATTGTTGATATTGTAGGTACTGCCAATGCTGCACCTGACTATATGAAAATCAGTTTCCAGGGGGAAATGTTGCATACACTTTCAAAATTTCACAGCGTATCATTGAATTATCTAAGAAAAAAGTAAACAGTTTAAAATCAAATAACAACTGTGCCGAAATGATTACTAAAAACGTGCTGAAAAACTGTTTCGAAATTTTGGGATATCCTGTATTAAATTGGATCAATTGTTCACTGAGAAGCAGTTCTTTTCCTGAAAATTTGAAATGCTCTACAATAACACCAGTTCCCAAGATAAAAAATTCTAAAAGATGCAGCGATATGAGACCAGTAAATGTGTTACCAGACATTGAAAAATTATTAGAGTCCATAGTGCATGACCAATTAATGCAGTTTATAGAAGAAAACAAAATTTTAGTGGAGGCGCAAGCAGGCTTTCGAAAAAAATATTCCACAGAAACAGCTTTCCAGTTGGTAACTGAGAATTGGAGAAGAGCCATAGACTCAGAAGAAGTTGTCATAGCAGTATTTTTGGATTTGAAGAGGGCATTTGAAACGATTGATAGAGATATTTTGTTAGGTAAATTGAAGGCATATGGTATAACAGGAAGTGTTTTAGATTGGTTTGGAAATTATTTATCTAAAAGGATGCAAGTTACAAAAGTTAATGACACTATTTCATCAAAAATTGAAAATACGTTAGGTGTTCCACAGGGCAGTATCCTGGGACCACTTCTTTTTATTTTATACATAAATGATTTACCTGCCATAGTCAAAAAATGCAAAATTCAAATTTTCGCCGATGACACTATGATTTATATAAGTACTAAAAATATTCAGTCTGGTATCTCTTATATAAATGAAGACTTGAAGCTTGTCTCAAAATGGTTAGCATCTAACAGACTAAAATTAAATGCAAGTAAAACGAAAGCCTTGTTAATCGGAAAAAAACAATGTACAAATGTTCAACTGAATATTGATGGTGAAGATATTGAATTCGTAGAAAATTTTAAATACCTGGGAGTTTTTGTTGACTCTCGATTAATTTTTGATATTCATTATGAAAAAGTTATAAATAAGATTAGTAGTAAAGTGGGATATTTATCGAGAGTTTCTGGATGTCTGAGTTCATATAGCAGAAAAATTATCTATAATACCATCATTCTTCCAAATTTCTTGTACTGTTCGACTATTCTATATTTAGCAAATAATTCCATTTTTGAAAGACTGCAAATTTTACAAAATAAGTGCATGAGAATAATACTAAATAAAGATAAATATACTCCAATTAGGCAAATGCTTAGCAAATTAAAATGGCTCAATGTAAAAAATTTTATCAAATATCTTGTAATGATATTCATTTATAAAGTAAAAAATAATATATTTCCATCAAGTCTAACTAATTTAACATCATCAAATGTCGACCATCATTTACATAATACCAGAAATAAAGATGACTTCCATTTAATGACCAAAAAGTATAACATATGCTACAAATCTGTATTCCATCAAGGGTTGATTGAATATAATAAATTATACTCGGAGATAAAAGACCAGAAAACTTTGACAAAATTTAAAGTAAAATTGAGAAATCACTTGTTAAATCTACAATTATAGGTTGCCCAGCATTCACATCATACACCATATGGCTTGAATTTACTAGTTCTAAGTTGTTTACAATTGTTCTGTTTATGTAGCCAAATGTGCTAAATAAATCTTTCTACTACTACTACTACTATTGTATTTTCAATTTCGAAAATCCGCTTAATTATCCTTTATATGTTGGAATGAGCTCAAATATCTTTCTCTGCTATAATTTAACTGCTGACCAATAATGTAGAGTGTAGATTAGTAAACTTATTGCAATTTGGTTTGTTTTCAGATCTGTCTCCCACAGAAGTGATTTTAAGGAAAATAATAACAGTGAATGATTTGACATTATGTCTAGATAAAAGGAACGCATCAGGAAAGATTGAGGTTTATCAAGAGCCAATGCTGTATAGATGCTCAATGACTATGCATTTGCTGAAACATTATCACTCAACATCTGCTAAAAGAGCATCTACAACTAGATTGGACATTTATTGCAATAAGTAATGTATTATGACTTTTTCTGAAATTTAGTACATAAATTTTCCATATTAGATATTTTACAACTATTTATTTTATCGTTTTCCACTATTCCAGCATGGAATTCAGCACTACTGAGCAACAGGTTCCGATGTTCTTAAGATTATTAATGTTGTTATATGCACTGCAACAGAAAAAGCTGAAGCCTGAAAAACAAACTGACACACAAGGGACATCTGCTTCAACAAGTGCTGCTGGTAAATTAATCATTTATAATTTGCTATTCTATGTATTAATTTTCAAATGCGTTTCTAGATGAAAGTGAGTTTCAAGAGTCTTGGACCGATTGGGCGTGGTCATATGTATCAGCTGTTCTACCAGCACCATGGGAAGAGGAGGATAATTCTCAACAACTTGAAAGCCCTAAAGGGCATACTTTGCATTTGTGCTTCTATGTTGATAACGCTTCAGTCACATTCAAAGTAGGTTCCAAAAAAATGGTGTCAAGTAGGTTGACTTCCTATACAATCATGTCATCATACCCTCAGAATTAAAAAAATAGGTATGAACATGTATAATAGAGACACTAAACGGATCGGATCCTATTAATACCAAAAAAATTAATTTCTTCCCCAAACATATTTTTCGAAAATGATCAAAATCCTCTGAAACATGAAAACAATTTTTTTTCGTTTGTCATTTTCTAAATTTTTCGCGATTATAATACCTCCTCGCCCAGTGGCGTAGGTGGTAAAATTTATGTAAGCATAAATGATGGATAAACTATGTATATATTTCTAAACCAGACACCTGTTGCTATTTAGTTTTGAATGAATGTAAAAACAAGAAATTCTTATAAAACCAACATGAATGTATTTTAAAGGTTTCAGAAACGTCTGGTATAGAAAGAGGCACTCTATATCCACAGAAGAAGATGAGATATAATCCGATGTTGGTGTTGAAACTTCAAGGATTATATATGGAAACAGTTATTCATGGAATGAAATGGTTCAGTGCCATGGGTGGAATCGGCCAAGCTATACTCCTGCCTGTTGGCTTGTGCAGCTGTGCTGAGACGGAAATAATTGAAGAGAAACATCCTATTAACTATTTGCAAATAGGCAAGTATTACTCTTTTCTTATCGTATCACTTTTGTAAGTGTTTCAATATAAAAATTGATTGTGTTTATTGCAGGTTCTCCTACAAGTTTCCACATGAAAGACTCCTTGTTCGATGCAAATGCAGAAGAAAACAAAGGCAGAAAGAGAAAGTACAATAAATCATGGGACTATCATATGACTGTATTTACTGAAGCTATATTATTAGAGAGAACGCCAGCATTTGCCTTCGATTACCTTTATCAGCTGGAAGTACCAAGTGATACGTCCAGCGATATTTTATCAGACTTTGGAAGCGACTATGAATTTAGGTAAGATCCTTTTCGAAATTTTCTACTACTTAAATTCTCGAATTTTCGAGCGAACATTTATTGAAGGTCTCATATGATTCAAACTAAAATTTATTAGACTTATTTCTAAGTCTGAAAGTCAGATGACCATTAGATTTCAAACCTTACAATGTTAATAGACAACATTTGCTTTACGAAACGTGGACACACATAAATATCCATGAAAATCGTGAGCAAGCTCATGATCAAATCCATACTTTAACATAAAATTGTTGGGTCAATAGGTTCCACTACATATACTGAGTGTCAGTGACGTAGACCAATAATCACAGAAGATGATTTTGCGTTGGAATTGGTCATTTCCTTGCAACATTTCTAAAGCCCAATTCGAGAACCTACGTCGATTCGTATGGTCGAACGGCTTTAGTTCTTGAGTTAACTTGATCTTATAAGGGTGCAGGTCAAGATCTCTTCGCAAAATTCGCCATAGTGTGGTCTGAGCGATGCCCAATTTTTGAGAACGTTGTGGAATCGACGTGTTCTGTTCGTTCGCAAGGGAAGTTTGAAAGGCAGCAACATTCTCGGCACTTCGACCAATTATTGTTAGCATGTAATGGCTTGTAATTTGACAGTGTACAGTGAATATAATTATTTCTTATCTTTCTCATTTTTGAAATTCAGCAAATTTGTATATGTAATTTCCAGAATGGATAAGCAACTAATTTCTAGCTTTGAATCTCAATTAAATGTATTTGAGATAAGAACCCAATGTAATTATCATCAACACATACAACTTACAGGTTAGACCTCCAGTAATGCCATCTCAGAAGCAGATTTTACATCACATCAGAGCCAAAGATTGATAACAAGCCTCATGACGTTTAGGCAACGCGTACAACTAGGTGCTAAGTTAATCTTGTAGAAAAACCTACATAATGTCAAAAAAAAAAACAGCATAATGTAAAAAAAAATCGGCATTATGTCACTTTACAAGATACGTGATACCCGTACCGGAAGCTCAACCGGTGAATTAAAGAATATATAGTGGATACCAAATAAAATCCGATGCACGTCATAGGTGATGTCATTCATAAAAATCATGGTTACCAACAGTTGACTACATTCAATGTGACATTTCTACTTGAAGTTTAAATTTCCCCGTCTCGATTCGGTTGGTAGTGCCGTGCAGAGAAATGTGAGGTTGCCACTTCTCATTTGTTGACATCAGTTGCCATTGTCCTTTTGTCGTACTATTAGTTCTTTATTGTTTAGTTTGTGAGTTTTGCGCTATTTGAGCTTTGAATCGTTGCCTTGCCAATTAAAAGTTGTTCTTCTCAGAACAAAAGTTACTGTGAAGTGGTATAAAGTATCCAAAATGCCAAAACAACTTAACAGTCGGTGTAAAGAGCTCATATCAATTCTGGCAACAGCGCACAGCTCCAGATCGATGACGTGTATCGGGTTTTATTTGGTATCCACTATACATGTTTTTGTCATTGAATGAATTGATATAAAGGTGCGTTCACAGTGACAGTTCAAAGTTGTCAAGTGCCTATAGGAAAACCCGATATAACCAAAAGCAATCCTAGAGAAAGATTGAACTTTTCAGTCAATCAAGCATATCTATCGAGATGTATGTTATTTGTTTGCTATTTTCTTTTCAGCAATTTCGTGGAGAAATCGAGCACGCGCGTCTGTTTCGGCCCGCTTCGTTTGCGTCTCTGTTCGGGCCTCTTCCACCGAATGGCAACACTGCGCGTGGCAGCCGCCTACTACGATTACCCCCCCTACTACACCGACCAACTGGATCCGCCTTTGCGCGATTTGCGCCCGCCCTCTGAAGATGACTTGAACGCCCTCACTCAATTCATACCCAGCCGAAACGTCAGGATCACCTTTTTCGCGCCGATCATCGAGATCGAGCTCATGGATCATCCGTACTTTCAACCGGTCAAAGGGTGTCTGCTCAAAAGGAAAAAGGTCAGGATCAAAAATATGAGTGTGGTATGTGTGTGATACAAGATGATATGCTTACATAGTTTGTATCAGATTTGTAATTCATTCGTTAATAACGGACAAAAAATACATGCGCAGTCGATGCACCATCGTCTATCTGACTTGTAACGATTTTTAAACGTTAACCGCGTAGACATTTAAAGCTTAAAAATGGCACATTCATACATTTACAGTCTTATGCCTTTCTTCATGTACTATCGCTGTTCTAGACCTGCTGACTGTAAAATATTGGCATTTTCATGTTTGTTCTATCTCATTTTTGCATCGTTTCATCTTTGTATTGGTTATTCTGTGCGTGTATGTATGTATTAATTGATATAATTCGTATTTTGCCTGTGCTTATTGTTATCTATAGTGCATGTTTGCTAAATACTACTTTCCTCTGCTTTGAACGTCGTATGTTCGTTTCATATTTCATCAACATCGGTGGAGTTAGAAAAAGTTTGCGACGCGTGAAGCACACTTATGGCAAGTTTCGATCATTCAAAATTGGCAGTTAAATGCTTGAACAGCAGTAGCATAGTCATAAAACTTAGGGGGGGGCAATGTCCCCTCCTAACTCCGCCTATGTTCACCAACCATATTGTATGTATGTAGATTCAAGAACATTTCCTATCCTGCTTTTTTCGCTCATGAACATAGCTGTAAATTGTATATATTGCTTTGTATTCGATCGTCCTTTCTGGTAGAATAATCGGATGAACTTGAAATCAGAAATACAGATTGCACATTAAAATGTTATATAAAAATTTTGATTACATTCTCGTAGTTATTTTAAAACCATCCGATTGTTATCGCGCATTATGTTTCTTTATGCTTTGTACGTGAAATCGTTTTCGTTTGAAATGTCGAGAGATTGTGAATCACATGTACGAATCGATTCAGATTGTCACTGTGATTCTTATGTGTGATAATTTGAGTGCTTTATTGCCATTGCTTTGTATTGCATTGCTTGTAGTTAATGCTTTGTGTAAGTTGTGACTTATGAATTTTAATACACCAAATTATAGGAGAATTCTTTGTTTAATTTTTCCCATCCGCACCTCACGAAAATAAAAAATAAAAAGAAAAGTTAGCTGAAGACGTATGTATCGAAACGCTTTGCTTTACAACATTTTGAAACTGTCTCTAACTTAGATTTTTTGACAGCGTCCATCTGATACCAAATTTGGTTTGATATTAAACTACGACATTAAACGTTGGATGATTATTTAGTTTCCGAACACACACTTTTACGCTCTCATAATAGTTTTCCCTTCTATTCCGTTCCATGTGAAATAGACTCGAATTTGAGTAAAAGCGTCTGCAACTGAAAGTTTACCATAAATTTAATTGAGACTTATTAAAGTCCTCATTCACAATATTATATTAATATTCACATAAGTGTGGCTCTGGGGTACAGAGTTTGATGAAAACTTCAAGGATGCATCATGGATTATTAACATTATAGTAATTTAAAGACATTTCCAGAAAGTGTCAATGACGAACATTCCACCGAAAAGTAAAGTGAACCTGCCCAAACTGACTATCGAGTGCCAATTTCTGGACATGACTATGAATTATCCGATGTACGTGAATCGATTGGTACACACTACGTGTCAACTGAAAGACGCGCCCAAGAAACTTTTCGACGGCTGCTTCACCAGGAAAATCGTTAAAGTGGTCGGCCTGTGCAGCAGGTTGCTCATTGGACAGAAACATACGACCATCTTAACACCTTCTAGCCTCTCGTATTGCTGCAATGCCATTTTACAGCCGCAATATTGGTGAGTCAATCCAGCAAGCATTCTAATTAAGAACCAATACTACTTCCACGCAACACTGGCGAGGAATTATTGTAATTGTAGAAAAAAACGAAAAATAGATTTTGGATTTAATATGATATGTGTAATCCTTGTACCGCCTATAACCGAGAAAGTAATGCTCGGATTTGGATGACATATTCACACAAGAAAAAATTGTTTGTTTGTTTCAGATTTATTTAGCACATGTTACACAGTGTATCACAAAATATATTATGTCTTATTTTTATACAAAAGTCCACTACTATGAATTCTGGTTTTCATGAAATATTTTTTCAATTTCCCTTTTGTAAATGAAAGTCCATACTTGCTCTAGTAGAATAATTGTGACATTCATTCTTCAATACAATAAAATTTTCGTAGTGATTTGGTAGAAGATGATTTTTTAACTTGAATATGAAAATGAAAACCAAGTAGTCTATGAAATTTTTGATATTTAACCATTGTAGTTCTTTCAGCATAAAATTTATTGTAGTGTATTTATTTTTAATTAAAATGATTCTCATAGCTTTATTTTGTAATATTTGTCATTTTGAAAATACAGTTTTATTTGCAGTGAACAAAATAGTCGAACAATATAACAAATGAGGAAGAATGATAGTGTTGTACACAATTTTTTTAGAATAAACGCTTAGGCTATGCAAAATTCTATAAAAGTAATTTATTTTCTTGGATATTTTTGAAATTATATATTCATAGTGCCCTTCAAATTTTAATTTACTGTCTACGTATTTGCCCAAATATTTGAATGATTCGATTGACACAAACTTTTCATGATTAATTGTAAGATTTATCGTATTTTGATCTAAAGATTTTCCTACTAGCATATAATATGTTGTTTTGTTTGTATTTAGTTTAAGTTTATTTACAATTATCCAATTTATTACTTTTTCATATCATTATTTAACAGCTCTATTGCAGTTTCAATGTCTTTATTTGAGCAAATAGTTGAATTTTGCAGTGTTGAAAATATCAGGAATATCGTTAATATATAAAATAAATAGTAATTTGCTACCTTGTGGCAGACCTACCGAAATGTTTTTAATGTTTGATAATCTGTTGCCAATTTTACTTCTTTGACTTCTATTCATTAAATAATTTTGTAATAAGTTGAATGGCCAAACGAATTGGATGTATAATTCTGACGTGTTTGTGAGTTGGTACTGCAAATGCATACCCAAAATGCAGATTTTATTGGTTTGGTTTTGTGGTCAGATGAATCGCTTTTGTACGAAGAGTGGAACATTTAATTCTCGTAATGAACATATTTGGTCGTTAGAAAATCCCCGTTCTGCAAGAATCCACTAGAGTGAACACAGATTTTCTAGAAATGTCTGGTGCAGCATTTTCAATGGTCAACTGTTTGCACGTATTGCCACAACGTTTCTAAAGCCATTTCACTACATGGAAAATTGTAGTAGAAATTGTGTCGGAGGTGTCAGAAATATAGAATTAATCTGCTTGACGGCATATTTTTTTTAGGTGGAACCCGAATATTCCGCACAACGAGATCACTTTTGAATCGGAAAGTGTAACGTTGAACGCCACCAATGCGAAAATGATGGTCATTGCTACCATCATATCGAAATTGATCGTGCTCGACTCTGACGGAGCTACGAAAATGATCAACACCACCACCATGTTGCTGGATGCGTGCAAAGATTACGGTAATATATCCTACTACTAAAAGTACAGCGCATTTTCAATGTTTAAAATGTATCGACGGAAAAATCAATTTTCGTTTTAAGAGGATGAAACTGTTTACTTCTTCTTGGTTGCTTCAGGTTTTCCTTACATGGAGTTATACGTCGAAGGCATACGGTACAAGAAAGTGGTAACGAATGCAACAACGTCGATAGACATGAGCTTAGGTTGCGTCAAGGCTTTCATATTCGAAAAAATCGACAGCAAAACCACGAAAAGCAAGAAGTCTATCGCTTCGGAAGACATTCAACAGGTGCTCTTTCTATCCGGACCGGAAACGAAATCTGCGGGGGCGGCTGCCAGTAAAACTAAATTAAAGAATAAAAAGTAAGCATATTCGCATATAAATTTGGTAGTTGAAATAACATTAGTAATTTCATGAATAAAATATTTCTAGGAACGCGGAAGAAATCCCTTTGCTGACGGTGACTTTCCAGTATCCTTTAAGTCCTCATAATCAAAAACACGCACCAATTTTGCTGTTCAACTTGCAAGAAATCAGAATATGCGTTGATCCTTTACTGTGCAAATGGCTGTTGTATCATCCTAGCGAGATTGCTAACGCTGGCAAATCGGGTAAGTTTAACGTTTAAAAGTCGATAATTTTTAATTTTTGCAAAATCCTTTCAAGACTATATCAGCTCGTTGACTATGCAACACCTCACACGAATTACTGTATAGCCTTACAGTTTGGTTCTATCAAAATTTTGTATAATGATTCGGTTGCATATTTTTCTTCAATCCATTTTCTGTAATTTTACATTCTTGTCTATTGAAATTACGTCACTACGTATTTTGATTATTCATAAAGTGATTTCTAATTTCACCTTAAACATTTTTAAATTCGAACTTTGTTTAATATCATTATTCAATTGATTAAATGCAAATACTCCCTTTTGAAATATAGATCTACTAGTTATGCTACTGTTACAATTTTGCAGATGAAAATCTATACTGCCTCTAGTTTCGTAGTTATGATAATAACTATTTAATTTTTTGAAGTTCTCTAAATGTGGTGGTAATAAGTGATTTCTTAATTTGAATATGAAAACGGGAACTAAATAATATATGAAACCCTGTATATATATATATATAACTTGTCTTGTCATATTTTATATAATTTTAACCATTGTACCATGTATCCAGCTCTCACCATATTACTGGACGTTTCCCTCATCCTATACGAAAACAACAATTAGCAACATCCTCACATACTACTCTCCTGATGATGATGGCAAAGTCCATTCAAAGCTAGAGAGAATTAAAAAAAGTATAAAGAGTCCTCTTTGCTTAAATTTTGTCGAAGTACCCAACAAAAGGCGGAAGCTTTAATTTTTCACCTAACTGGTCTAGACGACAATGACCACGTCTCAAGTTATATATATATATAAGTGTATCGTCCGCAAATATTTGAATTTTGCAGTGTTCTAAAATGTCAGAGATATCATTTATATAAATAATAAATAGTAACGGCCCTAATTTACTCCCCTGTGGCACCCTTACTGATATATTTTGAACACTTGACATAATATTTCAAACTTTTTGATTTCTATTTACTAAATAAATTTGTAAAATATGTAATACTGATCCTTTAAAGCCATAGTGACGCAATTTCATTAACAATTTTTAACCCTATTGTAACGGTTTCACCGTCCGATCGTATTTATTAAATCACTTCTCGATTATCATTTCATTAATCCCATCTCTAGCTTTTTTGCTTGGAAAATTTTCCGCTTGGAGCGCTTGATGCGGAGTTCCTGATCTGCGATCTTCCTCGCGCTTCCTTTTCACCTGAGCCGCCGATCGAACAACGGCTAGAAATTTCTTCTCAGTAGCACAAGGTTATACGTTATAGCACCATGTGCTAGATTTCTAGAATGTGTGTCCGTATAGGACAAAAATGATTGGGGCCACCCCCTTTCTCTTTCCCTTTCACTTTGCCTAGCCTTGGCCAATATTTTCACCCATGCATGTGCCTTGGCAGCGCCATCGCCTTTAACTTCGCCTACAACTGGTTACGAAGCCACTATATGTGAGGTCACCCCTCACAACTGGGACCTCCCCTTCAAGTCCCTGGCCATCCTGGCTTCAGTCGAGTAAAAATGGACCAGCGAAAGATAAGTCGATAGCGTTATAGCAGCGCCAAAGATGTAAAACTTATTTTGTTATTTTTGTAAAATTGTAATGTAATGAAAATGCCTTTTTTTTTTGTTAAATAAAATCTGTTAAATTTTTGTGTTCTGTTTGTTCTTCTATCCTCTAGCCATGCCATGGTCGACATATAGCTACACGCCTGTAGATGTCTTCATGCCACCGACTGAGCTACCGGAAGCTAATTGTAACCCCCTTTCTGTGATTGTGCAGAAAAGTTGGAATCTTCATTCATTCCATCTTTTCTGGACTTTTTGCGGAAAGGAAGCGTTACACTATCTATAGTCTCAAATGCCCTTTTGAAAAATATTGTTAGAATATATTCTTTCTCATCTATACTTCTTCTCCAGTCTTCCACCATCATTTGGATTACCGTTTCTGCGGAACATTTTTTTCTAAATCCAGCTTGGTTTTTTATCAAAATTTTGGTTTCTTCAATGAATTCTATGATTTGTTCGTATATTATCCCGTCGAACAGCATCTCGGCATCGGGAAAGACATTAATCGGTCGCATATTTGTTTGCAGCTGAGAATTTTGAACTTTTGGCACAAGAGGAATGGCGGAACACTTTAATTTTGATGAGAATTCACCATGTACTAAACAATGATTCACCAATAATAATAATTTCTCTCCAATTATATTGAAACAATCATTTAGAATATTTTTTGGTAGATTCTCACTTGGATTTTTATTAGATTTTAATTTTGAGATAGCTTTTCTTAGATTGTTGATGTTAATGGTCCTAAATTGCTTCATTGATGAAGTCTGATGTACTTGTAATGGACATAACTTTGGATCACCGTCATCAATCGTCTTCACTATTTGATTTACACTTTCTATAAAATAAGTGTTCATTCTTTCTACTATAATTAATTTGTCAGTCACTACCCCATCTTCGAAACGCATTTTAGATAATTCAGTCTTTCCATTAGGAGAAACAATATTCTTTGAGAAGTTCCGTTCAGTCTGCTACAAATTGAAAGTGTATTTCAAACCGTATGACGAGATTCGATTCAGATTTGCAGATAACGAATAAAAGTAAGAGTGCCGCTTACCAGGCGAGCGTCAGCGGAGGCAGCGCAGTGGACACGCCCCGTCGCATTGGCACCCAATCGGTGCACAGCAGTTCAGACTGGGAGCCAATCCACGTCGTCGCAGCGGCGTCCATCGTAACGCCCACTAATCCGACAGCGGGCAATGAAGAACAGGCCGCACACACGTCGCACGTCGATCTGCAGGAGAAAATCTACAACGTTCTAAGGAAATGGTTCGACGTTTGGAAAGGAGTTTTCCTGCAAGGGGACGTTTCGCAGTCCACCATTTATTTCCCTCTAGTTTCATTGTCGGCTGTAGGATCGCAAGGTACAATTGCACATATCGGCACGGGTATAGTCGACGATTACGTCATTATTTTAGTCTGTAGTAAAGACAAACGACAGCGATTTTTGAATATTTTTAATGAAGTTTCAGATATGTTAGACAGAGACAAACAGAATTTGACTGTCCAAACAAACTGTATTGCTAATTTGTATGTATAAAGATAGACGATGTTTTCATGTTGCTTGATCGATCATATTTGAAAGATGAATAGTTAGGTTATGTTGAAGCAGGTTAGGTTGTTTTCGAATAATACTTTGGTCTTTGGTGTTCTTCAAAAAAAAAAAAATAATAAAAAATACTTCCTCGCCAATTTTGACATAACAAGTAAAGAATATCATGTTTCTGTTAACAGCGTTTTTCTTATTTCTGTGCAAAAAAGTATAAGAATAATGTCAAGCTGATCGAAATCCGCAGGCATCCAAGAAGCAGTAGAATCGGCCGTGAACAAAGAACACCCTCCTGAAATGATGGTGATAACTTTGCCGTTCGCGAACGTACGAAGCGCTCATCGGCAAAGCATCAAGAAGTACCTGAGAGCGCTCCCCGTGTCGGTGCCCAACACCGTGTGGACCGAGAAAAGTTCCAGCTTACCATGGACGATCTCCGTATCCGATCTTAGTTGCTACACGGTGCAACACGGCAACAAACTCACTTTTTTGAAGCCGGTATCGCTCAGCGCCACCATAGGATTGACCACGAAACCGCCTAAGGTACACTATCGCAGAAATATTGTTGATATGTAATTGAAAACTTTATATGATCAACTTATACATGACTTCAATAATGAAATCTGCTAAGCAGATATTTTTTATGCCTCCAAACAATCATGTTTTGTATTGTAACGAAAACATCGTTTTTGTTATTTACAATCTAATTTATTACTTTGACACTAACTTTATTTAAAATGTTTGGCTGTTTACAACGGGGTACCGCAGGGATCTGTACTTGGCCCTCTGCTATCTCTAATATATACCAATTATCCGCCCAGAGTATTGATAAAACGGATCCTGTCTCCTATTTTCAGCCTTATTTTTTATTGTTGTTGTTGAAGATTTATTTAGCATTAATGCTACAATGTCGATTTTGTATAATGATTCGGTTAGATATTTTTCTTCAATCCATTTTCTGTAATTTTACATTTTTGTCTATTAAAATTAAAACTACGTCACTATGTATTCTGATTATTCATAAAGTGATTTTTAAATTTCACCTTAAACATTTTTAAATTCGAACTATTGTCAACTGAATGTTTCCCCTATTACATTTTGTTTTATTAGTGTTTAAGTTTATTGACATTTAGCCAATTCATATTTTTTTCAATATCACTATTTAACAGTTATAAAGCAGTGTCCAAATGCTTATGTGCTATATATACAGGGTGACTTCGAAGTTGAGTCATTTATTTTAACAGTGTGTAGATCTGATCAAAAGAAATGTTTTTTTCCTTTACCATTTTTCTGGTAAAATTAAAGTAACAAAGTTATAGCCCTTTGGAAGTTTGAGTACCGCCCTGTCTCAATAATATCATGTGTTCGTGTTTGGCAACAACGGTTCATCGCATCGGAAACAAAAAAGCGAAAGAATTTGGAACGATGTTTTTACGATTACAATAATTCAGTTCAGTTATACATACAGTCAGTTTCAGTCGCGTGTGAATAGTGTCTGTTGCGTGGCTCAAACGAAATAAAAAATGGCACATGTTTAAGCGGATCGGTTTCCCAATCGAGTGCAACCAACCCCTCGTGCCTTTGTTAATGTAGTACAACGGGCTCGTGAATCAGGTGACTTAAGACCTCACAGGGGACCTCACGATCAAATACAGGTCCGCACTGAAATACTTGTCGGGAGGATACTTTATAAAACAAGGTAAACTTTTTTTTTAATTTTTTTTTTATTTTTACACACATATTTTGGTTTATCTTCCTTCTACAATCATTATCTGAAAATTAATAACTCAACTTCAAAGTCACCCTGTATAATATTTTGTGGATGTAACTTGAGACGTGGTCATTGTCGTCTAAACCAGTTAGGTGAAAAATTAAAGCTTCCGCCTTTTGTTGGGTACTTCGACAAAATTTAAGCAAAGAGGACTCTTTATATTTTTTTAATTCTCTCTAGCTTTCAATGGACTTTGCCATCATCATCAGGAGCTGCAATTACAATGATAACAGTAGCAACAAAAGTGTAAAATGAATTTAAATTGAATCAACTTACAGTAGTATGTGAGGATGTTGCTAATTGTTGTTTTCGTATAGGATGAGGGAAACGTCCAGTAACATGGTGAGAGCTGGATACATGGTACAATGGTTAAAATTATATAAAATATGACGCAATTTCATTAATAATGTTTCCCTATCTATAGTCTCAAATGCCGTTTTGAAATCTAAAAATATTGTTACAATATATTCTTCCTCATCCATACTTCTTCCACCACCATTTGGATTGCCGTTTCTGTGGCATCTTTTTTCTAAATCCAGTTTGATTTTTTATCAAAATTTTGGTTTCTTCAGTGAATCCTATGATTTGTTCGTACATTTATCCCTTCGAACAGCTTCTCGATATCGGTCGCATATTTGTATACAGCAATTATTACGTAACAGTCTATTTTTGAATGTTTAAACCGCGAATTTTGATGACTCGATTTGCTTTATGCAGGTAGAGAACCAAAGTGTTGCCGATACTAGCAGTAAAAGTGCTACCAATAACGAAAAAGCAGCTGTCGACATCGGCTACCTGGGCATTTGCGTGCATATCGACATGTCGCCGATCGTGGTGTCCACCTCGGAGGTTCAAGTCTATCTGTTCGCCAGCATACTCTATGGTCTTATGGAGGTAAACGATGAAGCTTATTGTTGGTAGAATTCGCAATATTTTAATCTACTTGGAACAAATTTTGTATGGGTGTTTTTTTTTTTCGCTCAACGTAGGTAGCAACCAATTTGATTCCGAAGAAACAAAAACCTCCAAGTAAGGTTCCAGATGTGATTCCACAGGTGGCGCTCAAAAGTGGTTCTTCGATGGTTTCGCCATCGCAGACCACGCACAAGGATTCGAGTAGTGGAAAAACGGCGTCTAAACTTAAGAAACCTGACAATGCCGATAGTGATTCTATCAAACTGACAGCCTGGGTGCAATGGACAATCACTAGGTAACAAATTCACGACACTCAAATTCGCTGTGGTACAAACATTGGTTTGTATTCAGATTATCTTTGCAACATATATTACTGCAGTAATTTGTGTTTGAAACTACATCCTTTCTTTATACTGAGTTAGTGAAGTCTTCAATTTCAATAGCATACTCTTATGATTCTTTTCGTGAACATCTGATGTATTAGGTTCTTCAAGATGAACTATGTCAAAAAACTACATGATGATTCTTCGATTTTTCCATTATATACTCATAATAGTGTTTTTTATGATAGGTTTACAATAGAGCTGCTGTCAAACGAGTGTAACGCCGACCCTGAGAACGACCTTGAGTCTCAACAGCCCATGTTGAAGTTAGTTGTGGATGCGGAGGACATCGTTAGTTCTTTGGACCTTCAGAGCGTATACTTAAAGATCAAAAGCAAGATTGGTTCGGCATCAATACAGCATTTCAAGAGGTATCTACCTTTGCTTTCTGATGTACACAAACTAAAGCATTACCGACGATTGTCTACTTGAGACAAATAAAAAGCGCTATGTACAAAATTGGTACTTGATCAGAGACACAGACACAGAAAGCGTCATTAACTATATTAGACATTCACCCAACAATTGTGTGGCCTCACATAAGTTTTAAATTGGAATCTTTTTACAAAAATTGTTTTTCTTATAATGAGGAAAATATTATCTTTGTTTGGTTTCAGTAATTCGCTAATTGTGTTATGTAATAGATCATTTATAAATACATCATAAATCTGTCTCCTTGCGAAAGAACGAGTATTCTCTATACAGGGTGTTCCTTAATGATATTCGAACATTTAAGCGTGTGAGTCTACATGAAAAATGGATGTTAATTAATATTTTCAGAACTGCTTCAGATATTTCACTGATATTTATATTTTTTGTTATATCCTTACCATATTTTAAGAGTACAGGCATTACTTCCCATTGATTTTCCAAGGCGCGTGACCGTTTGTCAGTGGTATCTTCAAAAAATTACACAAAATCCACAATTTGATTCAATGAATCTGTTCACCGACGAAGCTAATTTTTCTCGAAATGCCATTCAGAATTACCACAATAATCATTTGTGGGCAGAAGAAAATTCCTATGCCGTAACCGAAACCGAAACACCTTGTATTATTACTTTTTTGTTCATTCTATTTAGGGATTTGAAGTTTGGTCCCAAAAAAAAATCCATTAATAAAGTTCGTATTATCAATTTTGAACGATGTAATTTCGTGATTGATTGTTGTCCGGTAGAGCGACGGCAAGTTCAAAATGGATGCCAGGTCCGTTCTCCGGCACGGTGATGCGACAACGTGAAGACGTGGTGTCCGTGTCCAGCGATCAGCAACAGCTTCAACAGCAAAGACACCACGAAGATAACGGTTTTATGTGCGTGACAATAACTCGAGCCAGCTGCCAGCATACGCACACGTTGTGGGGGACCGGCGGGACCCCGTCGAGAGGTGCTCAAGGGAAGCAAAGCGCAAAGGAGGGAAAGAAGGCCTCAACGGCGAATTTACAGGCCGCTAGTATGCTGTCGCCTTCTAGATATATCACGGAGATCGTTGTCAATGTACAGCCGACAGGTAACACTTCACAAATAGTATTCGATAATTTAAATAAATATTACTATACGTTTTAAATTCACTTAATAAGATGCAGCGGTTATACAGGTAATTGAAGTCGGAAAATACAGGGTGTTTCAGAACTATGGGATCAAACTTGTAGGGGTTATTCAGTGTAACAGTAGGAAACATTTGAGTATAGGGTTACCCATAGCCAACGCTTGTGTGTTGTTATCTTTAAAAACTATAACAGAGATTGTTTTTAGTAGCTGCATTCCATATCGTATTTGTGAAGTTTTAACAAAAATTAATTGTTGCTAATGGAAAACTTGACCAATCAAGAATTGCCGGATATGCATTTGGCATACGGAGCGACAAGCTGTAATGCACGCGGTTGTATCAAGAACGTTATCCCGAACGACAGCGTCCGGGATACAAAAAGTTTATTGCTATTCATCGGCGGCTCTCCGAGACAGGCATGTTTAGAACCAAGATGCGTGATACTGGTGTTGCTCGAAACGTAAGAGCGGTCGAATTTGAAGAAGAGGTCCTTTAGCGAGTTGCCGACGAACCGTCAAGTAGCCCACGTCACATTGCTGAGGATATGAATACGAGTAACGCTTCCGTCTGGCGGGTGCTACACGAGCAACAACTTTATCCTTTCCACTTTCAGAAAGTTCCAGGATTGACTGCAGCCGATTATCATCCTAGAGTTCAATTTCGTCAATGGCTTTTTCATCAAATCGCTGCACAACCAATTTTTTTACGCTATGTTTTATGGAGAGATGGTATTTTTAATAGTACGAATAGCCACGTTTGGGACAAAGAAAATCCCCATGCAATTTTTCCTAGAAACCATCAGCAAAGTTGGTCTGTCAACGTATGGGCAGGCATTGTTGATGATTATTTGATTGGGCCATACCTTCTACCGGAACGGTTAACAGGACCTATTTACCGACGTTTCTTGGAGGAAGTTTTTCCAGAACTTCTTGAAAATGTTCCATTGAACGTTCGACAGCAAATGTGGTTTCGGCATGATGGAGCGCCGGCTCACTTTGCTGTACAAGTACCGTTGGATTGCCAGAGGTGGAGCAGTTTATTGGCCTCCTAGGTCACCCGATTTAACGTCGCTAGTTTTTTTCCTGTGGGGACATGTAAAGTCTTTGGTTTACGAAACTCCAGCAGAAACAGAGCAAGGCTTAATTGAACGAATTACAGCAACATTTGAAATCATTCAAAACGAGTATCATATTTTTTGTCATGTCCGCCGAAATCAGGTGCGACGTTTAAACCGGTGGAGATTGGAGGAAGACATTTTGAACTATTGTTGTGATGATATCATGTACAAAAGGCAAAAATTAAATGCATTACATCCTATTTAACGCGTCTTAGGGCCGTAGTGCCGTAGTGACACTTTTCCAGATATGGGTCCCTATACTCAAATCTTTTCTACTGTTACACTGAATAACCCCTACAAGTTTGATCCCTTAGTTCTGAAACACCCTGTATATTTTTCTTAATTTTGGCATATTCAACTATAAAATCCTGACATCTAACAAAAGATCTAAATATAAATATTATTCTAAAAAACTGCAACCTTTCCTGACAAATGGAAAATGTCGAAAATTACTCCAGTTTTTAAGAAAGGCGATAGGTCACATATTGAGAACTATAGAGCGATTGTTATCTTGAGCAATTTGGAGAAAGTTTTTGAGTTTGTACTTTTTGAGGTCGTGTTTTCTCATGTAAGTCGTACCATCGGTACTGGTCAACATGGTTTTTATAAAGGTAGATCAACATGTAGTAATTTAGCATGTTTCAAGCAATACGCTGCGGAGTTTTGGACAAAGGGGGGCAGGTTGATGTAGTCTATACCGATTTTTCAAAAGCTTTCGACCGTTTAGATCACGGTATTTTGATACAGAAGTTGTCAAAAATTGGTTTAACGTCTAGATTTCTTGATTTTTTCCAGTCATACATTAATAACAGACATTTACGTGTAGATTATCGTGGTTACAAATCATATCCGGTGTTGGCTACGTCAGGCATACCCCAGGGTTCAGTCCTTGGCCCTTTGTTATTTCTTATATTCATTAACGACATAGTAAGTGACTTGCGGTGTGAGTATTTGCTGTATGCTGACGACCTCAAGATTTTTAGATGTGTTAATACCTTAGATGATAGTTTAGCATTGCAAGCAGATCTGAACCTTGTACATCAGTGGTGTGAAGTTAATAATATGCATTTGAATGTTGATAAATGTTGCACTATGACGCTAACACGCAAGTTGGAACCGATAGAATCTGTCTTTGAGATTGGAAACAGCTCGCTCCTGAGAGTTTTTTCGTTCAAAGATTTAGGTGTTTTGTTTGACCCCAGAAGGACATTTATCGAGTAGATAAATACTATTGTAGCAAAAGCGTACAAAAATCTTGGTTTTGTTATCAGAAACAGCAGACAATTTCATAATCCTAAAACTTTAATCTTACTATATTATGCTTTTGTTAGATCTATTCTCGAATATTGTTCTATTATTTGGTACCCGGCTTACGATGTACATTCCCATAATCTTGAGAGAGTTCAGCGACGTTTCGTGAAGTATTTGTGGTATAAAGAAGATAGAGTTTATCCTGAAAGGGGCTTTCGTAATAACATATTATTAAGCAGATTCAATCTGCCAAATTTAACGAAGCGCAGACATTTATTCGCTGCTACCTTTTTGTGTAAATTGCTCGATGGCAGCATTGATTGTCCTTCACTCTTAGAGAAAATTTATTTACACATACCTAATTTGCGTACTCGTCATGGTAGCAACAGTTTATTCTATTTACCTGTTCCTAGAACAAACTTATTGTTGTTTTCACCACTCTATGTTATGTGTGGCATTTGTGAAAGTGCACGTGCACTTGATATCTTTCACTACAGTAAAGACAGCCTTCGAAGGTATTTTCTAACTGTCGGCTGAGCATGCTGTACTTCCTGCCTGTTCAATGGAGTGTTGCGTTCAGGCAGTGTATTGAATCTAAATAAATAAATAAATAAAACTTGAGGACATTCTGAAATTCTCCTTTTACTTTTCACGCCTACTGGCGCGAAAAATTTCAAAATGAGATATCTTTTTTGGGTGTTACATGGTATGCACATAACGTAAAATCATGTGTTTCATTTCCGTGGGTCTGTCTTTGAACTTTGAACTTTGAAAGTACCAGTCGGATTGCGATGAAATTTTCATACAACGTTACTAAGGCCAAGGACGAAAAAGTTTTGTAGTTTTTGAAAATCGGTCCAGCGGTGGTGAAGAAAGAAGGATTACCAAAAACGAAAAAATCGTACGAGTCATAAAATATCCAAAAATATCATGATATCTCAATCTTTGAAATATTTGCGCACATAACATTCCTCGGTATCTTGGAATGATACCTAAAACCATTTCTTGTTCTTTTTCAGACTTTGTGATATCACTGAACACGCTCCGCAGCTTCTATCTAGTGATCGCTCCCTTATTGGAGATCCCTCTATCCAGCGAGCCAGCACCGTTGACTTCCCCATCTTCATCCTCGACGCTCCTCCTGCAAACTGTCAACAGCCAAGTTCTGCCGTTGGCTTACTTGGAATGTCAGGATATTCGAGTGGTGATGCCTTCAGTCGAACTGGGAAGTACCGGAGCCATGCATGACGTCATCATCTTACAGGTATCACATATAATAATATTTATCAATTATACATTGCGAGGCTATTTCCATTTTCGCTAATCTATAAGTTTATTAAATCGTTATACAGGGTGTTCCATAATTATTGCGACAAAATGATAGGGATTGTAGAGGGCATAAAAAATGCAATTTTGCCTTATAAACCCCTGTTCGTAAATATGCCGTTTGAGCACTACCGCTAATTTTACCTTAAGAGCTCATAGGAGAAACAAAAAATTCACCAGCTGCAAAATGTTCGTCTAGCACATTTCATGGTCTCGCCGGTTTGTAAAAAAAGCCTGCTGTGTTTACATTTTTGTTATCGTAAATTCTCCACACCGATTCATTTAATTTATCTGAGTGGTGCGTCAAACTAGATAGTAAATAACAGTACCTTAGTGTTAAAATGCAGCGTTATTCGTATGCGGAACTTGCGGATATGCATTTAATTTACGAAGAAGCTGGTGGTAACGGAAGACGAGCCTCGCGAATCTACGCCCAACGGTTACCAGAACGTCCTCATCCGCATCACGCCATTTTTGCAAGGATTCATGGAGTTGAGGCAACCAAACGAGTCCTGTTTTACAAAGGACGGTTATTTTAATAGCCGTAACAGTCACATTTGGGATGAAGAAAACCCTCATGCCATAGCCATCCATAGAGACCAACATCAGTTTTCAATTAACATCTGGTACGTCATTGTGGACGAGCATATCATCGGGCCATATTTGCTTCCACCACGTTTGGATGGGCATGCTTATGGTCGATTCTTACAGCATGTGCTACCGGAACTATTAGAAAATGTGCCACTGAACATAAGAGCCAACATGTGGTTTCAACACGATGGCGCTCCAGCCCACTTTTCTTTACAAGTGCGGCAGTATTTGGACGACAAATTTCCAAATAGGTGGATAGGTCGAGGTGGCCCTGTGCCTTGGCCTGCGAGGTCACCCGACCTGACCCCACTGGATTATTTTCTCTGGGGCCATCTGAAAGCTTTAGTGTACGAAACTCCTGTTCCCAACCAACAAGAGCTACTGGGAAGAATGATGGCCGCGTCCGCACATGTTCAGGACATACCAGGGGTATGCCACAGAGTTCGCCGATCATTGAACAATCGTACACAGCTGTGTATTGAGCAAGGTGGAGGACACTTTGAGCAATTACTGTAGGTAAGCTGTTTCAAGAAACTGATCTTTTTTTTTGTTGCAGCCCAAACGGCATATTTCCGAACAGGGGTTTATAAGGCAAAATTGTTCATTTTGATGCCCTCTACAACGCCTATCATTTTGTCGCAATAATTATGGAACACCCTGTATAATGATAGTCTAATTATATTAGACGAAAATACTCCTGGTTTGCGAAATAATTGTTAAGTATTATTTTGTTTATATATTCTACGAGACGTCATATAGTAGTTATCGAAACTTGGATGTAATTTTGAAATATCGAACATATTTAGGTTCAAAAGATCAGCCTGACTCCATCAGCTGTGAATCCGATCTGCAGAACGCCGATTCGACAAGACATTTACGATCAAGCGGTACATGCCAGAATCCTCAATATACCGGGTAAGTGAACAAACAACAAGCGGTGCAAATTTAACAGATATTGCTCTTTTGAAATGTCGAAATGGTCAAGCAAAATAAAAACTTTACCTAATACGAATAGGTAGCGAAGTGGAGGACCGACAATACCAATTCGACATGTTGGGCATCTCAATCTCGACAGGCACTTGGGACGACATCGACGCCGTCTTCTCGCCAACGGGCACCGCTTCCTCTACGCTGCATCCGCTCAGCGAAAACCCCGCCTTGGAATGGAACAATCTGGAGCAAGGTCATCCGTACTTCCATCCCATCATGAATCTGTGGAACGTCTCGGAGAGGTTCGACATCAGCGTGGTCGCCGCACCGGCGATACTCTACAAATCGAACACTCTCGTTTGCGGACACTCTGTAGAAATCAACTTCGTTTCGGACATCGTAGTCAACCTGTCGCTCAATCAGATCAAATTGGTACGCAGAGAATGTCTACATTTATACCGTGACCATGGCTTTCAAGCGCATTTGAAGGTCAAGATGGTATTCTTAAATGAAATCCGTATTTTTATCACCAGAAATGCAAACAGCGGGAAATTTTACGTTAAAGTGACGATGACAATCAACGTCGTTTGAGGATCGAATGAATGTTAATGGGAAACATCTATTTTTAGGTTTAGGCATAGTTATGGTTCCTACTTGCTACTCTAGCAAAACTATTCTGTATTCCAAAGTCTAACCAAATTAAATATGTGCTAAAATACAGGGTGTTCCTTAATGATATGCGAATATTTAAGGGTGTCAATTTACATGCAAAATTAATGTTAGTTTGCTTTATAAGCTATGGTCCAAAAATGTTTCCTTACAAAAACCCGGGGTGTTGAAGTTTTAGGAAAAAATGGAAATTAATTAATATTTTCAGATCCGATTCAGATATTTCACTCATATTTAGTACGTAGTGAAAGTTATTAAGTTACATATTTTTCAATACCAAAAATAATGTTTAGCTTTAACAGGGTGACTTGTAATGTCACATATTCCTGTTAAGGGGTGATAGATTAGGTCAAAAGCAATCGATTTTGTCCTATCGTGTCTCATCCAAAAGTTAACCATTTTTGAGTTGTTTGAATTTTAAGTTTTTTTATTTTTTATTCCGATTTCAGACGGTTAAAATTGAAATACAAAAAAACTGCGTGTTGATTTTGAGTTTTTTGTTATCGTCGCATAGCAGACATTCCAATAGTTCATAATAAGTAATAAAATGTGTGGCACACCTACCGAAATGTTTTTAATGTTTGATAATGTATTGCCAATTTTACTTCTTTGACTTCTATTGATTAAATAATTTTGTAATAAGTCAAATACTGAACCTTGAAATCCATAGCAATGCAATTTCGTTAACAATTTATCCCTGTCAATAGTCTCAAATGCTCTCTTGAAATCTAAGAACAATGTTACTGTAAACTTTTTTTCATCCATATTTCGCCTCCATTCTTCCACTACCATTTGAATTGCTGTTGCTCTAGAAAACTTTTTTCTGAATCCTGCTTGTAATTTTGTCAATATCTTATTTTCTTCAATGACTTGTTCATATATGATTCCTTCTAAGAGCTTCTCGACATCTGGCAGTACATTAATTGGACGCATGTTTGCATATAATTTTTCACTTATTGAACAGGAGTAATTGTAGATTATTTTCCACTATCTAGTTTATACTTTCTATAAAATAAGCAATCATTCGTTCTGCAATCAATATTTTTTGTGTTACTATACCATCTTCGAAGCACATTCTTGATAATTCATTCGTCCTACTGGGAGATACAATATTTTTTAGTGTCTTCCACATCATTTTACTGTTATTTTTCATTGCTATCGATTTTGTTTTCATAATATTTTTCGTTCTTAAGATTTGTTAAACACTTGTTTCTTGATTTCTTACATTGTATCCAATCTATCTCAGTTTGAGTGATCGTAAACTTTTTATAGTCATTATCACGCGTCAATTTAGAGTCTAGAAATATTTGTGAAAACCAGAGTGTTGGCTTTTTCCTTTGATATACCACTTTCCTAATTTGTGCGTCTCTCATGCAGTTCTCCATACAATCCATAATTTTTGAGAATTAATCATTAAAAATTTCAGTGATATTGGCTTGTAAGAGTGACTCTCGTAACGTTTCAAAGTCAATAATTGTGATTTCTCTTGATTCTCTCTCACTAAACATATTTTCCACCTCGAAACATATCCACGAATGTCGCTTATTTTTGGAGTATGTAAAACCTTGATACTCAAATTCTGTTCATTGGTTATTATAAAATCGATCTTAGCTGACGAACAAGCTGGAAATTTAATCATTTTACTAGTAAGTGAGACTGAACATACAGGGTGACTTCGAAGTTGAGTCATTTATTTTAACAGTGAGTAGATCTGATCAAAAGAAATGTTTTTTTCCTTTAACATTTTTCTGGTAAAATTAAAGTAACAAAGTTATAGCCCTTTAGAAGTTTGAGTACCGCCCTGTCTCAATAATAATATTATGTGCTCGTGTTTGGCGACAACGGATATAATCCGCCTTATCCGTTCATCGCATCGGAAAAAAAAGCGAAAGAATTTGAAACGATGTTTTTACTACAATGTACAATTTTATTCAGTTGTATTCAGTCGATGTGTCAGTCGATAACGCGTGAGTGAATAGTGGTGTTTGTTGCATGGCTCAAACGAAAAAAAAAATGGCACATGTTTACGAAAATGCTGAATGTAGTACAAAGGGCTCGTGAATCAGGTGACTTAAGACCTCACAGGGGAGGGTATGCCGGTGCTCCAAGACCGCACGATCAAATACAGGTCCGCACTGAAATACTTGTCGGGAGGATACTTTATAAAACAAGGTAACATTTTTTTTTATTTTTTTTTTATTTTTACACACATATTTTGGTTTATCTTCCTTCTACAATCATTATCTAAAAATTAATGACTCAACTTCAAAGTCACCCTGTATATGCCAGAGATTCTTAAAATCGGATAAACATACGTAGGTGTTTGCCTTTTTTTTGTCACTCGGCATATCATAGTAGGAAAAAAATTGTATTATATTGTATTGTAACGTTACAGGTGTCAGCGATCCTGAGCGAATTTGCGAGCTTGGTCGAACCACTGCTTCTAGACGACAGCGCGTTAGCCAGACCGAAAATCATCTTTCCTTACTCCAGATTCGAACCGTCTGTGGACAACACCGTCAAATGGGATCCCCAGGAGATCATCCGTGACTCTGGCATCGATACGTCGGACATTAAAAGCGTCAAGTCTTCGTCCAGGGCAGCATTGAAGGGTTTAAGCGAGAGAGAACATCAGCTTTATAGCAAAAAACATAGCTCGGTTACCATGGTTAGTGTGTACTTCAAAAAACAAATTGTTCACTTTTACTGGCAGCTCAGTTTTTTTTTTGGAAAAACGCTCAGACCTGTCGATTTTGTTTTCGAGGGGGACACAAGTTTGGCAAAAAATCACGTTAACACATGCTGCCCCCTGGATGGGGGTAACACCAACCCTAAAAGCTTAAATGAAAAGGGAGATCGAGTGATACCTTATTTTAAAGGTCTTTCAATTCCCTTTATATTGATGTAAAATACATGAGCTTCAGTTCAGTAGTTTTAAAGATTTATTGATTTAAAGCTTAAAGTATAGACTTTAATAGGTACATCAGATTAGTTTGTACTACTTTCAGAAGAAATTTGACTAAAAGAATTTACTTAATAAGTAAATGCTTTTCTTCACTACGTCCATAGTTAGTTTATTATTTTGTTGTTGAAAATAGCTATTGGGGCGTTTTTTTTTTGGGCAAAACAGTTATTTCTTGAAGAAAGATAAGGAAAAATTTAATACATAGTTTGCGATTGATTTGACCAAACTTTGTTGCTAAAATAATTTGTAACGCTTTATTACATAAATTATCCATGGTATATTCCACAGCAGAAAGAGTTGAAATTATCGAAATATTTTTCGGAAATAATCAGTGCGCTATTAGAACAGCAGAAATATTTAATGAGCGACATGACAGTAACGTGCATCGAAAATATGTTCTAGAACTTGTAGCTAAATTTCGGGAAACTGGGTCAGTCGCCAATAAAAAACGCAACATTAAAAATCCCATAAGGAACGAAGCAATAGAAGTGGGGGTTTTAGGGCAAGTGTACGTTAAGTACCCGCAAATTGGAGACTGTGTGTGATGTTAATCGACGTACTGTCCAACGGATTCCAAAGGCCCATAGTTTTCACCCGTATAAAATTCACCTTGTACAAGAACTTAATGAAGACGATGTTGATCGGCGATTACAATTTTGTGAAGATATGAGTGAACGAATTATAAACGATAAACCTTTTCTATTCAACACTTGCTTTTCCGACGAATGTTCCTTTTTCTTAAATGGCGTAGTAAATCGTCATAACTGCCAATATTGGTCCGATTCTAATCCCAGAATTTGTCATGAGGTTCATACAAAACAGCCACACAAATTAAATGTCTGGGCTGGTATTTTTTGGCGGTCATTTAGTTGGTCCTTTTTTCTTACCTGGAAATTTGACCGGTGAAATGTATTTAGAATTACTGGAAGACGCCATAGATCCTGCATTAACAGCTACAATTGAAAATCAGAATGATCTGCGGTACATTGCGAATAGGTCAATGTTCCAACTGGATGGTGCCCCACCACATTACGCATTACGTGTTCGACAATATTTAGATCAGACGTTTCCAGATCGATGGATTGGTTGAAGAGGTACCATTGAATGGCTCCCAAGATCGCCAGATTTATCACCTTTTGATTTCTTTATGTGGGGTCATTCAAAAAGCAAAATCTATGCTACTTAGCCAACATCATTAGAAGACCTGCGACAAAGAATTGGGGATGAGTGCCTTCAAATTACTCCTCAAATATTGCAAAATGTGCGGCAATGTTTTGAGCAAAATCTTTATTATTGCATGGAGAGTCATGGTGGCCATTTTCAACATTTACTCAAAACTACTGAATTGAAGTACATTAATTTTATATCATTATAAAGGGAATTGAAATACCTTTAAAATAAGGTATCACTCAACCGCCCTTTCCATTTAAGATTTTAGGGTTGGTGTCAGCCCCGCCCAGGGGGCTGCACGTGTTAACGTGATTTTTTGCCAAACTTATGTCCCCCTGGAAAACAAAATCGACGGGTGTCAGCGTTTTTAAAAAAAAACTGAACTGCCAGTAAATGCGTCTGTTTTGTTTTCGATGCGCCACTCTGTATTTGTCCTCACACGAGACAGTGTGTTTCTGAGATCAGCTGTGCCGACCTAGGTTTGAGAACGAACATTATATGCCAACCAAAAAGTATAGAAGAAAAACGCTTGCTGCGAAGTCCCGTACTGTGTTTACGCGTTGAAACTTGTACTTTCATGATACATTGTTTCACCAGATTATCTATCGAATCACGTGACGAAAATATCACTGTGGATCTGCACCTTTAGGATTGTTCACAATTATACACAAATTCACCGTTTTAACATTGACTCGCCTTATTTTGGAAAGCTCTTCATTTTTTTTTCTAACATATACCTATTACTTTTTGTCATATTCAAATTGTTGACGGGTGTTTATTTAATGCATTAGGTGTACACAGCGGCACCCGTGGACGTTCTTTTCACAGCAGGCAAAATCGGACTGTCCCTCTACCAGATCGACGATGGAAAACCGAACATTTACAAGCAAAAGAAGAAAAAACGTCCATACAAAATCGACCCTGATGATCTTGGGTACGAGGCTGAAGAAGAAAGCGTTGAAGATAAAGAGCCTAAGAAATACAACCCTTTGGTATGTGATGCAATAATAATATAGCTTAAACATTCGAAGATTTTTTTCTTTTGCATGAAAATAACATTTATATTTTGGAATGGTTTGTGTTTCATATCAGTTAAACATGTGTATTTTACTAATAAATGCTCTTTGAACTTTGAACCCTGTATATTGCTCAATAAACTACTAGTGTTGGACGGAAAACAGGTGTTTAGGGATAAACAAGTAGAAATTCTCAAAAAATTACTTGAGCAATATAATCCAATTTTGTTGTTTTTATTTAGAAGTACGAATCCTACGAATTTGAAGAATTTCAAACATCTGCGAGAAACTATCGCCACATTACTCATAAGTTCCAAAACCTGCAGTTTGCCTTGGTTTACGGCCATATTTTTTTTACTATTAGTCGGATCTTTTTACATGTGGTCTCATTTTGTAGGTCGCATAAATACCTAAAAATCTTATATGAAGAGTTTTTTCGTTCTCATCAACACTTTCGATTGAACCCCAAAAAACACGTTTTCTCATTCCTTATTGTCGAATAAAAAGTTTTGCCACAAAAAGTAAAAGTAAACCAAAATAAATGCATCTAAAACAAAGTGTATGATAATATGGAAATACTATAGTTAGGATAAATAAATTTTTATATTTTCATTTAGAACATTACATGGCATTGAATAATAATTATTATTATACAAGAGGAAATATAGATTTCCTTTTACAAAAATGGTAAATGAATCTTAAACAAACGAACAAAATTTCAGGTATACATCTGCGTGAAACAGCCTAACGTGTTTCTGTCAAAGCACGCGGCAGGTCGCCGAATGCAGATCTCCTGCTACGACTTGAACCTGAAAATGCGCGGCCCCGAGTACCCCCCGGTGGGCAACGTCCCCACAGAGGACGATTACCCCGTCGATCTGCTAGAAACGAAATCAGGAGTTCCGGATGCGAACACCGGAATCCTGCCTGCCTTCTTCACGCTCAAATATATCAAAGCTGGCAGTAAGAATCACGGGCATTTGGACGTGAATATCGCCAAGCCCACTAAGGTTCTATGTTCTATGTCTAGGTGGAGCTATTTGCAGATCATCAGGTAAATTCACATAAAAGGGACATCCTAAGTGAATTTTAGATTTTTTAAAACATTAAAGAAGAAGCTTAATGAATTTTGTTTTTCTGTAAATGAGACACCTCCAGAAAATATCATGAACTGCTAAAAATAGAAACTAATTCCCAAAACATGAAAAGCTTTTCCCTTTCGTTTAAATATATAGTAATCGTGTATCAAAATTGCCTTCAAAGTGGATTTTGTTCCTCAAATTCGGAAGCACTGAAATGTTATCAAATACCTTGACTTAGTTTAACGTATTGATCATTAACATTCTTTCTTTTCAGGGATAGATTATTGGACACATTCAAAAGAACCGACAGAAATATTACGTCAGTTGTTGAAAAAACAGATATTTCGAATCTTCATCTCAGCATAAATAAAAGTGATACCTACACGAGGTTTCAAGAAATGAAGGAAATCCTGAAAAGAGTCAATTCGGTTAATTTGAAAAGTGATCAACTTGTATTTGCTTTCAAATCCGATGCTGGGCATGAGGTAACAACAATTGAACCGATCAACTCGAAATGCACTTAAGTCATATGTTACCAACATTCTTGCTCCGCTGAAAATTGGTTATATGCGTATCCTGGATATGAGCCCCTCAAGTCAATACAATACCATATTAAGTTTAATAAAATACTTGTTCATTTACGGATAACACAGCTTTCATTGATTGAAAAAAATCAAATTTCATGACATGAGTTTTTTGAAGTGTCTGGTTCATTTATACTAAGTGACATATAAATCCGAACACCCAGTTTAAATGGTTTTATTTTAATAAAATTTTGTACAAGTATTTAATGAAGCATAATAAGTAAATGATAAAAATTTCAAAATGATTGCACTGCTTTAAAGCCCTTTGACCTTTATAATGTGTGGATGCACCCTGATGTGCTACGCATTCTCCAACGCGCCTAGGCATGCTTCTGATCAGGTGGTCAATGTCCTCCTGTGGTATCTCATTCCAGGCAACCACCAACTCCTCTCGAAGTGCTTCTAGAGTCTGAGAAGGACGTTGCAAGTTGAGCAATCTCCTACCCATCATATCCCACACGTGGTCAATTGGGGATAAGTCGGGAGATTTTGGTGGCCATGGTAACAATGTGACATCATTATGTTGAAAGAAGTCTATTGTGACTCTTGCAACATGTGGTCGGGCATTATCTTGTTGGAAAGTTGGATCTGCCAGGGTGTCAAGATAGGGTAAAAGATGGGGTTCTAGAACTTCGTGGATATAACGCTGCGCGTTCATGTTACCTGGAACCATAAGCTATAGCACCCCAAACCATAACTCCAACAATGTGATGAACATGTCTTTCAACAAAAAACTGTGCATTCCTCCTTTCACCACGTCGCCTTCTAACCCTGGCACGACCATCGTGCATGCCTAAACAAAATCGAGACTCGTCACTAAAGACAATACTGTTCCATTCCTGATCCCAGAGTGACCGTTGTCTGCACCACTCAAGGCGATTACGTCGGTGTTCTCGAGTTAAAGGGAGGACCCAGTGTGGCCGGTATGAAAACAAGCCAAAACTTCTCATTCGTCGGTAAACACTTCGCATGCCAATAGGTCTTCCGTGTTCTGCAAACCATTCATTTGCAATGGACCTGGTAGTGGAGAAACGGTCCCTTAAAGCCAATAATCTTAGGCGGCGATCTTCACGGTCTGTTGTTCTACGGCGGCGTCCAGTGCCCCTTGCTCTTTGCGTACGGCCTTCTCGAAGCCATGCCTGACAACACCTAACCACAGTGTCTACACTTCTTTGCATTCTAACTGCAATTGCCCGAAAAGAAAGTCCAGCTTCCCGAAGTCCCACTATACGGCCCCTATCAAACTCACTAAGTTGACGAAATCGTACAGGTCTCCGTAACCGATCGTAAAGGATGTCAAGAACCAAAATCCGCCAACGTTGATTCTGTACTGCGGCTGAAATATTCATTTTTAGAGCGTTAGTGAATTAAAAAAAAAGCAGTATAAAAACCGGAATGTCCAACTGATAAGGCTGAAAATTTTTTCACTTGTTATTTACAGTAAGATAAATACATTCACCAACTTTTATTAAAATAAAACCATTTAAACTGGGTGTTCGGATTTATATGTCACTTAGTATAATACCATATATTAAGTTTAACAAAATACTTGTTCATTTGCGGATAACACAGCTTTCATTGATTGAAAAAAATCAAATTTTGTGACATGAGTTTTTTGAAGTGTCTGGTTCATTTATATTGCGTTCATGTCATCTTTTAGCCATGTCATCTAACTGAATAATCATTGATGATCAATCGTTATTTTTAGATGGATCTGGCTTTGGAAAGGATCACAAATAACCTGACATTATCGAATAGACCTGAGAAGGTGTCAGTTGTATGTGGTTTACATAGTGTCACATTGAACGTTATCAGCAAAAACTTCAAAAAGATCTTACTCAATCCATGGACAGTCACGTTCAACGTTTCCATGTTCTGGGAATCCTGGCAAACAACTGATAGCAGTCCACAGGTCAGTCACCTGAGTCATACCTCTTAGGCCATGTAACAGATAACCCGTTTATAATCAGCTTCAGTATCCTGTTTTTAAAATCTCGATACGATCATTTGGCGCGGAGATATCTGACCTTAAGTTCAGGTCATTTAAATGAAAAAGGATCCTTTTGTCCTCGACCTCAGATATCTCGGTAACCAGTGATCGCACAGAGAATGTATGTAGGTAAAACTGGAATAAATCTCCTATAAGATTTGAATGCAATCTTTGAGGTGTTTTTTTTTTGTTTCCTTAGTGCTGATTTCGAAAAAGTCACCATATAAGTTGCTTTTTGCCTTGTTTATGCCAAATGATCGTATCGAGATTTTAAAAATAGGATATTGAAGCTCTCTAGCACATATGATGATCTAACAGAAAACAATTTTTTAAGCTCGTGGAAGGAAGAAGGCAACAATTTTTCAAAACATTTTTCTTGTGCCATTTGTTAGAATTACATGCGAACCATTGCGTCTAGAGTTTTTCTGGTAAAAAAACAGAAAACTAGAACCTTGAACTTGAAAATGATTTTTGTTAGAGTCTAGATACGATCTCATCTAGAAATATTACTACTATTGTTTGTATATTCTAGTAGTCTCCTGTGTACAAACCACTTGATTCCAGATCCAAATAACAGTGGAAAGCGACTGCATAATGTTGGACGTCTGCCCTGAACAACTGAAATGCGTACAAATCGTGTCGAAGGACATCGTCGAATTCATATCCTCTTTCCCCTCTAAAGATGAGGGCAATACGAGCAGGTGCAGCAGTTCTGCATATTCGGCGCCTTCTTCTTCTTTGTATTCCGCCCCACCGCAAGTTTTCAAGAAAGTCTCGGACAGGGAGCAACATTACAAGGACGATCTTAGAGCCGGAGCGTTCCAGTTCGTCGATTCGAACACTGATAAACCTGATGAATTGCCGCTGCCATATCAGGTGAGCATATATCGCAGTAAAATTATTAAGTCTACGTCTAATTTTTTTTTCAAATAAAAAATCCTGCTGTCTGGAAAAAATGTGGGAAACCTATTTTTGAATCAACCCTCATACAGGGTGTAAACGTTATGGTAGTTACTATTGAAGTGGGTAAAAACAAGTCAAAAAGTTCATATGACGCATGGTCCACAAGTCAATAGATTTTCGTCTAAATGGCTTTATAGTTTACAATTTTAAGTGCTTTATATCGACCGCAATTACCACAACCTTACTAATTTTTATAATCTAATCTAAAACGTTTCTAAATTGGGTAATTAACAAATAAATGGCATTCAGTTTTTCTAAGTTAAGCCAAAATTTGTAGTCAGTAAGTTTCATTAAATTAAATATTTAAAACACACATGACAACTACGCGTCGGTCTTTCATCACTCTTATCGAACCGGCAATCGATCGCAAACGGTAACAATGGTTAGTTATTGTTCGCGTACGTCGTTGTGTTTATTTACAATGTTCTCGAATCATACCATAGTCCATAGAATTCTACGGGAAAATTTGCTTTATCCCTACCATGTACAACGAGTGCAGACCTTGTTACCAGAAGACTATCCTCGCAGACTAACATTCTGTCGAATGTCCTTTACGCGAGACGGGATATTAAATTTCCATAAGGGCCCAAGAAAATCCTCATACCATTCGTGAAGGTCATTTCCAACAACGTTTTAAAATAAATATTTGGGCGGGTATTCTTGACGATCAGGTAATTGGCCCAAAAGTTGTTAGGAGAAGGATACCTTAGCTTTCTAGCCAATAACCTACCAGAACTTTTGGAACAGACCTTAGACAACATGTCATTACAACAGAGACAGAATTTATGGTTTCTTCATGACGAGGCACCACCACACATTTTTACAGGCGCCATTCAGTATCTGAGTGAACATTATGGGTCATATCAACTTTTTGACTTGTTTTGACTCCCCGTATTACCCATTTAAATAACGACAATGCTAACGTTTACAACCTGTATATCACTTTTATTTTTCTTCTAAAAGTACCTAAGCAATTTATGTAGATAGAGCGAATCCTTAGGTGATGTTTTGGAACAAATCCTCGTTATCAGCGATGGCTTGGCGTTATCCCCAACCTCGAGCGTTGACCAAAGTTCGAGTATTCCCCGTGCCTTACAAAATGAGCCTCGGCTATCAAGAGGACTTGGTGGTGGTGTGCCATTTGGAGTACTGGTCCGAGTGCAGGAATTGCTACCTGCCGTACACGCAGTTCTACCTCTCGGAGAGCGAAGTATGTCATCTGACACTTCCTCAGGGCACGCCAAGGACAGTACGTAATATTTCATTTTGCTCACTATACCTCCGTATCATACTAGAATCGTACGTTATATGCCGATGACGTTGAGTTTCATTTCTGTTTTAAGGAAATTTTGAGAAAATCAAAATCTTGGGACATGCTGGATCGAATAAGATTCTAATATATATATATATATAGTTCTAGCATGATACAGTATAGTCGGTAAACACAATAATGTTTAAAACTTAGTTCCACTATGCTTTTGAGTAATTTTGTAAATTTAAGCACCTGTCTGGTAACATCACTTTCGTAAATCATTTTGGGGTAAAATGAATATGTCGAGATAGTTTTAATTAATTTTTAGTTCTAGTCATCGTAGAAAATAATAATGTACGTTAGGTAGTGGCGTCAACGTGGCGAGTGGTGATAACAACCGTGAACGAAGGCAATAGCGATGAAGATCTTTCAAAGGACGTGGTGATATCTCCTCGCGCTTTGGCAGCCTGCATGCGCATCGATTCCTATTTCGACAAATCGCTGATCCCGCATTTGACGGCCGCGCTTTACGTGACCAAAATCGAACTGGCCCTGTACAACTATTTCGATAAAGAGGCTCAGCATGCTCCCAAGATGCCCGATTGTCTGAAGAACTATACACCAGATTTGCTGTTTCCCGATATTCAAAGGTATGCGACAACCTCCATGCATGTTTGGTACCTGTATTTTTAATTTCTTCAGATACTGGGATAAGAACTTATTTTTTATGTTTTGGTACCAGCACCATTTTTGAAACAAAACAGAAAAATGTACCTATAAGTAAAACAGTTCCTGAACTTCTTACGGAGATTTGTAGTACTCACTAAAGTATTCTTAATATTCAGGTTTTCATGTATAATAAATCTATATGAGTCGCTTTCCAATAAAATCGTTTTATCGTTTCAGGTTCATGTCGATCGTTTTGGAGAATCTAACATCGTATGGTCTGTGCTGGGAAACAGACGTGTTGACCGTTGAAGTGAGCTCAGCTTTAAAATGCAACGTCTTGGACTTGATGTATTTGACCGAACAGTCCCTCATTGATCCGTTCACGTTCAAAGTTGAACTCAGTCTAGCGGACAGTCTCAACTGTAACATCATTTCAAAACCGATACAGGTAGGAGAATCATTGAAACAGTCGATTTCGGATAACCCCGCAACCTTGGACAATGGAAAAGTAGCAAATCTGTTGTTTGGGCTGTTTTACTGTAGCTCACAGGACTCCGAAATATGAACTCCTTCTGAAGATGCCAACCACTCGTGTTGGCGAAACGTTAAAAATATTTTACGACCGCCTAACTACCCAAAACCCGACCAAATAACATAGAATGATGGCCGCGAAAGCCTTTCGCATTCCAGTTGCAAATCTACTGAAATATCCCCGTTTGGTGCACGATTGCGCTGTTGCACTGTTCGTCGGTCGTTGCGCGACGGGTGGCGTTTACCATTTCAATTCAACAGCTCTTTTTACCGTGCTTGATCATGTTTTTCCACTGCACATGCTCAGTCGGTTTGTAACCGTTGGAAATGTGCTGCTGGAACATAACTAATGATTACGAATGAGTTATATTTGATTCCAGATCAAGCTAGGTCCGACGATAGCGCACACGTTAGCCGTTTCCAGTCAGATGTGGAGTCAAAGCAACAAACCGAAAGACGCCGTTCGCGACTTTATCGTAATGACGAGATACGTCGTTTGCAACGACACCAACATGAATCTGCGTTTCGGCCAAACGGGGACCGAAGAAGCGATTTTGCTGGCCCCGAGGTGCTGTCATCTGTACGCGTGGAGGTCGCAGAGGAAGAAAGAGCAGCTCAAAGTCGCAATGGAGGAGAATGGATGGACGAGGTCGTTTCCGGTGGCGCAAGATGCCGTTCACACCATTCACTTCAATTCGGATAAAAATTATACGATCATCGTTACGGTCAAGTCGTTGTCTGCTACTCAAAAACAGGTAAATTCCTCCATGCTTCCAGTACGACACATCAAGTATTTAGACTTTGGCTTTATGTAGAAAATTGATATGGTAAGGTAAACACCGTTTTAATGTCCAAAGTCTCATTTATTACTTTTAAAATACAATTTATGAAAGTGTATAACCATGTCGACCGGACATTCCGCGTTGTTTGACTATGAGACTAACCGCTTTCGCCATATGGTCGGGTATTTATCCCCCTATCGACGCGTCGAGAAATGTTTCACCGTTTTCCAGATCAAGTTTTGAACTTCTATGGAAGTAGCCTAGATGGAAGCAGATTTCGAAAACGTTTTTTGGACGTTATATGACAACCGCTCAAATTTCGATGAAATTTTTACACAATGTTACCGCTATGCCAAGGTCGCGTAACTGGTTGCCTAAACGTCGACTCTGTAAGGCGACTCCTCGACACTATACGAGGGCGTTATAATACTTTACGATAATAAATCTTGCCTGACTTTTCAGGTAATACTTTCTGGCCAACTGATCGTCAGCAACACTTTGCTGGAACATTTGGACCTGAAGGTAGTCGAAGAAGTGGCGAAAGATAACAAAGAACTGGAATTTAAGAACTCCCCAACTTATATCGTGCCCGGCAGAAGTAATACTTCGTCGATTTTCATAAGCAGCAGAAAAAATTATTTTCTAAGGTTGAGGTTCTACGGCTTAGATTCTGCATGGACTGGAGATATTCCTTTAAGGGAACACGGTACCGGGTCACAACCGTGGCTAGTAAAAGGTGGGTTTCGGTTTAATCGTGAGATGTGTATTATAAAAAACTTCACACTAATTTATCATACACTTCAGCATTCATTGAAGCTCATACTCTTGAAGGTGTTTATGTATCTTTAAACTACATTAACATGCACATAAAAATCACATATCACTTGGATCCAAAATATATAGAACTTAATTTACTCTTGAAGAGAATGCTATACACAACAAGGATGTTTTCCTTTTATGGCGTATCAACTTATTCATAATAGTCTAATCATATTAGCAAATTTCCCCGAAATAATTTTAAAGTCTGGTTTTATTGGTGCGAGCTGTTCAAGGGCTTATATCAAAATATACGTGTTTACCTTGCCGATATGAATCGAAACCGTTCCGAAAGATAAATGTTATTTTTCTGCTAAATACAAAGGTTACGATTTTTTCTTCTTAAACATGTCGTATGTGTGAGTAATTGAAAAAATGCGCTACGATATTCGAAAAACATACGTTACTATACACATTTTAAAACAAAGCGTATGTGTCTATCATCTTTTGTTGTGAATTATTCACAAATACGAAATGTTTGAATTTGTTTAAGAGAAAAAACGTAACTCATCCTTTTTTGCATAAAAATAACATTTATCTTCCGGAATGGTTTGCGATTCATATCGCCAAGGTAAACTAGTTTATGTTGTTATAAAATGCCCTTTGTGGTTATTTAGAAATACAAATCCTACGAATTTGAAAAATTTCAAATATCTGCGAGAAACCATCGTCGCATTACCAACCAAATACCAAAACCTGCAGTTTGACTCGCTTTTCGGCCAACTTTTTTGTTATTAGTCGGATCTTTTTACGTGTGGTCTCATTTTGTAGGTCTCGTAAATACCTAAAAATCTTATATGAAGAGTATTTTCGTTCCTGCCAACAGTTTCGATTGAATCCCTTTTTCTCATTCTTTGTTAACGAATAAAAAGTTTTCCCACAAAAATTGGTGTACCCATTTTATGCGTCCCTGTTTTGAATACCCCCTTAAATAACTTGCAGCAATAAAACCAGCCTTTACAATTATTTCGCAAACCAGGGGAATTTTATTCTAATATGATTACAGTATAAGTGCTGTGAATAAAGATTGTTATTATTATTTGCAGTGCCTCTGCAGGAACGCGGGCAATTTCTGAGCATCTGGTGTCGCATCGTAACCGAACAAGTGCACAAGGTGAAACGCACCATGGCCATTTTGTGGCCGCTGTTCTCTGTCAAGTCGAATCTGCCGATCAGTTCGAACGTTCACATCGAAACGCCAACGTTGAACGTTCATCTTGACGCGGTGGTCAATGGCAAAGGGGAGTTGCAACAACTTTATTGTCCAGGAACGATCGATCACTCGCATCAATTAACTTTCAAGATCGAGTAAGTATTTTCTGTAAAATTAGATGTTACGTTTTACCAAGTCCATCATATTTGAGCGCAGTCATTTTACGCTCTGCAAAATATGCAAAACGGGAAAACAAATGTTTAATTTCATCACAAAATGTTGTACATTCCGAATAGCTGAAAACAGCAGCTGCTGCAGCGGAATTCATCTACCTATGTAATAGAACACCTGAGTATTTAAAACAAATAAAGCACCCTCAACATTTCAAAATGAAATTAAAAAAATATTTATTGAATCTGTAATATGGTGATAATGTAAATGTTCAGTTGTACCATTTTGTTCATGAATGTTGTTTTGTATTTTCAATTGTCTCTTTATAAACCTGCAAAAGTTTTTTGGGATTGACAAGGTTCTTATATTTTTTCCGTATGACTAAATTATGTTCAAAGTTTATATTTATAAGCATTCCGTATTGATAAATGAATGTACATGTATGCAGGGTGTTCCTTAATGATATGCGAATATTTAAGTGTGTTAATCTACATGAAAAATTAATGTTAGTTTGCGTTGTAAACTATGGTCCAAAAATGTTTCCTTACAAAAACACGTGGTGTTGAAGTTTTAGCAAAAATAATAATTTTTGAATTGCCCGTTCAATTTAAAACAAATGATCTCTCTTGAATTGTTTTCCTTCGATGCGCCATTTTTTGAGTAAAAAAATAAAAACCGTTCTATTGTCTAACTTATTAAATCTTGAATTATTATTAATTTAATTGGAAAAATTAAACACATTAGGGATAATGAACAACAACAACTGACAACATAAACATAACATTAAACCAACGAAATGATTACAAAAATTTTTGAAACTGAAATTACTGAAAAATGGCGCATCGAAGGAAAACAATTCAAGAAAGATCATTTGTTTCAAATTGAACGGGGAATTCAAAAATGTATTTGCAAAAAACCATTGGCGTACCATTTTTTTCTTGAAAAATATCGAACTCAATACCCGTACGCACGCCACTGTTAAAGCTCAACATTATTTTTGCGTCGAAAAATATGCAACTTTATAAACTTTCGCTACGTACTAAATATCAGTGAAACATCTGAAGCGGTTCTGAAAATATTAATTAATTTCCATTTTTTCCTAAAACTTCAACACCCCGAGTTTTTGTAAGGAAACATTTTTGGACCATAGCAAACTAACATTAATTTTTCATGTAGATTCACACCCTTAAATATTCGCATATAGATTTTATTAACATTTTGTATTTGTTTCTAGCAATTCCGATCCAATAGCAAATCCATATGTCCCACTGAATTATACCCTAGTGGATCATCAACATTTTTTTAAAAAACCCGAAATTAATAGTATCGAAGATATCTTGAGTGAACTGAATCAATTCGATAAATCGACTTGGCCCTATTTTGGAGACGAATTAGACGAAATTGATTGGATCGTTGCCGATCAACCGTTAACGCATGTACAAGTTAGTATACCACAAACGAATAATTATTTTTTTATCAACAAAAATGTTTAATATGTTTAGGTGAGATACCGGAACTCTTGTCAGTACTCGTGTTCTCTGTTAGTAGAACTTCTGCCATGGTGTTTGACAGTGAACACTTTGGGCGTTCCTATCACCATCAATGTTAGCGGCATCGAACTCTGCAAAATACCACATTATGGAATCGTGGCACCGCCGAAATTAGAGGTGAGTACTTATTATAACGAAAACACCGTAAGTCCAATATATAAATTCTCTCACACTAATTTATTAAAACACTTGCAACTAATTTATTGCACATTTGTGACTATGTTATAGAAAAAATAATAGTAAAAATAGTCAAATTAGATTGAAATATATGCTGAACAACAACAAAATTATTAGTGACAACCAATTTGGATTTCAAAAACAGAAAAATACCATGGACACGATTTTCACATTGCTCCAGCAGTTAGGTATACTCAAAGCTAAAGATAAACAAATTTTAAAAGCTTTTTTGCGACTTTTCCAAAGCTTTTGGCTGTGTAAATCAGGATAAATTATTAAAAAAATTAAGCAAACATGGCTGTACTGGACTTTCACTTTGAAACAACGCAAGAGTACCTCAAAGATCAGTATTAGGTCCTATCCTATTTTTAGTTTGTATCAATGATTTGATAAACTTAACATAAATAACGACATTTTTTATTTATTTCGTATAATATTTTAGGAGAATTTTAACATAGGCGTTTGCTCTGGCGGTACTTGGTGTTACACGGAACCTTTGCAGTTGTCCAAATCGGACTGGAGTCAATCTTTCTACATGCCTAAATTCACAGGAACGATACCTTTAGAAGGTTGTATCAAGTCCCCGATTATATGCGATTCGCATATCTGCATGTTATCCGTCACTAGCACCATCAAGAATGAGATTAGATTGCTAAAAGTCTCTTCCACGCATGTACTGTCCAATCATATGGCAATGCAGGTAATAACATTCGTTTGAGAACTGTACCTATGAAATATACTTTGTTTGTTTGTTTCAGATTTATTTAGCATTAATGCTACAATGTCCATAATATCCATATTACACAGTATATCACAAAATATATTATGTCTTCAAGACTACATATTTTTATACAAAATTTCACTACTATGAATTCTGGTTTTCCATGAGATATTTTTTCAATTTCTCTTTGAACATTTTCAAACTGACACACATCTTGATATCATTAATTAATTTATTAAATTCGTACAATCTCTTTTGAAATACTGACTTGCTCGTTATATTGCTACTGCAGTTTTGTAAATGAAAGTTTATACTTCCTCTAGTAGAATAATTGTGGCACTCATTGTTCAATACAATAAAATTTTCTAAATGATTTGGTAGAAGATAATTTTTCAACTTGAATATGAAAATGAAAACCAAGTAGACTATGCAATTTTTGATATTTAACCATTTTATTTCTTTCAGCATAAAATTTATTCTAGTATATTTATTTTTATTTAAGATGATTCTCATAGCTTTATTTTGTAATATTTGTAATTTTGAAAATACAGTTTCATTTGCAGTCGAACAATATAACAAATGCGGACAAATGATAGTGTTGTACACAATTTTTTTAGAATAAACGCTTAGGCTATGCGAAATTCTGTAAAAGTAATTTCTTGGATTTTTTTGAAATAATATATTCAAAGTGCCCATCAAATTTTAATTTACAGTCTACGTATATGTCCAAATACTTAAATGATTCGATTGATACAATTCTTTCATGATTAATTTTAAGAAATATCGTATTTTGATCTAAAGATTTTCCTATTAGCATATATTTTGTTTTGTTTGTGTTTAGTTTAAGTTGATTTACGTTTAATCAATTTATTACGTTCTTCATATCATTATTTAACAGCTCTATTGCTGTTTCAATGTCTTTATATTCGTTGTATATATTAATGTATTATCAGCAAATAGTTGAATTTTGCAGTGTTGTAAAATATCAGCAGTATCGTTAATATATAAAATAAATACTAATGGACCCAATTTGCTACTCTGTGGCACACCTACCGAAAGGTAAACACCGATTCCGATCCGATAATTTTTGGCATATATGTTCAGTGTCCATTAGTAGTAAAATGATTAAATTTTCAGCTTGATTCGTCAACTGACTGCTTCTTTATCATCAAACAAGCACGCAGCCACTACAAGAACTTAACAGAAAAAGTTGACCATTTTATCACTTGTTGGCAACATAAATCGATATGTAAAAAGTTATTGAATTCTAATAAACATACGTAGGTTTTCACCTTTTCTTGTCACTCAGTATATTTCAAACAATATAAATATAGCTACGAACAAGCATAATCTAAAATTAATTGTAGGTGCAAGTGATATGCTTTGCCGTTCCAGACGAGGAAGGGAAATTTGATATTCCAGTCAACATGGAAAGATATTGCTTTACTGTCGCGCCACATTTGGATAAAAGGTAAATTTTGTATTTTTCTGAAATTATTTCAAATTCGATTAAGGAAAAGCCTCGCTTTTCAAGTATGAAATGAACTTTCTAGACGGATGTATGTACATTTCAGCAATTCCGGCATCTCTGTGATCCAGTGGTTCACGTTGACATCTGCCGCATCATCGAAGAGCAAGGATCCGCACGCGATAAACTACGCCCTGTACATGTCCTTTTCGATCGACGATTCGCACTCTCCGCACGGTTGGTCGAGTCCGATTCGCGTCGACAAACCGCTGCTAAGGAAATCGTTCGCGCTTCGTACCGGCGACTACTCTATTCCTGTGGTGCTCACCTCGCAAGATAACAAGGGACAAACGGTCTATTTGACCATACACGAGGATGATAGGCCGCAACTGTTTATCGAGAACACCACCGGGGCTACGCTGTTCATCGCGCAGGCTTTAGGTAATCATGACATTTTTGTCTCGTGGAATAAAAATCTCACTAAAAGTGTTTCATTGTGGAAAAAGCCGTCATATCCGGACCGACATGTATGTACATAAAAATACGTACCTCTTTAATGAATGCGCATACCATATCAAAAGTTCAAATGTAGTTTAAACACGCTTTAGGCTGTTTTGAAGTAAAAAAAATCGAAAATAAAAAAACGCAAAGTTGCCTAAATTTTGAATTGGAATGTTTACTTCCGACTTTTTTTTAATAAATAAGTACAGAAAATTTCTTATATAAAACGCTATGTTTCATATCTCAATATGCACCCGCAGACTCACCTGACTGCGCCTCATTACCGTTGAATATACCAATGATTACTGAAAAACAGGTTGTTGCCGCTTTGAAAAAGATTAAACCCAAGGTATCTTCCACTCCAGATCTAATCCCTGCATGTTTACTGAAAGACTGTGCTTTTGTTTTAGCTGAACCTTTAGCTTATCTGTATAACATATCTCTTAATACTACAACATTTCCCATGGCTTGGAAAACATCTAGGATTGCTCCCATATTTAAAAAAGGCGAACGTTGTGTCATTGAGAATTATAGAGCTGTTGTGATTATAAGCAACGTCGGTAAGGTTTTCGAATGCATACTGCATGATATAATTTTCTCCCATGTTAAGCGCGAAATTTCTCCAAATCAACATGGTTTCTTCCAAGGCAGATCTACTTTAACTAATCTAGCGTGTTTTAAACAGTTTTGCTCTGAAGTTGTTGACGAAGGGGGGCAAGTAGATGTTGCTTACGTTGACTTTTCGAAGGCTTTTGATAAGCTAGATCACGGTATTTTGTTAAAGAAATTAGCTGCACGAGGGTTGACCCATCAATTCTTGAAGTTTTTTAAATCTTATCTTACAAACAGATGCCTGAAAGTCGAATACAGGGGCTTCACCTCCACTCAGATTATACCTTCTTCTGGCATACCTCAAGGGTCTGCTCTTGGCCTCTGCTTTTCCAAATTTTCATTGATGACGTCGTTAGGGAGCTACACAGTAGCTGCCTTCTATATGCAGATGACTTGAAGATTTTTTGTAAGGTTGAAACCATGGACGACTGTAATATATTGCAAAACGACTTGAGCAACTTAAATAAGTGGTGTCACCGTAACAAGCTGTACCTTAATGCTGATAAATGCTACACTATGTGTATTACGCGCAAACTTGTTCCAATCAGATTCGTATATTACACTGACAATTCGCAACTTAACATGTGTGAAGAGTTTCATGACTTAGGTATATCCTTTGATACCAAACTTACATTTGTTTCGCATATTGATGCTGTTGTTAGCCAGGCCTATAAAAGTTTGGGCTTCATTATCAGAAATTGTAACAGGTGGGCTGAAAATTCCGTATCGTTTCAATGAAAAAATATTTTTTTCGTCAAAATTCGCTTTTATTATTCAACATAGTTGCCTTCAAGGGCTATACAGCGATTATAACGTTCTTCAAGTTTTTCGATACCCTTCCGGTAGTAATCCTTCGGCTTGTCCTCAAAATAGGCTTCAGTTTCGGCGATGATTTCTTCGTTGCTGTGAAATTTTTTTCCGGTGAGCATTCTCTTAAGGTCTGAGAAGAGGAAATAGTCGCTTGGAGCAAGGTCCGGAGAATACGGTGGATGGGGGAGCAAATCGAAGCCCAATTCATGCAATTTCGACATCGTTTTCATGGACTTGTGGCACGGCGCATTGTCCTGGTGAAACAAGATTTTTTTTTCTTCATTTGTGGCCGTTTCTTGGCGATTTCGGCCTTCAAACGCTCCAGTAACACTATATAATAGTCGCTGTTGATAGTTTGGCCCTTTTGAAGATAGTCGATGAAAATAATTCCTTGCACGTCCCAGAAAACAGAGGCCATAACCTTGCCTGCTGACTGTTGCGTCTTTCCACGTTTCGGAGGTGGTTCGGATGCAGCCGTCCACTCGGCCGACTGGCGATTTGACTCCGGTGTGTAGTGGTGGAGCCATGTTTCATCCATGGTGACGTATCGGCGAAAAAAATCGGTTTTATTGCGCAAAATCACCTCCAAACAGGCCTCAGAGTCGTCGATGCGTTGTTGCTTTTGGTCAAATGTGAGATTGCGCGGCACCCATTTCGCACAGAGCTTTCGCATATCCAAATATTCATGAATGATGTGACTGACACGTTCTTTTGATATGTTTAAGGCCTCAGCTATGTCAATCAACCGTATTTTGCGGTCTCCCAAAATTATTTTGTGGATTTTTTTCACGTTTTCGTCCGTAACGACCTCTTTTGGGCGTCCACTGCGTGCGTCGTCTTCAGTTGACATGTGACCGGTACGAAATTTAGCAAACCACTTGCGAATGGTTGCTTCGCCCGGGGCAGAGTCCGGATAACACTCATCAAGCCATTTCTTGCATTCGACGGCACTTTTTTTCATCAAAAAATAATGTTTCATTAACACACGAAACTCTTGACTTTCCATGGTTTTCAAAAATAACAAAAGTAGCGTCACTCTCGATACGATAACTCAAAAACTAATGATCCGACAGCTGTCAAATTTTGACAGGCATCTTTTGAAGGTTGGTACTAGCTAAGAAGCGTATGGATTTTATTCTGGTGGCGCCATCTCATAGAAACGATACGGACTTTTCAGCCCACCTGTTAGGCATTTCAATAATGTTCATACCATGATCTCGTTATATAATTCATTTGTTCGATCCAAAATTGAATACTGCTCTATAATATGGTATCCTGTTCATGAAGTTCACTCGAATAAAACTGAACGTATTCAGAGGCCGTTTGTGAAATATTTATGGCACAAGGAAGATGGTACCTATCCAGAAGTTGGCTTCAGGCATGATGTATTACTTAGCAGATATAACCTCTGTAACTTGGAGAAGCGCAGAAACTACGCTGCTTGTGTATTTTTATATAAAATGCTTAATAATGCCATAGATTGTGAATATTTACTTGGTAAGATTCTTATTCATGTACCTAATGCTAAGACGCGATCCAATTCAAAATACTTTTACTTAAACGTAGCTAGAACCAATGCGTTGCTTTCATCTCCGATATATGTAGTATGTAACAACTATGAACGTGCAAGAAACGCAGTAGATTTGTTCTTTTGTAATTTGCGTAGCTTAAAAAGATTTTACATAACAGTAGGTTAAGTCATTTGGCAATTTTAAGTTATTTTTGAACAATTTTGTCTTAAAATTGATTCCTGTGTTCCTATCCGTTAAATGGTGCAATAAACCGTTCGGATAATGTATATACTAGTAAATATACTAGTAAATAAATAAATAAATAAATAATACTTTTCACTTTGAAAAAATTCAATTTCACATACGGTTTCTCTTTCTAGCAGTGCTTTTTGATGTATTCAGTGCATGATGCTTTATTCTGAATAAATTGAATTCCTTGCAGGCGATGGTCGCGTATCCGACGAATGTCAGCACTTCAAATGGCGATGTCGCGTGCGCAACATGGAGCGCATGTATTACACGATGCCGATTCTATCCGAGAAATTCCCGGATCTGCCTCCGGCCACCGAGACCGCGTACGGGGGCGGGAGCGGAAGCAGCAGCGGGGACAAAATAGCGATTGCCTGCGACCCCGAGAGCGATTTGAACGGGTTTCATTGGTCGAACGCGATCACCATACTCCATGACAATGAACAGTTCCTCAAGATACCTTATTATGGAGATATCAGGGTTAGTGATATTTGTTCAAATTGTCTGTTAGACAATTAATATATTTCTGAAAACTTCTTGTTTTTAGAAGCTCTATCAGAATATGCATTATATTCTATTTAAAAAATACACGTTTACTATGGCTCGTAGTTATGGAGCACCCTGTATAACAGGGTGCGCCATCTTTTACGTCGGTATGTAAACACGAAATAACTTTGAGAACGAAAAACTGATTTCTATATATCGGGTATTTTTATTAAATATGGTCATTTACAATTTATTGGTACTAGTTTTTGAACACAACATCTATCAAGCGGCCACCTTTATTGGCCAGACCAAAATGTGCCCGTTTTGCTGCGTTTTTCATTACTTTTTCGAGCATCTCAGGTGGTGTAGCGGCGATGTTTGCCTCGAGTTCTTCAGTGGTCTGCGTACACTTGACTTTTCAAATAACCCCACAAGAAGTCCGGTGGAATCAAATCTGGAGACCTGGGTGGCCAGTCAATGTCACCTCTTTTTGACATCAGACGTCCAGGGAATTTTCGTTGCAGAAACTGGATTGTTTCATGTACGGTGTGCCATGGCGCACCGTCTTGTTGAAACCAGTAACCATCAAGACCTTTTTCACGCATTTGTGGGCAGGCATAATGAGCCAACATCCACCGATATCGATTTCCATCGACTGTTTCGTTTTGTTGAAGAAAAATGGCCCAATGATGGCCGGCCCAAACAGTCACTTTCCGGTCATGCAACGGCGTTTCGTGGATCTCATATGGATTTTTCGTCCGCCAAATGCGGCAGTTTTGATTATTAACGCCGCCAGAGAGCGTGAAATGGGCCTCGTCGGTGATCACAATTTGCTTCCAAAAATCAGGTTCAGCATCAACCATGCGAGCGACTGTTTGTGGGCGTATTCTAAGCGATGTGGACGGTCAGTTGGCAATATTTTTTGTGTTAACTGCACCTTATAAGGAAACAAATGCAAATCATCATTCAAAATGCGTCGCAACGTGGTTCCACTGATGCCAAAATGCTGATACGACACTTTTGGGTTCTGGGCAACACTGTCTCTGACCGCTTCAACCAATTCATTGGTACGTCTTGGTCGTTGATGAACGATATGTTGATAATCTAACACTGATCCGTACTCAAGAAAATTCGAAACCAAACGACGGATATTGTTGTCAGGCGGTGCCTGTTTGCCACGATACTATCGACGATATGTACGTTGCGTTAACACAACTGAACGACGATTTTCAATGATCATTGTGACTATTTCGGCGCGTTGTTTCGGTGTAAAGCGATTCATGACAAAAATTGTAGTAAATTGACGTTTCAGATACACGTATAACCAAATCGGTTGGTAAATATCAAAGTAATTCGATGTTTCAATACCGACATAAAATATGGCGCACCCGATATAATAAAATAATTCTATAGTATGCGCTAGTACCGTATTAAGGTTGCCACAAAAACAGATTTTCTTTTCCAGTTTGCTGATAAAACTAATTTCCATTTTCAATGTGACTCCCTGTAAATACTGCATGAATAAAAAATAGTAAAAAACTAAATGTAATCAAAATATTAGAAATATTCGAATGCTTTTTACTTGAATTTGATTTGCAATCTTAGTCTTGATCGTTCTTGTACATTTTGATCGGGGTAGTATATCTCTTTATCTATAAATACTGATTTTTGATTAACAGGTGAGAATAGCAAATACGGCTTGTGCGACGATCGTCTTATTGGAATCTGTTAGTCAAGTGGAGATCAGTGCCAGAGACATCAGAGTTCGTCTCCTCATGCAGGAAATCAACAATACGGAGGCTTCTGTTGGCGGAAAAATCACCGGAACCACGTCGGTAATGTTTCAAAAGTTTACAATTAAAAAACTCAAGAAAAAAACGATCCGATTGTAGATACTCAAAAGGGAATTTTGCGTAGAAACGGAGATATGTTTGAAAGAAAAGTACTCGCTAACGCAAAATCACCCAAAATTGCCTGTCATTGCAAAGATTATGACCTGTGATTTCTCAAATCCTCTGTTTACTTTTTAGAAGATTAGAGATCATGAAATAGTACGACAAAATGTCATTGAAAAAATATTTAAATATATACTTCTGAATACGAAAACTCTATTAAAAGCAACTGAACATTTCGTTTGAATTTCAAACACTTTACATTAATGGGATTGAAGCCCACTTATTATTTGTTTTTCGCAAATAAAAACAGGATCAACCGATATTTTGAAACAACCAAGAATTTCAAAACTCACGATTTTTTTCAGGATACTTCGACAAAACAGGGCAAAGTCTGTATTCTCAATCCTGTCGATATATTGCTGATGATTAAAACATTGATTTCAAAACACAAAATATTTGTTCCATTTTCAATTTAGTTTGTTTCATTTTAGGTACCTGGTAATAAACGCACAGCTAAACCTAACAGCTCGGAATGCCTGGGAAGATCTCAGTCGGACACTTCGATCGTTGATGCGAACAAATGTGCGCCCAATGTTAACAAAATGTCTTCGTTAGCTGAACATCGCACTTGGCAGGGATCCAGACGAGGTAACTCTTCGCTATGCTTCCACGAATAACAACCAACTAAATTCATTACAAAAAACACAAAAATTATTTTTAAAAATACTGCATAACAAACCTTTATTATATCCGTCCAAATCGTTGTTTATAGAATGAACACTTGAATATAAAAAAAAATATTTTCTTATAACCTCATATATTCCATAAATTAGTACGATGCACAAAGTAATTTTCCTTTTGTGGCATATCAATTTATAATTGATGCGAATAAATATTATTATTATTTCCAGGTTGGTCTGACACTGATTTGTCTGTACTTTCTGCGACTGCCAAAGAGATGATAGCGCATACTTTGCCGATGCGAGACGTTTGGACTTCGATCACGTTCAACGCGTTTGTGAAATCTTTCGTGTTGGTATTCGTTTCTGACGTCGATTTCGACACCAAAGAAAAATGGGAGCTGATGAGTCTCGTATGTGATAATGTCGTATGCACGGCGGTGCAAATTGAAGTAGGTATACTTTTTTTTCAAGCATATATAAAAAATGGGGTCAAGTGAGTTGACTGCCATGCCAAAGCGCAAAGTCAACCTATTTGGCGCTATTTTTTTCTACGACTTTTTGACTTTAGTTTCGCACGGCTTTCGTTTTATTTGCAGAGCATGAAACTGAAAATAACAGCGTCCGACGTTCAACTTGACAATCAGCTGTACGTAAGGGAATCGTACGATTTCCCAGTTGTGCTGATCGGCCAAGAAAAGCGCCAGACTAAGAAATTAACTTCTCTGAACATTCCAATTGAAAGCCTGATCGAAGACTGTGATGAAAACGCTTTGCTCGTTCTCGAGTTTTGCTTAGAAACCTGGTGTGATAAATTTAGAGCCGCGACGTGTACCGGTAAGACATTTATTATGCATTTTTCACGTTTTTGATTTGTCTAACATCAGTCCGACGCGCAAAAAATCTTCATTTCTGTTTGTTTTAGCTGTGAGATCTGTGAAGGTTACATTGAATCCGTTATCGTGTTACATAGAGGATATTTACGTTACAAAACTGATGGAATACTTCAATATGTTTACTCCAAATATGTTAGTGATATTACCAAAGCAAAAGTCGGAAGTTAAACTGAACGTTCCTGCCGGATCGGTGAGTTTAGTCATCAGAATATTTTTTTCTTCTAAAGTCAATTATTCTTAAGAGTGTTTTTGTGATCGTTTTTAAGGTTTTTGTACCAGAAGTGTTGTCGTGGCAATGCGCAGTGTTAGCGAAACCGTTGACCGTGAGGAACGTCCTGATAGCCCCAATTTCTCTTCTATTATCCGTACATAGTTCTATCAAACTGTACATCGCCTTGGATCAGAGTCCTCTGCAGTTCGGCAAATTCGAGAGGAAAAGGATCCTAACCACTCCTTACAGGTATATGCATTGCACTTTTGGAATCAATGATTTATTTATCTTGGACCATTGTTGTATATCATTAAAGATGACTTCACTCAGAATAAGTCAATTTCAAATGCTTCTCAAGCTGATTAGAACAGTTGTACTTTGAAAAGAGCCACCGTAATTCATACGTATGTGTTTGTCCTGCCTCTAATTTGTCATACAAAATGGAATAATATGAAAATATTTGAAAAATCAACACGCTTTTTATGAGGTGAAATCGAATTTTTTTATTGATAAATGAAGTTTGGTTTATGCCATTTATGTATAAAGAATAACATCAGTCATGGGACCACCGCGGCTTCGTTTACAGGCCAACATCCGAACATCAAAATTTTCAATGACTTTTCCCCGAATAATCGGGTCTATGGCCGCAATTTCAGTTCGAATATTGCGCTTTAGGTCTTGACTTGTTCGGGGACCATTCGCATACACTTTTCCTTCCCAAAACCCTCAAAGAAAATAGTCAATAGGTGTTAAATCGCACGATCTCGGGGGCCAACTGACATCTGAATTTCGTGTTTGACGAGATGTGTGAGCCGTTGCTTGAAATCAACGATCGTCGGCAACAATACGATCCAATTGTGGCCACAAAAAGTCTGTTAACATGCCGCAATAACGTTCCCCGTTGACGGTAATAGCCCGTTCTTCGGCATCTTCAAACAAGAATGGTCCAACGATGCCACCAGCCCATAATCCAGACCAAACAGTCACTTTCTCAGGATGGAGAGGTTGTTTATGATATTGGTGTGGATTTTCAGCCCCCCAGAATCTGCAATTTTGCTTATTTATGTACCCATTGAGGTGAAAATGAGCCTCATCAGAAAAGAGCACTTTGGCCGAAAATCCGTCTTCTCTTTCCGGCATCAAATTAACAAAAACACGCCGCTGTTGATAGTCTGCCGGTTTCAATTCTTGTGTTAGTTGAATTTTGTATGGATGGAGGTGTAAATCAATATGTAAAATCCGACGTAAAGTGGTCTCGTTAATTCCCAATTGTTGCGAACGGTGCCTAGTCGAGGTGGTTGGATCTTCTCGCATACTTTCACTCACTGCGGCTTTGTTTTCACGCGTACGAGCTGGGCGAGCATGTTGGTATGGTCTACGACCTTCAGCTGAACCAGTTTCCTCAAAACGATTAACAATCCAACGAATTCCAGGCTTTGCAGGGCATCCATGTCGGCCAAAACTAGTGCGAAAAGTATTTTTATATTTCGACCGTTTTCGTAATAAGTTTGGATAACCAAAATGCGTTGTTGCGTTGTAAACGAATCCATGACTATAAATGGCATACCTTTGACAGTTCATTTATGCATACCACGTGACTTTTGACTCACATGGTAACAGATAAACTTATAGGTAAAAAAAAGTAATGGATGGCCCATCCAGTATAATGAAAGCCAGTTATTTCGAAAACGAGATGGTTATTAAATTTTCTGAATCTCATTTTTCTTTCTTAAAAATTTCAAGCTCTATATTTTTATATAAATGTCTACTTCGGCTGTTTTCGATCTACCTTCAACTATGTTTTATTAAGTTTATTGCTGGTTTCAGGTTAGGGCATGCTCTGACAATGCATTATCTTTCCGGAGCTATTTTCGGAGCTGGTTGGGTGGTTAGCTCTTTAGAGCTACTCGGTAGCCCAGGTGGACTAGCCAGAGCTATGGGAACTGGTTTGAGAGATTTTGTCAGCTTACCTTGTAGAGGTAAAACTCGTTTACCTTTTGACTACCCTATTAAAAATATACCTAAAGTTTACTCAAGAGAAAAAATAGCTGTTTGAACGTCTCTTTTCGAGCTTTATTGTATAATTTAAAAAGATTTTATTGAAATGATTTATATTAGTAGCAAGTCAAATATGTATGTATGTATGTCAGGTATCTTCGTGGGACCCATGGCCTTTCTGAGGGGCATCACCCAGGGCTCCGCGTCCTTGATGCGCCATGTTACTGCCGGTACTTTACAATCTGTCACCAAGTTGGCGTCCAGCGTTGCCAGGAATCTGGATAGGCTTACTTTGGATGAAGAGCATCTGAGGAGGACAGAGGAGCAGAGACGGCAAAGACCACAGGGGTTAGCTCAAGGTTTTATGCAGGTCAGAATAATGTTATACGAATCTTTTTGTCTACGATAATGTACTATACCTACAAGGGAAGAGTATTATATTTTTTTTATTCTCATTTGACGTTCGCAACTTAAAAAAATAAGGCAACAATACACACATTTATTGGAATTTAACAATATTTCTACAGAGTTATGTAGCTATGAAACACTTTTGATCCGTATGATAATTTGACACAGGGTTTGACGGGGTTGGGAATAAGCCTGTTAGGAGCCGTTGGTGGTATAGCTCACCATCCACTTCAGTCGATGATAGCAGATGGCGCTTCGCCGCGATCATTGGCCGCTGGAGTTGGTCTAGGATTGGTCGGAATCGTCACGAAACCGCTTAGCGGAGCTGCAGAATTGGTCGCGTTGACTGGACAAGGTAAAATACTTGTTCAAATACAATTCAAATTTCTTTATTTTGCTCGTACAGGCATTACTTAATTTTAAATCACACCTCGCCCTGTCGCCAATGGCTTCTAGAAATAAAATTTAAGATATTTTTTATTTTTCATTATTAACAATCAAACGCATATTTTTGACATTTTCTGCCGAGTGCCACATGAAATCACAAATGTGAAATCAAAAGGTTTACTAAGGTCATTTTGTACTTTGAAAAAGGCAACCAATGAAGCCGGAGCGTCAGAAAATCTTTCGATTACACATCTGCGGTTTCATTTGACAGCCAGTAGAACACTTGAAAGGTCACCTGTAATTTCTTGCCGTTATTGCGGTACTTCCATTCGGAGTTGGTAGTATGGTGTTTTCGATCGACGTTCATAAGAATCGATGTATTTTTATTCCGAGTCGATGATTCTTTTCTTTTCGTTCGAAGGATTGCTACAAGGTGCCGGTTGGAGTTCCCTCCCTGAACCGCGCTCATATCCACAAGCGTACAAAGTTGAATACGCGCCGAATTCTAGTCTCAAATATAACTGGAAACACGTACAGGTAACTTTGAATATTTTACTCAATAGAAAACATAGTCATTTATTCAGAGGACATAGAAGTACAACGTACTTTTAGACTCAAAATGCGTCAGTCGAATGGACATGCAAAAGTGCTTCGTTTGTCCTCAAAAGGGCGTCAATTTTGTCTTTTTAAAACATATTTTCCCATATATTTTGTGATATGATATACTGAAATTTCTAACACACGTGTTTTGCTAGACATCCCGATATCTGTCTTTTTGCCTACAGGAAGGGTGAAAACTATACCCGCACCACTCCAAACAAACGACTTTGGCACAGAGATAAATCATTATTTTGAGTCTAAAAATATGTGGTACTTCTATGTCAACGGAATAATGTATATTTTGTGCAGGCGTTGTGCAGTCGCATGCTGTTCGCCACGGAAGCAACGAGCGTCGTCGGCGGAGCAGTGCACGACGCAGTCGCTTTGATCCTCACCTTGGAAGCGCTGATCGTCGTCAATTTGGACAGAGACGATTCGCTGCAAGTGCTCGGAATACAACAGTTGCATATCAAACATTCCGATGATCCTACGCTGTTAATGCTCAAGCTTAATAAACCGCCAGCACCGCCCTCAACGGCCCAACAGCAGCACCATGACGACCAAGAACCAAATAAGGTCAGTCACATTCGATAAATAATAATGGGATTATTTCGTACAGGCCCGACTTTAACAACAAAAGAACAAAATTGTAGAAAACGTTAAATATTTTTAAAAATGCTTTCATTTACATTGTTTTCAAAAATTAATTTTAATACAGTAAAATTATTAGAACTTGTCACATACCACCACAATACATGATATATTGGAGACGAATCTAATTTCGGTATTAGAATGTGAAAAAAAAATCATTTTCATTGCCCTGCTTCGTTTAGTGTACATAAATTATTGGTTTGTCCGCAGACTGAAGAAGAAGAAGAAGAAGAATTTGCGATGGAAATGGATCCGGTGAGCCGAGCACGAGTGGCTGACTACGTGAAGAGCACCGTAAATCTGCTGAACCTGCAAGACAAAGGACTTTCGAAAAGTGCCGGCGAACATTCAGAAATCAGCATATCGCCTCTTTCTACGCCAGGAATCGTTGAGGACGCACATGAAGAAACCACCGTTTACACGTACTACGTCAGCCCTCAGAACAGGAACTATTTTGTGTGTCTGATGAAGCTCGCCAAAATGCAGCTACACAATTACAATTTTCCTGTACTGTGAACTTTTATACAAAATATGTGCGTTTTATGAAGTATTAATTTGTCGAAATATGGAATAAATTATATTTTACTGTTAAATATTTCGTGTATTTATTTAAAGAGGGTGAAGCAAAATAAACATCATTTTTGAACATTTTTATAGTGGACAAAACTAAAATTCCATGATATGGCTTGGTTGCTGATATCTTAGTGTGGGGTCTTATTTTACCTAAGGAGGTATAACGCTTTATGAAATTTGTGGTGCTTACAGTTACATATTCAGTAAATTAATTTACGGAAGACCTGTTCGTTATTTGGAATCGGTTACTGATAACCAACTCAAAATTATGTATCAAGCCCATTACCAACTTTAAACGTTAGCGACATCTGTTGGTGTTTGCCAACTACCTCCGACTCGACATAGTTATCTTTTTTAGGTTTTATTGTAGCTCGTATCACCGATATAAAGCACACAAGTGAAATACGATTTTCTATGGGCAGATTTTATAAAAATGTTTTGCTATTGCAAACTCCTTATTTTTAGCAAAATATCAGATATAGGACAGTTAATCAAAATGCAGTTTAGTTAGCTGAATTAGTGTCGACATAAGAAATGAAACAACTGTATATATTTACTAGTGTATATTATGAGGAAAAAAATACAAATGTAGGAGGAAAAATAATATACAAAAAATTATATCTACTTACTTCCGAATTTATCATAAACCTCTAGATGACATTATGTACAAAGAAAATAAAATTTTGTCAATGAAAAATAAATAATTACATTTCTAAAGCAAAATCAGCTCGTTTTTTCTTAACATTAACAGTAAATTATCACTGTCATAATGAATTAAATGCCATAAAATTAATTGATAAAACATATTTAACCATTAAGAAATTCAGTTCCATATTCTACCTAACCATCTTGTTACAAGAAAATCAAATATTCAGGGATTACATTGAATATTATGCACGATACTCGGGGTAGGAACACTACAAGCATATTTGCCGATTCCATACGCATACATTTTCACATGGCGGCCGATTTTGAAACGGAGCAAATTATTTTTAAGAATCACATCAACGAAAATACGAATATTTTCCTTTTCCACTAAACAAAATCTATCTGGATTTACCAGAAAATGATATGCGTCATCGCCAGTGTTGAGTTAACTTTTACTGGACTATTTCACTAGTGACACATTTTCAACTTATACACTACTTTATACAAATAAGGAAAATAACTGGAATAGCTGAATCGTGACCGATTGCAAAAACCTCGCAAGTCGCGTAATTTGAATTTTTCAGAGGGGCTATAAAGATGTATCACTAATGAATAAACCAGATTGAAATGTCGAATTACATTCACGATTTATTAATAATAATGACAGTAAAAGACAGAAAAACTGTAATGGACGTTGCAGTCCGGTAAAGGAGGTTTTAAAAATAAAATGTATCTCAATAGGCGAACATTTAAGTGGCAATACTATTAGGTTCATAATTAATGAAGAAAGAATAGATTTAGGTAGTCTTTGCCCTGACCGATTCAATTACAGACCCATTAATACCAAGGATGAGCCAATATTATGATTTATTTTATTGATATTTGTAATGTGTCAGTGCAGTGGGAGTTTGGGAAAAAAAGAAACGTTTTTTGTTATTTTCACAACTTTATATCCAACATATCACAAATACCAATATAAAAATCTAAACATTCCTCGCATCAAAATATAGCACATATGGATACTTCTTCAACACGTCAAGTGAACTGAAACTGCCCAGTTACGTTATAAGGATTGCGGTTTAGATTATGCTTATTATAACAAGTGGAATCCTTGGACGAAAGATGTCAATATAATACTGGAACACGAACGCCCAATTGTAGGTCAGTGTGTAAATATGAAAATTTATTTTATTTCGTTTTTAATTTGAGTCTCATTTTTCTTACAAACTGACCTATTTATGATAACACACAGCTATGCGGAACAGTGACATATTACATAGATTAAAACGATCTATATTGCAATAACGTCTTTCAGTGAATCGTTCAAGTTTACATCAAAGTCAGTCGAGGGTAAAACGTTCAGTCTAAAACTCACATAATTGAATGTCAATATTAATGGAGGCGATTTTTGGGTACATTTTAAAAAGAAAACTTCAATATTAACGTATATCTTGTGTACCCCAAAAATGAAGATGTTTAGAACATGCATTCATCTGAAGTTTTCTTCATAAAACAGCTCTATAAATCGACAGCTTTAATAATAATAATCAATTAGAAAACACCCTACGTATATAAACTCAAAACCGCTTATATCTGTTACCATTTCTCATATCTTGACATAAGACAGTCTGTGGAAAATTTGTCTGTGAGTCAATCAACTCCTTTATCGGGAATAGTAGATGCCTAGATTCGATGGAATTCTTAGGAACGGTCTACATTCTATAATGATAGCATTGCACTGGTATGAATCACCAAATGATTAGAATCTCACGAAATGTATCTGGATCAACTTATGTGGTTTGGTAGTACTGTTGCTGTTGTTGCTGGGTTTGAGGCTGCGCTTGAGGCGCCACCCCCGGCTGTTGGTGGTGATACTGTTGGTAGTCGCCAGCGTATGTTGGGGCGGCGCTTGGAGGTGGCGGCGGGTACATACCACCTGAAAATACAAAAATATATTCATACAGATTAAATGTTTATGTTATAATGGGTGATTCTTTAGACCTTTTTTTCACCACATTCCTCGTGACTGGTCACATCCTGACATCCTAGTTTTATTCAGTATTGCTTGACAGTGGAAAGACTTACACCGCAACAGCGTCTTCAAATTGTGCAGCTGTATTATGAAAATCAGCGTTGCGTGTGAAATGTTTTGCCAATACCACCCGTAAATTTGAGGGTCAGTATACGTTATTGGATGATACGTGACCGATTAGATCACATCCAGCCCATAATGAGGAGAATATTGCGGCTGTAACGGAGAGTGCGACTGAAGACAACCACCGATCTCAACATTTGGGCCTAACGTATACGACAACTTAGCGAATTTTACGAAACGATCTTGGATTGAAGGCTCCAACTCACGAATTGAAGCCGCAAGACTTGAATGTACGTTCAATTTCACTCAATGGGCTTTCGAACAACTCAATAAAGATCCGCTGTTTTTTCGTCGAATTTTGTTTACTGACGAAGCACATTTTTGGCTGAATGGATATGTGAATAAACAAAATTGCTGTATTTGGGCTGTTGAGCAACCCGAAGAGACTCTCGAATTACCGTTGCAACCACAAAATTGCGCCGTTTGATGTGGTCTATGGACTGGTGGAATTATCGGTCCCTATTTAAAAAAAAAATGAGTTCGGACAGAATGTAAGCATCAGTAATGAGCGTTATCACACTATGATAACAGATTTTTCTTGCCTGAAATTGTAGCCCGGCGAGATATGATTTCAGCAAGTCTGAGCTACGGCACACACAGCTCGCGAAACAATAGCTTTATTGAGCAATCATTTGGTGAGCAGATGATTTACGCATTTTGGACCTGTCAAGTGGCCGCCTAGATCGTGTGATATCACACCCTTGGACTTTTTTATGTTATGTTAAATCGACAGTCTTCGTCGATAAACCAGCTACGATTCAGAACTTAGAACCTATTATTTAAATAAAATTATTCTCAAAAAATAAATGTCAAAGATTGTTCTTTCAGGTCATAATAAAGATTCCGCCATCCAACTCCATTTTACGGGTGCTCCTTAATGATATGCAAATACTTAAGGGTGTGAATCTACATGGAAAATTAATGTTGGTTTGCTTCACAAACTATGGTCCAAAAATGTTTCCTTACAAAAACTCGAGGTGTTGAAGTTTTTTTCTTGAAAAATATCGAAGTCAATACCCATACGCACCCACTGTTAAAGCTAAAAACTATTTTTACATTGAAAAATATGCAACTTTATTAAATTTCATTACGTACTAAATATCAGTGAAATATCTGAAGCGGTTCTGAAAATATTAATTGATTTCCATTTTTTTCCTAAAACTTCAACACCCCGAGTTTTTGTAAGGAAACATTTTTGGGCCATAGCTTATAAAGCAAACTGACATTAATTTTTGAATGTAGATTCACACCCTTAAATATTCACATATCATCAAGGAACACCCTGTATATAAAAGAGTGGCTAAACAGCTACTTCAGACTTCATTATAAAAAATAACATTACGTTTAGACAAAGTTGGAACTTTCCTTTACAGAACACGTAAGTCGGGCAATAGTAAGCAAGTTTTCTTAGCGAGACATATAACAAAGCCTCAAGATAATCATGATTTGTTACCTTGCGGATACTGATGCGGTGGGTGCGGCGGTGGCGCGTACGGTTGATGATACGCCGGCGGGTGTGGCGCGTACATCGGCTGCGTCGGGGGCGGCGCAGTCGCGTTGTAATCGTACCCTGTGGCGGTCGGAGGCGGCGGATAATGTTGCGGGGGCGGTTGCGGATGAGGGTATGCTCCGTACGCGCCGTAGTTGTATTGGGGAGGGGGGGGCGGAACCGTCGCCGCCGCTGGTGCAGTTGCGGGATGACCGCCGTATGTGTTCATCATGTCGTAAGCGGGAGCCGGCTGTTGGTGACCTGTTCCGCCTGCCGCCTGCGCTGCCGGGTAACCGTAACCTGAAACAAGTCAAGAACAGCGTTAAGATGGAATAGAAAGCCTAGCATAGATCTGAGCAATTTCTCCATACTTATTCATCCAACACCCTCACACATACATATTCAATCTGTTTATTTGCGCGAACTTTTCTTTTCAAACACACATTCGTCAACGTCGTCGTCTCGCCACGTAAACATTTCCCCCCTAACATATGAGTATTCCTAATCTAAGTTTGTCACTGTGACCACACACTTGCCTTGATGGGCTTTTTGTATTTATACCTTCTATTGATCTTCGTAACGTAAATCAAAACAGTACCTGAAAGTACAACTAACAGACAATATCGATAGATTTTGCCAAAATTATTGAAGTATTTTGAGGAAGTGCATGAAAGCAATTTATGAGTGGCGGAGCAGCTGCGTTCAGGATCAGTTTAATCAGTGTGCAATTTTCTTATTAGAGCTTTAGCTCCCCACCTATTTCAGTCAGTGGATTTGCTTTATTCCATATGGCATTGGTGACGTGAAAAAAACAAGGAGATTTTATTTGCGCAAACATAAAAGAAACTCATAGATAAATTCGATCATTTCCTATAATGATACTGCATTCAAATTCCATATAAACTGATTTCATACTGAACATTAGATGTACCTACGCTAAAAAATTATAAAATCTGAAAAAAGATTATTATCATACCTTGCGGTGGTGGCGGATGTCCATGGTACGGCACATTGTATCCATAATTGTAATTATACCCTTGGTACTCCTGTCCAGTACCGTCCACCTTCGCAGCCTGATGTTCTGAAGTAGTGCCCGCTTGTTGTGCCGACTGATAATGCGACTGCGTTCCGGCACCGCCAGTATCGTATCCTCCCTGTTCCGAAACGTAAGTCACATCATCGCTGTGATCGCTGACGTCGTTCTGGTCGTGATGTTTGCCTCCCGCCGTTTCCATTTCCGCTACCGGTTCTTCCTCCTCTTCGACTATTTCAGCTCCGGCTGCTTCTAGTTCTGACGTTTCCGAAACGTCGTCCTCTTCATCGTCTTCGAAATGGTCGTCGCCTGTCGCGTGGAACGCGCTCGTTATGCTATCCAACGTGTCCTGCGTCAAAGAATATCATTTTATTATAAGCCTTTTTTCCTGCCATGGAAGGAAAGTAAGGTCTTTCCTCCCGGAATTGCAGCCCGCAGCGAGCATTTTTTTAGGCGACTATGTAGGACTTGTTTTAGCATCAGCATATTCAACAGTTGTATGGTGACTAAAATCCAATATAATTTGAGGTACAAAATCTGAACAATCGATTTGCAGATCAATACAATCATCCATAGTGATTATTGAAAATATTTTCAAATCATCTGCATAAAACGACATATTCCAAGCAATCAAAGATCATTTATAAATAAGTGGGCCCAAAATTAACCCTTGCGGAACGCTTGAGCTTACTTTGCTATTATATTTCATAAATATAATTTGCAGAAGGGAAAAAACCGGAACTGTCTAATTTCTTTTTAGAAGGACGTCATGATTTACTCTGTGAAATGCATTACAAAAAGTCCTGTATATTGCATCGACTGGTTCACCCAAATCTAAAGTTGTTGGTAAAAAGTACCATATTAGATTCAAAATTAAAATGTTCCACAATTACTCCTGTTCCAAAAGTGCAAAGTTCTGAGTTATATACAAACATGCGGCCAATTAATGTACTGCCAGATGTCGAGAAGCTCTTAGAAGGAATCATATATGAACAAGTCCTTGAATATATTGACAAAATTTCAAGCAGGATTCAGAAAAAAGTATTCTATTGAAACAGCAATTCAAATGGTAGTAGAAGAATGGAGGCGAAATGTGGATGAAAAAAAGTTTACAGTAACATTGTTCTTAAATTTCAAGTGAGCATTTGAGACTATTGACAGGGATAAATTGTTAACGAAATTGCATTGCTATGGATTTCAAGGTTCACTATTCAACTTATTACAAAATTATTTAATCAATAGAAGTCAAAGAACAAAAATTGGCAATACATTATTAAACATTCAAAACATTTCAGTAGGTGTGCTACAGGGTAGCAAATAACGTTCATTACTATTTATTTTATATATTAACGATATTCCTGATATTTTGCAACTATTTACTGATGATTCATATATATATATATATATATATATACAGGGTGACTTCGAAGTTGAGTCATTTATTTTAACAGTGAGTAGATCTGATCAAAAGAAATGTTTTTTTCCTTTACCATTTTTCTGGTAAAATTAAAGTAACAAAGTTATAGCCCTTTGGAAGTTTGAGTACCGTCCTGTCTCAATAATAATATTATGTGCTCGTGTTGAAAAAATATCTCATCGAAAACCAGAATTCATAGTAGTGAAATTTTGTATAAAAATATGTAGTCTTGAAAACATAATATATTTTGTGATATACTGTGTAATATGGATATTATGGATATTGTAGCATTATTGCTAAATAAATCTGAAACAAACAAACAAATCTAGACTCATAAAACCCTTGTTGATAATGCAAATCCTTTCGGTTTTGCTTTCCGGAACATTGGACTGCTACCGGGCAAAATAAAGGTATATGAACAGACCAACCTGAAAAGCGGTGGCGGCGCCTTCCTCTTCGATGCTATTCCTCATACTCTCGTCCGAACTGTCTTCCTCCCTTCCGACATCCGCATGCCGCGATAGCGCAGGTACGATTTTCTGCTGATGGTGTTGGTGCGCGGGTGGCGCCACCTGTTGTTTCGGCACTACGTTCGAACCGCCGGCCGTCGTAGAGGGCGTCGCCTTCGCTTGTTGCTGCGGCTGCTGATGATTCGTCACCCTCTGAATGGATATGTTCTTCTTCAAAAGCGATATCCTTTTTTGGATTTCGTCGTCGGGACTTTCCGGCGGCGCTTTCGACGGAGACGGGGACGCGGAATGGACGCCGCCGGTAGCAGGTTTATATTTTTCCGGAGAATGATGAGGGTGAGACGGAGTTGGAGGATGCTCCTCATCGCTGCTACTGAAAGTATAACATTTTAAATCCGCAAATTGTAAGTATCTGAAAAAATAATATTATTGAGCTGTCGTGTTCGTCCAATCAGTGACTTCTTAACATTGAAAAATTCGCTATATTCGATGGTTTAAAACTCTGTTAGAAATTATAATTGTTCAAATCGCCAAGTATCTAAATTCATGTTGATACCTTGCTCTACCAGACCCCGAAGAGTATTTCAATATTATTTACCCTTAAAAACGATTCTTGAGCTTGACGAACACTCATCATTGGCAAATAAGTTTGCAAATGTTGAATGAGGTTGTCAAATTAACACTCGTTTAAGGAATAGAGCCTGTAAAAAGACGACGCATACGCACCTGCTATTGGGCATATTCTCATCCCTCCTGAGGCTCTTGGCGATCTCGTTGCCGATATCGACGGCTTTCTTTTTATTCCCCGCATCTTTGACACCGACAGCGGTCGATTCCATTTTCTTCGTGATACTTTTTATCCTGGACACCAAATTCGGGACGTTCTTCTGCACGCTTTGCACGCCGAATTTGGTCGCGCCAGGCGTGAACGGTTTCACTGGGTTGCGCTTTTGACCCATGTGAGGAGTTGCTGAAAAAACATTATTTGTAGATAGCAAACAGTACCTACATGCTTTGACAAAAATAGCTAATAACAGATACTAACACTTGATCATCTGAGCCTGTGTATATTTTTTGGTAAGTTAATTTTTTACAATGTATTACCTTTGATTGCGGGAGGTAAAATCGGGAGAGGTGGCAGCTTCAAAGCTTTTGTGGGGTCCATCATTCCTTCATCGTGTTTTTCTTTGGCTTTGATTGCAGTCTTTATAGCAACTATCTTTCCGCTTTCCAGCTGCATGTAAACGCCTTTCGGAGATTTCAACACCAACACCTGCGGAAAAAATAATACAGTGATAAAAGTATATGGTAAGTAGTAAAACATTTCGACTCAAGAATCATCAAATGCTGTCTCTTGGAATCAAAAATATCTTAGCGTATATAAATCTGAGACCTATAAAATAGTTAGCGAACGTAAATTAAACAAAAAACATTAGATTTTAAAGAAACAAATAGACCGTATTTATCATTTTTATGCAACATCTCCCTTGTATTGGTTGAAATTGAAAAGTCCCTGGCGCAAACGTTAGAAAATCATTACCTTCTGCCCTGCCTTAAGTACGATATTCCCTTTTTCAGGCTGATTGGTCGGAATGACAACGTCGAGAGGCAGCGTCATCTCTTGCGCCGTCATGCCTTGACGCTGCCAGTGTTCCGCAGGGATCCATCTGGAAGGCCTTTCTCCCTGTTGCATCGGCCTGACGGAAGCCACTGGCCGATGCCCCCCTCTCACGCCGCCCAAAAGGCTGTACGCAGGTTGACGAGCGGCTTGCTTTTCTCGTTCGTAACCTATGGAAAAAAATACTGTCAAGTAGATGGACTACTGGGCACTAAACGTGTCTCAAAGTATTGCAGCAATGCCTCTGGTTATGTAAAAAATAGAAAAAAATATATATATATATACGAAAACAACAATTAGCAACATCCTCACATACTACTGTAAGTTGATTCAATTTAAATTCATTTTACACTTTTGTTGCTACTGTTATCATTGTAATTGCAGCTCCTGATGATGATGGCAAAGTCCATTGAAAGCTAGAGAGAATTAAAAAAAGTATAAAGAGTCCTCTTTGCTTAAATTTTGTCGAAGTACCCAACAAAAGGCGGAAGCTTTAATTTTTCACCTATATATATATATATAGTTCTATTTATTAACCTATACTAACGGTAACATTAAACTGTTACCTTTTTTGGCTAGCCTTTTCTCCTGGGAGGACAGTTGCTTCTCCTTCCTGTCGACCAGCAACGATTCGTGTTGAAAGGGCTCCTTGTTGAGCGCCAACCCGTGCTTCTCGAGCACTTTCTGTAGCACGACGTCGATATAATTATCTCTGACGTTCGACCAATCTTTCGGTTCGCCGTCGTCTTTCTTATCGTCCCAACAAAGCGTGCTGACGTCTTTCATCGTTAAATGGGCGTCCGGGTTGCACTCGTCCACTACTCTGTCCGACATACCTAAGCAAATAACCGAAATATAAAAACAAAGATCGTAACAACCAAGAAACAATTTAGAAAGTTCATTCTACTAAAACTTTTCACAATTCAGAATCAGGCATAATATGACAATGATGTGATACAAAAGTGTCAAGAATCTATACTATTAAACGTCAATCTACGATAGCATCTTAATTGTTGCTTAATTTGTGCGTACCTTGCTTATTGATCTGCCTATCGTATATTTTCTTCTCCAAGCAATTATCAACGACCAATCTATAAACGAAACACGGTTTCCGCTGTCCGTACCGGTACACCCTGCAAACGGCTTGCGTATCATGGCAGGGGTTCCAGCTGGCGTCCAAAACGACCACCCTGTTGGCGCCGACCAGATTGATGCCCAGCGAACCAGCGCGCGTCGACACCAAAAACAGGTGGATCTTCGGGTTAGAGTTGAACTCGTTGATCAGTTTCTCGCGTTCGAGAGCGCTCGTCGACCCGTCCAAGCGATAGTAGCTCACGTTTCGCGCCCAGTGCACCGTCTCGCCTACGGAAAAAAGAAAAGATATAGTTATACAGGGTGTAAACGTTACGGTATTCATTATTGAAATGGGTAATAGGGAGGGGGGGGAGGTGGTCAAAACAAGTCAAAAAGTTTATATGACACATGGTCCAAAAGTCAATAGATTTTTGTTTAAATGGCTTTATAGTTAACAACTAAAAACGTGCTGAAAAACTGTTTCGAAATTTTGGAATATCCTGTATTAAATTGGATCAATTGTTCACTGAGACCAGTAAATGTGTTACCAGACATTGAAAAATTATTAGAGTCCATAGTGCATGAGCAATTAATGCAGTTTATAGAAGAAAACAAAATTTTAGTGGAGGCGCAAGCAGGCTTTCGAAAAAAATATTCCACAGAAACAGCTTTCCAGTTGGTAACTGAGAATTGGAGAAGAGCCATAGACTCAGAAGAAGTTGTCATAGCAGTATTTTTGGATTTGAAGAGGGCATTTGAAACGATTCATAGAGATATTTTGTTAGGTAAATTGAAGGCATATGGTATAACAGGAAGTGTTTTAGGTTGGTTTAGAAATTATTTGTCTAAAAGGATGCAAGTTACAAAAGTTAATGACACTATTTCATCAAAAATTGAAAATACGTTGGGTGTTCCACAGGGCAGTATCCTGGGACCACTTCTTTTTATTTTATACATAAATGATTTACCTGTCATAGTCAAAAAATGCAAAATTCAAATTTTCGCCGATGACACTATGATTTATATAAATACTAAAAATATTCAGTCTGGTATCTCTTATATAAATGAAGACTTGAAGCTTGTCTCAAAATGGTTAGCATCTAACAGACTAAAATTAAATGCAAGTAAAACGAAAGCCTTGTTAATCGGAAAAAACAATGTGCAAATGTTCAACTGAATATTGATGGTGAAGATATTGAATTCGTAGAAAATTTTAAATACCTGGGGGTTATTGTTGACTCTCGAGTAATTTTTGATATTCATTATGAAAAAGTTATAAATAAGATTAGTAGTAAAGTGGGATATTTATCGACAGTTTCTGGATGTCTGAGTTCATATAGCAGAAAAATTATCTATAATACCATCATTCTTCCAAATTTCTTGTACTGTTCGACTATTCTATATTTAGCAAATAATTCCATACAAGACTGCAAATTTTACAAAATAAGTACATGAGAATAATACTAATTAAAGATAAATATACTCCAATTAGGCAAATGCTTAGCAAATTAAAATGGCTCAATGTAAAAAATTTTATCAAATATCTTGTAATGGTATTCATTTATAAAGTAAAAAATAATATATTTCCATCAAGTTTAACTAATTTAACATCATCAACTGTCGACCATCATTTACATAATACCACAAATAAAGCTGACTTCCATTTAATGACCAAAAAGTATAACATATGCTACAAATCTGTATTTCATCAAGGGTTGATTGAATATAATAAATTATACTTGGAGATAAAAGACCAGAAAACTTTGACAAAACTTAAAGTAAAATTGAGAAATCACTTGTTAAATCTACAATTATAGGTTGCCCAGCATTTACATCATACACCATATGGCTTGAATTTACTAGTTCTAAGTTGTTTACAATTGTTCTGTTTATGTAGCCAAATGTGTTAAATAAATCTTTCTACTACTACTACTACATATCGACCACAATCACCACAATCTTACTAATTTTTATAATCTAATCTAAAACGTTTTCAAATTGGGTAATTAACAAATAAATGGCGTTAAGTTTTTTTAAGTTAAGCCAAAATTTTGTAGTTAGTAAGAAAGTAGGTTAGTAGAGGACCTCTACATGTTTTGAAAACGAATCTTACCTGGAACTTGTCTGGCTTGCAGAAACTGCTCAATCAGGTCTAACGTGATCAGAGATTGACTGAAAAGTAACAGTCTATCGCCCAGAAGGATGCTTTCTGTTATTATACAGAACAGGATTTCGAACTTGGCCGAGTTCTCGATGCAACCGGGTACGTAGTTTTTCAGTAGATCAATCGCCTGGAAAAATATGCAAACTGTAAAAAAATGCAAAACTACAATAATTAAACAATAGATCCATAAATAAATTGGCAGAAATAATTAATTAACCGCCTGATGTCAAAGCGAAAAAATCAATGAATAAAACAGAAAGTATATGGACTAAGTAAGATGCAAAAGGATTAAAAGTTGTTTTATATTGATTATTCATAAAGTCATTCAACATTCTTTCAAATATTTTGAGATATAAAACTGTCACGCTGATATAAGGTGAATTGTCGAATCACTGGTTTAAAAAATCCGGTAACCTACCCAATCATAAGGTATTCCACTATCTTCCTTTGACTCCTTCAACTGTAGAGGATTCATCTTCATGAATGGATTCTCTTCGACCTTAACTTCACTTTTCACTTCCGTCTTCAACTCATCTTTCACTGCCATAACATCGCTATTACTTTCAGTCTTAATCTCACTTTTCACGTCCGGTTCTTCTTTTTTCGGTTCTATCTTAATATCACTGATAATGTTTATCCTTTTGCCTGGATTTGTGATCGGCGGCAGTTTGATATCGCTGATTATGTTGATTTTAGGTTTCGACTCTTGGCTCGCCTCGCTTTTCGGACTAACTAGATTCGTCTTGGTGCTGGTGTCCTCTTTTTTTATCCAGGAATTATTGCTGGCGTTTCCGATGCCGAAATAGTTCGGTTCGAAACATCCGTCTTGGTTCCAGAAGTTGTTCTGGTCGAAATTGTTGAAGCCGGGCAGTTGCTGATTCGCTTGGGTCTGCATATCGCCGCCGAAAGTTTTGTTTTGATTGGTTTGTTGGACAAAACTATTCTCCTGCTTGTCGATTTGACCTGTAGTGTACAAAAAAATTAAAGTTTTTGAACGCATATTCTTTAATTTTTTCCATTTGACTCTAACAATTTACAGTAACATTGTTCTCAGATTTCAAGAGAGCATTTAAGACTATTGACAGGGAGAAATTGTTAACGATATTGCATTGCTATGGATATTTAATCGATAGAAGTCAAAGAACTAAAATTGGCAATACATTATCAAACATTAAAAACATTTTGGTAGGTGTACCACAGGGTAGCAAATTAGGTCCATTACTATTTATTTTATATATTTACGATATTCCTGATATTTTGCAACACTGCAAAATTCAACTATTTGCTGATGATACATTAATATATACACACGAATATATATATATATATATATATATATCAAATAAAGACATTGAAACCGCAATAAATGTAAATAAACTTAAACTAAACTCAAACAAAATAAAATACGAGTATATGCTAATAGGAAAATATTTAGATCAAACGACGATAAATCTTACAATTAATCATAAAAAAATTGTGTCAATCGAATCATTTAAATATTTGGGCATATACGAAGACAGTAAATTAAAATTTGAAGGGCACTATGAATATGTTATTTCAAAAATATCCAAGAAAATAAATTACTTTTTTTAGAATTTCGCATAGCCTAAGCGTTTATTCTAAAAAAATTGTGTACAATACTATCATTCTTCCTCATTTGTTATATTGTTCGACTATTTTGTTCAAAGCAAATGAAACTGTATTTTAATTAAAAATAAATATATTAGAATACATTTTATGCTAAAAGAACTACAGTGGTTAAATATCAAAAATGCATAGCCATATTTTTATACTCAAGTTAAAAAATCATCTTCTACCAAATCACTTAGAAAATTTTATTGTATTGAACAATGAGTGCACAATTATTCTACTAAAGGTAGTATAGACTTTCATTTACAAAACTGCAATAGCAATATAACGAGCAAGTCAGTATTTCAAGAAGGATTGTACGAATTCAATAAATTAAGTAATGATATCAAGATGTGTATCAGTATGAAAATGTTCAAAGGGAAATTGAAAAAATATCTCATGGAAAACCAGAATTCATAGTAATGAAATTTTGTATAAAAATATTATTGCGATCGGGAATCGGTCAAACTTTGAATTTGAAAGTTAATAGGGAAACAATGCATGGTTTCCAAAACCTGATTCTTATTCGACAAATAAATCATTGCTTTATTTGTATCTTATGTTTCTTAGACATTTATAATTTAATACATTTTCTTTTCAGAGTTTTCGAGTTTCTGTCCCCATGTTTAGTAACCACCTCTGCTGAAAATAGTAGTTGTGATCTGGGTAAAAAAAAACATAAATTCTTCCTTACCAATTTCCATATAAGTACTATCGTTCTGCATATTCTGCAAAGATGCCAAAGCATTGCTGGTGGTGTTCGTGAGAGGCGTAAGAGACACGCTGCTACTCGGACTCTCTTTCGGTTTCGAACTCAGCGGAGTTAGAGAAATCCCCGACGGCAGATTCGCCAGGTTATTCGGAGTTGTGGTGGAAGTTGTCTGATTGTCCAGATTCAGGATACTTTTCTGATTCTGACTGGCCGATTCGGAATCGCTGTTGAAGTGTATCGGACTCTGGAAGTTCTGGTTGAAGTTGCTGTTCGCGCTCGGGAAAGTCGACGGGAACTGCGCGTTCTGATCGAACTCCTGCTCGTAATAGGGACTGCTGTCGGCGAAGTTCGGGAACGTCGAATCGGTTTGATTCGCGAAGTTGTTCGACGATTGGGAAGTGATGGTGTTGGCGAAGGACGTTAAAGGGCCAGAGGTGGAAGTTGTCGTCGGTTGTGCGCCAGTTGCGGCCGGAGGAGGTGGAGTTGGATGGTCCGTTTGGCTGTTGTACGGTGTGACAGACGCGGCAGGTTTGCCGTTTTTCCCTTTCGCCGGGGTTTTGCGTGGCTTGCCGGGGCCGCGCTTTGCCGGTTTCGATTCTTTGTTTACCAACACGTTGCCCACCTCTTCCAAATCTGAAATGAAGGCATAATCAAAACAGTTGGAGATTTTGAAAATACCCAGGTAAGAAGATGCAAGGTGATGACGCTTCAATGCAAAAAATGCTAAAGAGTTCTGAAACCTTATTTTGAGCTGAGTAATGCAGCTTTTGGGACCATCTGTTGAACTCATCAAAAAGATTCAAAATCTTCGCAATAAATTTTCCTGAGAAACAGTTTTGGTCGAAATCGTGGACAAGGAAGAGAAAATTTGACAATTTTCTTCAACAGCATCTCATGTGAAAATTTCTCAAAACAAAATTTCCATTTTCGTCTTTCGTTATTACGAGCGAAGCAATTTTGGTACACTGGAATAATATTGGAGGCTGATTTACAGTATGAGCGTGAAAAAAGGCTACAAACTTAACAAGCACGATTTGGAGTAAGAAAAATGACATCCTATTCGTAATTCACAAAGATTACAAATAGATGCAGAATGCCTTCAAACTTTTCTATTACTGGACAAACTCTTCCACTCGAACGCCCCTAGGAAATTCAGTTCTTAAGCCGCGAAATAAAAATACCTTAGAATTGGATTTTTTGCGACTATAATTCTACCCTTCATCGCTACGGAAACTAAAGTAACATACCTATATCGACGGCCTCTCCGCCAGCTCTCTTTTTCAGGAAATTATACAACACGTCGGGATGATTCCATATCTTCAAGCAGACAGCAAACGCTTTTAAAGGATTCGGAGTGGCTTGAATTCGCACGACTTCATTCATGAAAGTTTCGTAGAGCATTCTCTGGAACGGCGTCATTCGGATCAACAGGACGTACTCCTCTTTTTGGGGAAGCGCTGTTTGAAGGACTGTGTGGGACCGTCTTTGGACAAAACCTGCAGAAAAATAATTGGTTAAATTCGAATAGAAATATAAAATTTTCTGTTTTTAGTATAATACCAATCTGGAGTCTTACCTAGCAAAAGTGAATGCAACACGTGCGCTCTATATCGCATAAGTTTGATATCAGCCTCCGTAGAGTCGATACATTGGCCGTTCATAATCGGCCTTTCGAACATATTGCAGAATTCCGTTTTCGTACCTAAATAGTTTGGACGAACAAAGTCGACCATGCACCTAAAAAAAAATAATAATAAATGCAAGAGCGTCCTTTCTACTTTACAATATTGTTTTTTAAATCACCTCGTATTTTGTATATGAAATAATAATATGAAAACAAAAGTTGACACCGAAAACAGAAATATCGTATATGCACCCATTTACGAGTACCGAATACCTACCAATACTCCATGAGATTATTTTGCAAAGGGTAACCGGTCAAAACGACACGTCTTTTGGTTTGCATTTGCTTCAGAGCTTGCGATATGGACGCGTGCGAATTTTTTATACGATGCCCTTCATCGCAGATTACGAGATCTGGACCCGGTGAGACCAAAGCTGCTTGCACCTCTGAAAAAAAGGACACACATTGGTACATCTATTCAAATGAAACAGTTGCTAAGATTGAAGCTAAAAACGAAGAACTATAAGAAGTTGGAGAGATATATACCGGGTGCGCCATCTTTCATGTCGGTATGTAAACATGAAATCTTCCACCGTCCCGTAGTCGAGAAAATTCGAAACCAAACGACGGATAGTGTCGTTAGGATATTTTCGACGATATGCACGTTGCGTTAACACAACTGAACGACGATTTTCAATGTACATTGTGACTATTTCGGCGCGTTGTTTCGGTGTAAAGCGTTACATGACTAAAATTGTAGTAAATTGACGTTTCAGAAACACGTATAACCCGATCACTCGGTTGGTAAATATCAAAATCATTCGATGTTTCAATACCGACATAAAAGATGGCGTACCCGGTATATGCAAATTGTCGGTTTTTGATTTGTAAGGTTAGTAGATTTGATCTCTTACTATTTTCAGAAACATACTGATTTATCCAAAAAAACCGTTATATCTCTGACCACTTATTAATGAATAAACCCCTGCAATGAAAATGCGTACCATCAAAAAGCATTTTATTCTTAGTATCCTCGGGCGGTCCCTCTTCCATAGACATGGCCTTTTTCGACCTCGATTTTGGGAATTTTCTCAAGCTCAACAGCCTGAACTGTTCGTAACCGATCAGTAGAACGCCACCGTTTGATCGCCATTCTCGAATCACTGCCGCTCTCGCAATCAACGTTCTATGACTATCGTTCAGTACGTGCAGGTTGAAGTTACGAGGTCGCACCTCGCCATGTGCGTTTAGCGGACTGAAAATTAAAATATTATAGGCTAAATCTATCCATGTATACTAATACCAAATTAAAAAACATTTGAAAGCTCGGTTATTCAACATTTCAAAATCATACAAACAAATTTGAAATGTGAACTTTCTCACTGGTATAACTATGTTCACTTGTAGAGAAACCATTCTGTTCAAAGAAACATATCCTCACTCTTTTCAGATTAAATTGTATGTATGTTACGAGAAAAAAACTTGGACAGACCATGAACAAAAATATCGGACAATGCACGACCGTATATAAAACAGTCGGAGAAATGTCTCTATTTGTTTTTAAATTCTAAGGTTACTGCTATACTACGATTCCAAACTTCGACTTTTCTAAAAGCAGAATTTAATTTTAGTCTCCCGCTATTATAAACGAAATTATGCAGCCCAGGGTAATTTGAAATGAAAACATGAAAATCTGAAGTGGAAAAATCTTAATAGTTATGTCTTTAAACTTTGACGTTTCCTAATGCAAAATTTCCAATTTCGTAATATCTAGGTACAAAGTGAACGAAAGAGTTGTTGTTTTTAAATGAACAATGTTACGTCATTATTTTCAGATTTAGAAATAAAGGACCTGCATGCAGCTCTAGGATTGCGTTTAGTTATGTATCTAATAGTTCGTTTTTGTACAAGCAGTTTTAAAGACAATTTTGGGAGCATACACACCATAAGGAAATGTTAAATCTCAATCTATTTTCAAAGAAAGCAAACTAACTTATTAAGGCTGTTGTTTAAATTTATTAAATCATTGATACGGATTAAAAATAGAATCGGACCTAAATACTGATTTTTGAGGTACCCCGACGTCTATATTCAATGTATTTGAAAAACTTTGATTCAGAGATTATCCTAGTCACTAATGCCATTTTCGAGTCACATTTGACCTACGTTGCACTTAGACACATTTCCATCGATATATAACAAAAAGGCGGAAACTCCCATAAATCCATTATAATACCTAGGTTTTTTGCATGATTTTATTAGTTTTTAAATTTAAATTTCCTTTTTTAACGCACTACTTTTTGTTTTATTTGCATATAGCAACATATTTGTCTTTAAAGGGTTCAAACGAAGACTTGACTACTACTAAACTTTTCAGTTTGGGAAAGGTCTTGATTAATTTTATTATTAGCCGTTTCCAGGTCATTAAGAATAGAAAATCTGAGTATCGTCGGCAAAAAATTGTATGCTGCACGATATTATCTCTGTTTCTAAATCTGAGATATATAATGAAAATAACAGGGGTCCTAAAACAGATCCCTGTGGTACACCAGTACAAATTTTTTGTGCGGTAGAGCACTGTTGATTTAGACAAACTTTTTTAAACCGATTTTCAAGGTAGGTTTGAATAAACGAAAGAGAGAATCCATAATAACTGCATTTAGACGCAAGAAGTATAATAATTTTCGCGTACCTGTTTGGCGCATTTTCCGCAATCGGCAACCACATATTATACTCGGCCATCCAGTTCTGCAACGTGTTGATCGGCATAATGCATAGTATCGTCTTGGCCGGCGTATACCTGAGAAAGACGTCTGAGAACGTGACGATCTGCAGCGTTTTGCCCAGGCCCATCGAATGCGCCAGGATGCATCCGAACCCCGAGGAACTGCCGAATCGGTTGATGCTCTCCACGACGTTGTCGTAAAGGAAGCGGACGCCGCCGATTTGATGGGGTTTGATGATGCGCGATATTTGCGGCGCCACGAACACGTCGGGCTCCTCTTCGGGATGGCCTACGTTCACCAGGACCTGGCACCAGCACACTCAAATCAAATACTGCTGCGTATGTTCCAGATATTTGATGCAACATATAATGTTACACTTTACATTAATCGCCCGAAAATAAAGGAAAATGTTGAAAGAGACTTAATAATCATTGCAGTCTGGTTCAGACATAAAAGCCTATGCTAGTAGATACGAATGTAAAATTACAGAAAATGGATTGAAAAAAATGTGTAAATGGATAATTATACAAAATTGACACTGTAACATTAACGCTAAATAAATGTTCAACAAACAAACAATGCCACGGTATGTATGCTTATGTTCTCGGATGCACAGCTTTCAATTATATCGGGTATATTATGGTGGAATATGTTGGTCAATGTCGCAGTTTAATAAAACATTTAACTGTAAGATCTTACCCTTCCTTGTTCGTCAGGTTGGTTGAATTCATCGTTGGTATGCATTCCAGAATTTGCCGGATCATCCTGATCAGGTTCTTCATTATCACATTCAGGTTCGGAGACCACGACGCAGTCATCGTCTGACGATATGTCGATCGTTTGCACTGGAGGTCTGCCGCCTGCAATGTTTCTTTTTATTGACATTGTCGAAATTACCAAAGAAAAGGGCTAAAAAATATACAAATGCAAAGTCATCCACCCATCTGCAAAGCTTTTTGGGAGGCCATAGGATAGAATAAAAAACGTTCGTCGTCTCTTTTGGGGGTGTAATAATGAGGCCTCATCGAAAAAAAAATCAATGACAAACTGTTTGCTTTCACGGTCTCAATTAGAACTTTAAAGTTATAACATTTTGTCACATTTACGTGATCAGCGGGATCTATTCGTAATTAATTCATGTAATAAAATAAACTTATACTCAATAAAATGTTTTTGTCTTACAAAAGTATGTTGTCTTTAATTTTTTTTTTAAAACGCATATTTTGAATCTAGTACCTGAAACACTTGTTTTAAAGGTATCTTGTATTCCAGTTTCTTTGAACAGGGTATGGGAATCATTATCCCACAGCTCTTAGTTTGAGAGTGGGTTATTCTCTATCCAACAAATTTCATTTTAATTACTTAAATAGATTATTTTCATCCACTTTTTAAGGATGGTGAAATTTATTATCATTTTTTCAAATTTTGATTCTCATCCATATAAAAAAATAATAACATTCAGAACATGCTCGTTAGAGGCAAATTATTAATATTTCTCCATAATCCTCAACAATACTCCACTGAGTTCGATATGGGATTGATAGTAACGATGACAAACAAAAGTAAAAGTGAAAAATAAAAAACAAAAAGCAATAGTACCAGGAGGTATCTCACTTTTCATCCCATGCCTCATCTGCGCGTCCATCATGTATTTTTTCATCTCCTCTCCTTCGCTATCGCTGTCGCTGTGCCTCTGCATTGGCGGCATGAATTTTTTAGATACCGGAGCTATGCTCACTGAAGGAGTCAGTTCTGCGCCTTTCGGTCTCGGATGCTGCAAGTTTACATAAAATTTTTTACGCAACCTCGTAAAATTCAATATAAATAAAATATTTAAATTCCTTCCATATCCTATAAATTACCGTTTTTCTTTATATAATGAAATAATACGGTAACACACCACCACAAACTTCCTAACTATCAAGTCAAACATTTAAAAAAACTAGTTGGGGAACGTTTTTTTAATACTGAAACAACTTAATGATGCCCTTCAACTTTTATATAATAGGTCTTTTAAACATTTTTATATTTATTTCAGTTAGAAATTAAGGTAATGCATGACAATATCAAGTTTCCTATAAAAGCTCAAGTAAATGTTATAGGGATTATGTCAAGAACAAAACGGTGAATTCAGTTCACACTTAATAAATTTCAAATGACAAATTGCATGAAACATACAAGAAAATAAGAATTTTCGATAATTACCTGCATCATGGCTCTTGGTCCTTTGTATCCAGGGTGATGAGGATAAGGTGCTCCAGACTTTGGCACTCTGAGCAATTCAAAGGGACGTTTTGGCAGTCTTGTCATCGGTTTGGTCTGACCATTTGGCAATTTAACCAGCACTGTGTTACCAATCCGACTTGACGAACCTTCAAAATTATAGGAATAAAAATATTTAAATTTGCGTATCAGGTCAAGACAATCGGTCTTTTTTCTATCCGATTCCAAAGAGAGATCAAACAAATAGCATAAAGGTAGTGTGTAAGGTATTAATGACATTGTTTCTTTACGAAAAAAAACGTACCGGCTTTTGGAAAGCGGTGTGCGGCACTTCCTCCTTTCAGCATATCCATGACTTTCTGCTGATTCCTCTCTAGCGCCGCCTGTCGCTGCAGCTCTCTCAGTAACCGTTGTTGTTCCTGTACTCTCCGCAATCGTTCCGCTTCTTGCCTTTGAGCTGCCAAAGTTGACTCGTCCAGTTTCGTCTCGTCCATCACCTCGCGAATGTTGCGACGCAGTGCTATGCCCTTTGGAAGATTGGCTGGCAGTTCCTCGCCATCTGCACCTGATTTCAAACGCGTTTAAAAAAAAGCGAATAAAGGATAATATGAACAACCAGAATTCATATTAGTTGCTAGATACAATGGACCTCCGATAATCCGGCCCCTGTCTAATTTGGCGCCCCCTGTAATCCGACATGTCTTTGAATATGTATTACATACATAGGTATTTGACAATCTTCGCTGATGCAGATCACGCAGGTTTGAACAGGTTACAACTTGTACGCGCCACCGCTATGGTGCTCGACGCGTAAGCATTGTTTTACTTAGTTTGAATTTAACTACTTGTGATAGCGGTACGGCCTAGCGTGCGTTCATTGTTTACTATTCATTCATTGTGTATTAAGTATAGTACCTATTAATGTCATCACAAACTCAGAAGCGAAAGCACAAAACATTGACAATTAAAGAAAAATGTGATATTTTAGATCGCTTAAATCGCAATGAAACTTTCAGCAGTTTAGCAAGTGAATACGGCGTAGGCCGATCTACAATTTATGACATTAAAAGAAACCACGAGATGATCAAGAAGTTTGTGTCAACTACTGACTGAAGGCCAGGCAAGAGACAGACACTCAAGAAAGCTGAACATCCAGAAGTGGAAGAAGCTTTGTACATGTGGTTTCTTCAGGAAAGAAATAGACATGCACCAATTTCAGGGCCCATGTTGGCCATGAAAGCTAATTTTTTTTATAAGGAAATAACAAAAAAAGATGATTTTGTGGCCAGCAAAGGATGGCTAGAACGTTTTAAAACTCGTCATGGCATACGTTTAATGACTATTACAGGAGAGAAACTTTCTAACGATGCCACCTGCATAGAGCCCTTTAAATTAAGATTTTTGCAAAAGGTAAATGATTTAAATCTTGACCAGTCACAGGTGTACAACGCAGACGAATCAGGGCTTTTTTGGCGTGTGATGCCTAACAAAACTTTTGTTTCTGGTAACGAAAACTCCGTACCTGGTCGAAAAGTAAGTAAAGAGCGTGTAACCATACTACCATGTGCTGTACACTATTACGGACAAAAAAGTGCATGGATGACAAAAGACCTTTTCAAAAAGTGGTTTGATGAATGCTTCGTACCTGAACAAACAATTGAAAGTTTTCTTCATCAAGCTTTCTCAATCTCAGCAAAAATCTGATATCAAATTTATGATCTACAAACTCAGTTTACCCAAAACCAAGATTTTTTATTAAATGTAAGAATATTTGAAAACAGCCTCTCAAGTATATTGAAATCAATGTTTTAAAGATTATATCAAATACAAAAACCAATCTTAGTTAAATTAGTACATCCTTACCAAACTTTTTAGCTGGAGTAACCACAACTTCATTTTCAGTGGGTGCTTCAGTCTTCTTGACAGGTTTCTCTCCTTTTTTTACTGTTTCAAAGCTGATCTCCCCCATTTCTTTCAGTTTTTCTTTGATATCCACTTCATAATCGTCTTCTGGCTCTTGTTTTGGCTGTATTGGCGGACTGGTGCTACTTGATGCAGGAACCTCTGCCTGCTCTACCAATTTCTCAAAGAATGAGTCACTATTGCTGCCTTCATCTTCATCAGAGTCTTCTTTGCCCATCTGAGATTCCTCTGCTACCTTCTCCAACACTTTCTGATTTAATACTTCATGGGCTGCTAAGTCATCGAGTTCATTACCAGATTCATCAATATCAGATTCAGTATCATAATCTGATATTTCAGTCTCACTAAAGTTATTGAGAATCATATCTTCTGAGGGTTTCTTCTCTAAATGGGGTTCATCTAACTTTATCTTCTTCACAGATACTGTAGAAGGCAGGTTCAGTTCATGGTTTCGTTTCAGGTTAGGGATTGGTGGAAACTCATCTTCACTCTCGTCAGGGTTTTGCAAGGTTTCTTTCGGTTTCTCCGAGGGCTTGTCCATACCAGCAGAATCCTTTTGGGTGGCATTTTTGGGCTTTTCAAGTCTCTGTATTGTAACTCCGCCTCCCAATCTGGAAAGCACTGGATCCATCGTGCAAGAGTACTCTTCTTCAAGCCGACTATATCATTGTTTTTCAATTTGAAATGGGCCTGTTCTGTTTGTTTATATGTACGAATTCAAATAAGCGGCCATGGCCGTCTGTTTCTTAACCCGGCACGAGCCATTTTCAACGAAATATCGAACATTTAATATGCTTTTCGACAGCGGAAAAAGTTAAAGTTCATTTTTACTCATACCACACATAGTTTTTGCTATAGTAACGTATAGAATTTCGCAGATAAACGAACTACAGGGACATTGGATGTCAGCGATTTTTCACTAGCTGGATGTGCGTTTACCAGGAACCTATTCTGCAAATATCATTTTTTTGATGTCTCTGTCCCTTTAAGCTACACTGCACACCCCGAAAACACTATAAATTAGGTTTTTAGATTGTACATTAATAAACACAATACCAAAATGGCATTGTCCTAAGACATCTTTAGTAGTTCGGGAAGATGGATTATTAGACAGAGTGCGCTGATGCGCATAGCTTTGCGATCACTAATCAAAATAAATACAAAATGAATGGTATTTAATCTGACTGGTATTATCAAAATCTACTGATTTTATTAATTCACTTCCTCACATCAACATGCTACAAGGTGAACAATAAACAAATAATGGTAGAAGGAGGAAGGACGCAAATATTCAACAATGCGTTTTTATGAATTTGTTAATATAACCTATACAAATTTTCCTAAATCTTTTTTTTCATTTGACTTCCATCAAATAATAATCTTCAATACTTTCTTTTCTATTCTTTTTACAATGAAGAAACCAAAAATATTCTGAATTTTTCAAAAAGGTTGGCAACCATGTTCTCGTTATACATTTTTTTTAGCTTACACGATGTTGTCCATAATCAAATCCAAGCGAATAACCAAAATTTCTGTGTTATGTGCCGCGGTTATAATATGGTTCAAGATGACACACGGGTTGATGACGTCAGTTACACGAATCGCTTGAACGCGTTGGTTTTAACCGCGGTTTTGTTACAAGTTGTTGATTTTAGAAAAGCGCGTATATAATCTCTGATTATTTTTATTATCACTTAATAATCGGTGCTTTTTCGTCTACAACTGTATATGGAAAGTTTAAATAAGAAACCTTTCATAATATTCATGGGAGAAATGTTTTCTTCAGATTTTTTTTTAATGATGGAACCATGGCTTTGTAGCTATGATAACTTTCAATTCTCTAAATTTTTCCGCATATCAAAGAAAACATTTATTGATTCAGCAGAAATGATGAAAAAAGATATTAGCAAAACCGTATACAGGTGGATATCATCTAGTGAGTTTATATGGCCATATTTTAATATTCTTGTGGTATTCTTGTGGTATATGGCTACACATACTTTGTTAAGCTTTGTTAAGCATAGGAACTACATTTAAAGTGTCCTCAAGAACCGTAATGAGTATAACTAATAAGGTGCTCCACTTTATGGTAAAACTGAAGTCAGCCTGTATCATTTTTCTCAAAATTGAAGCTGAAGTACAATAACAATATCCAATACCCGGCAAAATTCTAACTTGTCACATTTCAAATAATAACCAGAAATATAAAACTACTCTTGAGTTGGGTAAATACCACAATTTTGCGGTGATAACTATGACATATAACAGCTGATTCGTGACGTCACGGATCTTATAACCAAACTGATAACTACACTCGCTTGAACGGATTGGTAAATACCAACCCAAAATGGTAAATACCATTTCCATTTGGTTATCCGCTTGAATTTGATTTATATGTTGGCTGACAAGACGGTTGTTGACGTTTCTAAAGTCACCACAAAATGGTGATGGACTTTATGGTTCGGCTGAGTCAATCCAATCGACTCTTTTTAATATTCTAATTTATGATTATCATCTCATCACATGATTCAAATGTCAATGACTGTAATCGATTTTTGATTATTTACGTGTAAAATTCCTTTCTTATTATTATCTCAGAAGCTTTCTTTGAGGCTTAGTTCTGTATAGTTTATAGTGATTTTCTTTATAGGTGGGGTGGAAAAAGTATTTTGACTGCTATGCTATTTCTATTTCAAACTATAGTTTCACGTTCTGGCTCGGCGGGTCATTATCTGCTAGACTCAAATCATTTTTCCCAGACAGTACCTTATCGAGGCTTTGTGAAATCTCAGACACGGAAGATGCACGAAATAAACCACAAAAAATAGATATATTTCATCACCAAGGCCGTTACTCATGAAATACTTCGATCGGTAACACAATCAGTATTTCAATTTAACCAAATATCCTTGGTTTTCAGACCCTAAAAACACTTGTGGGCTCGTGGACTGTGGAGTCTTCTAAAAAGCAGTTATCATTCACCGTAATAGTTACAGTTTCCTTCAGTCAATTCCTATCCAATTGCTTTTTTTGAAATTGTGCTAATAGAAGTCGCTAAGTAAAACATTTTTAAAATTCATTATAGTCAAATTTGTTTTTAAAATATTTTGAGTCTAGCACCCAGGAACCGAAAGCAAAAACTTATTAGAGAGGTCCCTGAAGGTCCAAGAATACGACTGGAGGGGCCCCGTGAGAGCATTTACTGTGATTCAGTTGCCGCGTCCAGAGTTTATTTTTGGACTATTTTTTAGCTTTTGACGAGTAATAGATGATTTGTAAAACGTCATTCGCTATGGCGTTAGTGAAGTTCATATTTTTTTATGAACATTATTTAAAATTGAATATTAGTGTTGAATCTAAGTTTAGATTTGGTTCTACAAAACCAACTCATCATTTTTTTTATTGTCGCATCACTAGCATACTTACTTAGAAAATATCTCAATAGGTAGCGCCACCAGTAGCTTCTGTTCTCACTTAAGAGATGGCAGCATATGTATTATATCGGTTTGTTTGGTTACAATTGAAGCGTCAAGTTGCAAAACCCGCCTTATTCCACAAACTTGATTTCGAGATGATAATTGACAAATACTGTTTTACCCAAAGTTACAAGCTGCATTTAAAAAAATATAACTCTATTGTGTGGAGTTGTAATTTTGCATCTATTTTGTCCAGAAATAATCGTATATTTTTCAAGGAAAGAACAAACAAAAAAAATTGGATAAGGCGAGTTTTGCTGCAGCAACATTCCTGGTCTTGCTTCTGCTTTTGAAATAAAATTAAACAGTAGGTATTAAACAATGCTTTAATAGCAAAAATAGTTCTCTGGTAACATATTGTGTATTGTTGTATCAACCTATGACAAAAAAATCGAAGTTCTTAATCATTTTCTTCTTCCGAGAGTCTCTGTTGTCATTCAGTAAGTACAATGTTTTTATGAAATCCCTAATCGCATATGTTATATGGATAATGCTGCAGTAACATCATACTAGTGTAAGTGTAACCATAATCACAATGCAAGTGTATTAACAGATAAGACGGTTTTTGCCGTAGTTACAGATTTTTACAATCAATTTTAAATAGGAAGGAGCATTTTGTGGCTGTATTTATGGAGATTCAAGGTCTTCCATTAATATTATTTACTATCCCAATTTATTTAAAAAAATGGATAAGGTGGGTTTTGCAACTTTATGCCTCAATTCAATTGTGTCCAATATTCGCGTGCAGTTTAACGACATGTATCCAGTTGTTGGTTTGAAGATCCTCCTCAAATCACTTGTAGAACCTTGAAGAGCAGTCATCATTTACCGTTTATGTCACAGTTTCCTACAGTCTATCCAATCACTTATTTCAAAAATGTCCCAATAGATGTGGCTAAATAGATCATTATCATAATTATCCTATTCGAATTTGATTTTAAAATGTTTTGAGTTTAGCACGGAGTGTATGTTGTGAAAAACAAACTCAACTTGGCCAGGGTAAATAGAATTATCACAGATCATAAGCTCATATTTCAACAATTTATAACTTTCATAATCTTCAAAACATGTCAACAATCACAATCATAAGCTCTATGTTGGACTCTGCTTATTTTGATGCATGGAACTACTATGGTCCATCTTTAAACTAGAGACCGAACCACTTCCTTTTCCAATTAACTCTTGCTCCCTCTTCAACTCAATGTCTTTTTGTATCTTTGCCATCAATGCCTTCTCTTTGACCTCCTTGATATTTGCTGCCCTTTTCTTCAATCTGTTGCCCCTGTCATGCAACTGTTTCATGTCCTTCTTGATACTCAGCAGTTTATTGTGGTACGCTGCCATGGTACGAAACATATCCTGCAACTCTGGAGAGAACTGCGTTTGGGCCAATGTAAGATTCTCATCGTGGATTTGGGTGACGATAGCATCTTGCTTGGCATTCAGTTCTTTGAGTTGTTTCTCAATACGCTCCAATGAAGGTTGAATGTTCTGTAGGAGTCCCTCTGATAAATTGTCGACTGAACGCTCGTACGGATTGTTTTTATTATCGGACATGACCGTTGAAACAGTTCTAAAGACTCAGGACACGAAGTCGCTAAAAGTAGGGAAACAGGTATTAATAACTTGAAGTTGCTACAAACAAGCGTCTATCCACACAAAACAATAAGCAATAAAGCAATAGCGGCACAAAAATAACATTCTGTTTTTACTTTCTTGATAGAAGAACTATCTATCGGATTGGTATTAAACACATTGACTCACATAAAAAGATTACATTACTGTAAGAAAGATTTATTTTTTTATCTCTGAATAGATGGCGCCATTATACTTGAGTAGAGCGACATCTAGAAGTAGTACACTGAACTGTAATTTAGTCAAAATGGAAGCTGTATCGAATGAGGCATAGTTCTAAATGTGTATAGTAGATGGCGAAAAGCAAAATGCTTTCAGAATCTTAAATTTTAGTTCCAAGTGCATAATATCTTAAACTTGAAACGATATTGAACAATCTGTTTTACTTGGTAATAGGAGTATTTGACGGATTGGTTTTAAACTCATTGCGTCTGATAAAAAGATTACATTGCAGTAAGAGAGAACTTTTGATACATCTCTGGATAGATGGCGCCATTATACTTGAGTAGAGCGACATCTAGAAGTAGTACACTGAACTGTAATTTAGTCAAAATGGAAGCTGTATCGAATGAGGCATAGTTCTAAATGTGTATAATAGATGGCGAAAAGCAAAATGTTTTCAGAATCTTAAATTTTAGTTCCAAGTGCATAATATCTTAAACTTGAAACGATATTGAACAATCTGTTTTACGTACTTGGTAATAGGAGTATTTGACGGATTGGTTTTAAACTCATTGCGTCTGATAAAAAGATTACATTGCAGTAAGAGAGAACTTTTGATACATCTCTGGATAGATGGCGCCATTATACTTGAGTAGAGCGACATCTAGAAGTAGTACACTGAACTGTAATTTAGTCAAAATGGAAGCTGTATCGAATGAGGCATAGTTCTAAATGTGTATAATAGATGGCGGAAAGCAAAATGTTTTCAGAATCTTAAATTTTAGTTCCAAGTGCATAATATCTTAAATTTGAAACGATATTGAACAATCTGTTTTACGTACTTGGTAATAGGAGTATTTGACAGATTGGTTATAAACTCATTGCGTCTGATAAAAAGATTACATTGCAGTAAGAGAGATCTTTTGATACATTTCTGGATAGATGGCGCCATTATACTTGAGTAGGGCAGCATCTAGAAGTAGTACTTCGAACTGTAATTTAGTCAAAATGGAAGCTGTATCGAATGAGGCATAGTTCTGAATGTGTATAATAGATGGCGAAAAGCAAAATGTTTTCAGAATCTTAAATTTTAGTTCCAAGTGCATAATATCTTAAACTTGAAACGATATTGAACAATCTGTTTTACTTACTTGGTAATAGGAGTATTTGACGGATTGGTTTTAAACTCATTGCGTCTGATAAAAAGATTGCATTGCAGTAAGAGAGATCTTTTGATACATCTCTGGATAGATGGCGCCATTATACTTGAGTAGAGCGACATCTAGAAATAGTACACTGAACTGTAATTTAGTCAAAATGGAAGCTGTATCGAATGAGGCATAGTTCTAAATGTGTATAATAGATGGCGAAAAGCAAAATGTTTTCAGAATCTTAAATTTTAGTTCCAAGTGCATAATATCTTAAACTTGAAACGATATTGAACAATCTGTTTTACGTACTTGTTAATAGGAGTATTTGACGGATTGATTTTAAACTCATTGCGTCTGATAAAAAGATTACATTGCAGTAAGAGAGATCTTTTGATACATCTCTGGATAGATGGCGCCATTATACTTGAGTAGGGCAGCATCTAGAAGTAGTACTTCGAACTGTAATTTAGTCAAAATGAAAGCTGTATCGATTGGGGGTATAGTTCCAAATGAATGTAATAGATGGCGAAAAGCAAAACAGTTCCAGAATCTTTTAATTCCAAGTGGATATCATCTTATTTTGCCTTTAACACGTTTCCTGCCAGACATGTTTTTAAACATGTGTCCCTTACGCCAAACATATATACAACATATATATTTTACATTGAGCATTAGTGGGCCACCATATAAAAAAGACATTGGTCCCATCGGTGCCACATTCCTCATTATGGAAAAATCTAAGAAATTATACATATGACATTGCCGCAATGTTCTTACAGTGACATACGGCGGTGCTGTGCACGTTGCGATTGCATGTTAGGAACGCACGTCGTGTTTGCCGGTCGTGATTACCCGTCAGGAATGCACGTCGTGATTGCAAGTCAGGAATGCACGTCCTGATCATACGTCAGGAATGCACGTCGTGACTGTACGTCCGGAATGTACGTCGTGGTTACCCGTGAGGAATGCACGTCATGATTATATGTTAGGAATGCACGTCATCATTGCTCGTCAGGAATGCACGTCGTGATCATATGTCAGGAATGCACGTAGTGATTGCACGACAGTGATTAGGGTCGGTCAAGAATGCACGTGGAAAATGCACACCGAAACTGCCAGTCAAGGATGCACGCCGCGATCAGCCCGTCGAAAATGCACGTCGTGATTGCACGTCAGCAATGTACATCGTGATTGTATGTCAAGAATGCACATCCGGATTAACCATCGTGAGTGCCTGTCAGGAATTCACATCAGGGTTGTCGGCCACGATTACTCGACGTGGTTACCCGTCAGGAATGCTTGTAGTGATTATGATTGCATGTTGTGAGCGACTTTTATTACGATTGCAATACTTCCTTGCTGTTTTTGGGGGAAGTAAAAAAAATTATAGTGCGTGTAAAGTATTTCTTATGATTTTTAACTACCTAAAAAATCTCGTTTATGAATCAATATGGGGTGTAACAATTTAAAAGAACTCAAAAATGAATAAGACAAAACGGTAATATGTAAAGCTTTAAATCTTGAATCTTTAGCATGATTAGATAAAGTCACGAATCAATATAGGTATTAGAGGTGCTTTTTACAATAACTTATGCTATTTGTATTTTATCGGGTGAATGTGGCAGTAACCCGACAGTACTAGTAGTCGGAAAAATGTTATATTATTGGTAAAAGCTTGAATATATATTTGGAATCTTATACTTGCTGGTAATTGGTACCAGCTTTATCATCTAATTTGTGACAATTTACAAGAAGACATTTAAAATGCATGAAATAAATTAATCTCAATATGATTTTTTAACATTTTGAGGTCAAATTGGAGTGGCCGCTGACTTTACCATCATACTAGTCACAATCCAATAGCTTGACACTTGCCGACGAATGGCGTGGTCGTTATCAATCTGTACAGGGTGTTTTCAAAATTGAGTCATTTATTTTAACAGCTTAGTATCTACCATATGAGCACTGTATTTGTATTTGTTGTCGGTGAAAAGCTACCAGCATATATGATCACCTCTTGAACGCAAAATTCGTAATTACACTTTTGTCCAAATTGTCCGACCACTGGCATATTCACCCCATTTCAGTTGAATATCAACATTTCTATGATCTGGTAACCCCCGATGAGTAGAAGAAGTCAAGTCAAGTCCTACAAAGTATTACAGCACACATTACGCGTAGCTAATAATAACATCAATTATAACAAATAACAAGCATCTGTAAATGGTTGTGTGTTTCAAGCGCACGGTCAATTATCCGTAATTTTTATATAAAAGCAATTTCCTCTAATGGTAGTACCATTAAAATCGGAACAGTGATGCTTCTGAAAATCTGAATATACCTGCTATTTTAATAACAATTTAGTGGTTGAGTGCCTTCAGCGCCATGATACGGTATAATTATATTTTATGCATGGGGGATTTCATCTTAGAAGTACCGTTGCTTTTTGCTATGCTCAGAGGTCACCATACACCCATTTGGCTCTATCATGCTGATGCATTGTGGTAGGGCGGTCATGACAGCAGAAACGTTAGTAAGGAATATGATGTTGAAAAAAACTGAAAAACCTTTTCGGAATCGGAAAATGGGATTTTTGGGATCTCGATGTCGATTTTAGTGAAAAATTCACATTAGATTCGTGCTTGATTTATCCAAAAAGTGGTGGCGGGTTTTCGGCTAGAATGTACTTGAACCGTCCTAGAATAAACAGAAATTGCATCTGTTTTGATTCGACCATTCAAAAAGGACGCTTAAACCGCATGATAAAAAATGAAAAGCATGAACAATTTGATGCAAATAGATATTTGTGACATAACCTCAAAATAGAGCGCTGACACGGAAAAGTAGAAAACTATGAAAATCAAGGAGGCCATAAAGGCATCCCACAATAATTGTAGGAACGATTGACGATACGACCCTTAAGTTTCACAGTTTCACAACGCAAAGTTTGCCAGACTAGCGATGTGTTTATTAAAAATCCTTTTGATGATATCTACATCAAAACAATGAAGAATAAGCAACAGACAATACTTACGAAATCATATCTCATATCTGCGTATGCGAAAGATAGCAATCATCCTGTCGCGTTGCAAGAAAGCTGTCAGATGCAAACTCGTCTATTATGACTTGGATTGGAATACCACAGATAGGCGTGATAAATAATTCCGTCTACCTGTATCGCTCTGGCCATTTTACTTTCATCCAAGAACGCTCCCACTAAAATATTATCGAGCTATTGTACTTCCTTTCAACACTTGCTTGCATCGCGAAGGAAAAAAAATGATAAATTACAACGGCGATGAATATAATTAATAATGATTGTCTTGGTATGATCTTCGTTTCTCCTTTCCCACATCAAGATGTGAAGCAAGAGGCGGGTGTATGTTCTAAATTTAAGTCCTGGATGAAAATTTTTCAAAAATCACAGAACATCTGCGGTTTGGATAAAAAGTCGATTCACAATCAGCGTGGCAAAACACACCAGTTTCGTTCTCGAGTAATAACGGGAGATGAAATTGGAAATTTTGAGGAGAAAGTTTTAAAGTTCAAGGAGGCAAAACATTTTCATAGGCGAATGGTACAAGTTTAGTCTTGAGTATGATTTGTACTATTAGTATTTGCTGTTGTATCAGTCAGTGTCATTGGATGTCTACGTAACTCTTAATACACTATACATCAATATATGAGTATACTTCATTCTTCACTATTTGACGTATCATGGGTGCGCGTTTCAATTGGGTTTTTCTTGGCTAAGTACGTTTTTTTATAGTGTCCATCAATGCTCTACACGTTGAACAAATACAACATATAGTGATAAATAATTACGAATTACAGTAAATATTGAACGTGCAGCATTCACCATAAATTTCTGCGTATCCCTTCTCGGATAAACCGGGTGCATAGCCCACGATAAACAATAGATGGAGGTGCCCTAAAGTCTCAATTCCCTATACTACATATAGGAAACTTATACACCTACGAGGCGAAAGAATCTACAGGATGTCTCAATATTTCGTGGACATAGGAGTACCACGCATTTTTAGAATTCAAATTCTTTATTATCCTGAGCGACATTACAAAATATGTATAGGATTTGTAATAAAACAACACAAAATAAATATGTGTATAACACAAACAAAATAAACACACAAATAAATCGTAAAATAACAAACTCAGAGACGGCATAATACCATTTACTTACAAAAAATTCTGTCAGTTTAGCCTTAAAATTATCTATATCACCACACTATTTAATATGATTTGGTAGCCTATTGAAAATTCGTGGACCCAGTAGTTCAGGAGATCAGACGCCGATCTTATTCTTGACAAAATACAAATTCAAGTCTCCAGCTTGCCTGATCGAGTACGAGTTTGAATTGTTTATAAAGCTATTTTTGTGAATAAAAGTATACACAGCCATTTCGTACAAAAATAAAGATGGTAAAGTTAAGACGCTTAAAAAGTATCCTTACAAGAATGCCTCCGATCACACATCTAACCACTATTTTCTTGGCCACAAATACACTATTTGTTCTATACTTTGACATTTTCTGCAACAGCACTTCGTGACGGCATATTTGGACACCCTGTATAACATTATTAGAAGAACGGAAACATTCACTTTTTTATTACCAACAGCTACCAGATTTCGGATGTTTGCCATATATCTTTCTAACGATTCGCCAGATCGAGACTAATCCTTTCTTCTCACTTTTTGTACCATATCGATACAGATTCAGACGGCCATGATTGATGACATTTCGCCGTCGGTGTGGAATGCGTTTTTACTGCTACAAAGGTACTGCCGACCGATTCACGAGAGCCGAGGCATACTTCCAGGGTATTCGTGATGTGTTGATGACCTCTTCGCAAAAAGTACCGCTGAACCACTTTCGATTCTTCTCTTTACTTGATAATGCTACCACAGACGTATCTTTTAATAAGCTACTTGGCTCATATATAATTTTGCAGAATAAATGTACTTGTAATGGCTTAGGAAAACTAAATACAGGGTGTCCCCAAAGTTGGGTCTTCCTCTACACGAAGTGTAGATCTTGAAAACATAAGCAATTTTTCTTAGTACCATATATACCAATCTCTTAAGGGAACCGAGATAAAGGGCTCTGCAATATCAAAAATATCTGAATACCGTCCTGTAGCCGCAACATCACCGACTGGTACAAGGTCACTGGCTCAACCCGACGACAGAACTCGGGGTCAGTGTATCAGGTCAGTATGCATCCTTCAACCGACGGTTTCGGTCACGCGTGTAGAGGTAATCGCGTAGACGAGAGTCCCTCAACAAGCACTAGAGACGCGGCTAGAGAAGTGCAAGTATCAAAAACTAAAGTGTGGCAAACGCTGCGTGAAGAGGGGCTGTATCCGTTTCACGTCAAACGTGTACAAGCCCTTCAACCTGACGATTTTCCAGCAAGAGTGCGGTTTTGTGAGTGGTTGTTGCATCAACATGACAATAATCCGGACTTTTTGAAGTGCATATTGGTGACAGACGAATCTACGTTCACGCGTAATGGGGTGAATAACTTTCGCAACACTCATGTTTGGTCAGTAGAAAATCCGCACGCTGTCCGTCGGGCACATTTTCAACAAACATTTTCGGTGAATGTTTGGGCTGGCATGGTGAACGGTATGCTCATTGGACCATTTATTCTCCCAAATCGATTGGACGGGATGCAATACCTAGACTTTTTACGCAACATTTTGCCTTCCTTGTTAGAAGATGTGCCATTAAGTGTAAGACAATCAATGTGGTTTCTGCACGATGGTGCACCGCCCCATTTTAGACGCGAAGTGCGTGAGTTTTTGAATGAATTATTTCCGAATAGGTGGATCGGACGTAATGGACCCGTAGCGTGGCCTCCGCGATCTCCAGACTTAACACCATGTGAGTTTTTTCTTTGAGGAGAAATGAAACGCTTAGTGTACAAAACTGAAGTGCATACGGTTGACGAACTTCGTCTCAGAATTGAACAAGCTGGTGCTTTCATTCGGGGGAGGGACTCCATTCTCAAAGCCTGCATCGATGCGTGGCTACGTCGGGCACGCACCTGTGTTTTTTAATCAAACGGCGATAACTTCGAACAATACCTATATAGTATGTTTACCTAAAAACTGAAAACGCGGCAACGCCGTCATATTTGTTACCTCTGTTCGTGGGATTTTATTTTCTGTTGGAGCGGTATAATTTCGGGCAGAGACGTACTTAGCCCTTCTCGTCAACTGGAGAGTGAGTACTTTTTCCTTTATTTTTTTTACTTGGTCGCCCTCGTTTCACTACACATTACCTTTGTTATTTCAAGGGTAGTTGTTTCTGAAAAGGCAAACCCCAACTTTACGGATGCCCTATATATATATATATATATATATCTTGAGACGTGGTCATTGTCGTCTAGACCAGTTAGGTGAAAAATTAAAGCTTCCGCCTTTTGTTGGGTACTTCGACAAAATTTAAGCAAAGAGGACTCTTTATACTTTTTTTAATTCTCTCTAGCTTTCAATGGACTTTGCCATCATCATCAGGAGCTGCAATTACAATGATAACAGTAGCAACAAAAGTGTAAAATGAATTTAAATTGAATCAACTTACAGTAGTATGTGAGGATGTTGCTAATTGTTGTTTTCGTATAGGATGAGGGAAACGTCCAGTAACATGGTGAGAGCTGGATACAAGGTACAATGGTTGAAATTATATAAAATATGACAAGACAAGTTAAAGACAGATTAAAAATTATTTAGAAAACATTAGAGCATTACGTCGTGAAGCCACTTGATGATTGCACAAAATGGTGGTCATGGAATAATGAGTGAGATGAACCTTTGACAGAAGGCCGAAGGTTGTCAATGTCTGTGTTGAAAGATGGAACGAATTGTGGGCGTGTGCCAAAACATTGCCAAATCACTTCAGATGATGTGATTTTCAGAATGTTATGAAAGAAATTGTTAAACCGACCAGAGGCAGTTGAATAAACTATATTTTAATTGATGGGAATTTTAAATTAATAATTATTAATAAATCGAAAGTGACTTTAATCACTTTTTTAAAGCTTAGTAGTAATGAAAGATCATCTGCATACTTTTAAAGATATATTTTAACGTCTGATTTAGGTTATTTTATAATTTTATCCTTGAAGTTTCGAGAACGGTGGAGATATTATAATTTTCCACTAAGGATGTCGACTTTGGAATAGAATGGTTGATCAATATTGAATCATGATAAATAAAAAATAAAATCGAAATTATCAAATACTGTAGTGTTAAATACAAATTTTATGTGGAAAGATCCATCACACTTTTGTCTGTTTAGGTACGTAAAGCTACAGCCAGTTGTGTGTTTGTTTAAAATGTTAAAACATATGTCTACTTCAGATGCTTTTAATAGCTACAATTTACACATTCTTCGATACACTCGATTATGCAATCGTGTACAGGGATGCCATCATGTGCACCACTATATTCATGAAAATACATGTTTCTGAATTTTGATTTTATACTTTTCCAGATTCCTTCGATTTTTGTGCGTTATCAAAAAAGTTCTGGCAAAATTTCAGCTCTCCACACCCCATTAACGTTTCTCAAGTTGTTGATTTTGTAAACTTTAAACGTTTTGCGTAACTAAAAGTTAAAAATGGCGTCAAGCAGCTTGACTCTACAACATAGCAACAATCTTTGATAGCAGCCCTAAGCCCAATTTCTTTACCTTAATTAAAAAAATGGTCAAGGTTCAATGAAATGTCGAAAAACAAAGTTTTGCAGAACTATTTTTATAAAATATATACAATATATATATACAGGGTGGCGCATCGAAAACGACACAGACGCATTTACTGGCAGCTCAGTTTTTTTTTTGGAAAAACGCTCAGACCCTTCGATTTTGTTTTCAAGGGGGACACAAGTTTGGCAAAAAATCACGTTAGCACGTGCAGCCCCCTGGCCGGGGGTGACACCAACCCTAAAATCTTAAATGGAAAGGCGGGTCGAGTGATACCTTATTTTAAAGGTCTTTCAATTCCCTTTATAATGATGTAAAATACATGAGCTACAGTTCAGCAGTTTTGAAGATTTATCGATTTAAAGCTTAAAGTAGACTTTAATAGGTATGTAAATTAAGGCAAACATGTGGATTTCAGTATTTGTTTGCAACTAGCTAAGGTATTTTAGAATGCAATTTTGTTTTAATAAAATTGTTAGTTAGACAATTGAGCTTTTAAGAAATATTTTGTTATAGAACGTAGTCGTAGGAACGTACTTATTAGAGCAAAAAAACAGAACAGTCTTATTACACATTTTAATACTTTTTTTATAAATGTTTACACAACAATTGTCATTTTTTTCGTTTTTGACCTTTTTCTTTACCGTTACTGGACCGATTTTCATAAACTACAAAGCTTTTTCATCATTGGCATAGTAGCAATCTTGTGTGAAAATTTCATCAATATCCGACCGGTACTTTCCAAGTTTTTTCGTGATGTACACAATGTAACATCCAAAAAACATAATATCTCATTTTCAAAATTTTTCGCTATTACATCCCCCGTCAGAAAGCGTGAACAGTAAAAACACAGAATACTGAACTAATGTACGTTTTTTCTCTTTTTTGTAATTTACGTCTTCATATTTTATAAACTTCCTGATACTAATGTTTATGATTCTAGTCTTTCGTAGACTGAACTGTTTCTCAACTGCTGCAGGTTTTATCAAATTTTGAAAAATGTGTCAAAGTACATCAAGCACGCAATAACGGCTGCATTATTGAGCATTTGAAAGTTCTTGCTGTATCTTAAATATTTAATTTGACACCGCGATCACATCTGGTCCTTTGCGATCGGTATAGGCATATTACTAGATATCAAACGACCAGTCAGGTTACAGGTTCACGTCTTACATAAAATACCAGTGGAGCATGTTTTATAGCCCGCAGGCAGCAAATAATGTAACATGCAAATGATTCTTGTTGAATGCAGCGAGGAATATGTCAAGTACGGCTCCATAGCAACCGAAATAGCCTCAGGCCACTGTTCTACGTACTAACATAACGGTACAACCAATAACAGGAAAATTATAGGTACTACATTCTTATGACAGCACTACCTGTATCCAAAGAATCCGAAGTTATTGCTTCAATCCCATAGATGAATGTAATTTGAAAAATTTGACGATGTCTACTTATCTCGTTGTCGATTCGAAAGTGGGTTCACAGGTAGTGCCACCGCTATGTCGCCATTCGATTCTTGAATATTTTATTTTCGTTGTTAACAAGCCGCATCAGTACTACTGTTAGTTATAGTCGAATGTAGCTAGAAGATCCTTCTCAATTCTTAATACACTGTCAGCCAAAATTAGCAACCCACCTGTCTAGACATTTAAATTTTTGTTACTGATCAACTGAGCAATTTATTTCAGAACAAACAGAATTCAAATGGTTCAGTATGGGGGTCACAGATCATTTTCCTTCACTGCCACTTCAGGGGTATCTCAGGGATCTAACCTAGGGCCCCTATTGTTTAGAATCTATATTAATGACCTAGCATTACAGTTAACAAACCTCTATCTATTTTTTGCTGACAACTTGAACTTTTTCCGTGAAATTAAAGAAAATCTCCAACGAGATGTTGATAGTTTAAGTGACTGGTGTGTGATCAATATATTGGATTATCTTTATTTTTCCAAACCACAGTCACTTATGGATTGAAAATACATTGTGTAACTTTAATATGAAACTTGAGTAGTAATCCTTTGAAAGTCGCGAGCATGGCTTGTAATGTTATTATTTATCAGCTAAAAACAAATAAAGCACAGCCTGTTCCACACTGTCTATGTAATATATTGTTTATCGTAGGTAGAGAATGGTTATTGCTTGTAAACAAAAGTATTTCCTATACACACAAAATTATGTAACTCATGATGATGGCATGGAAATTTATTTAAATTATGTTTGTTACGGTTTTAAGCTTTAATGTAACAAATGAAGCATATACCAACTTGAAATATCGTATAATAATGACGATAACATATAAGCGTGGGCAATACTAAATATGTTAGATGCACTGAAACATTATTAAAAGCACTAACTATATTTTTGAATGGTATTGTTAAGCTTTGAGCTTCATTGTCGTTGTACTTTTACGTTTCATGAAACTCCCAGTTATGCCCTAATATTGAGACGGGGGTTTTCTTTACCTTGGAGAATGATGAAAGAAAAAAAAACACCTAAGCAAATAATAATGTCAGTTAAAATTGTATCCTGACAATTTCACCATGTTTAACAGCCTCGAAATACTTGAAAACGATTGATAAATAAGTAATGTTGAGCAGAATAGCTTCTGATACCCCATTGAATAGCACAGTAATCTGCATAATTCTTGAAACGGCCTGTAAAAAAAGCGCTAAAAGCATAACTTTTCTTCTGAGGCAGTCGGCTGAAAAACGTTAATTTAAATGGCAACCCCGCGAGGTAATACGGTTGATATTGCGCCCCCTTTCGGTCATCACGCAAATCAAACTGAAAAGTGGCGCGAACGCGTATTTCGCTACTGGAAAATAGGACAGTGAAACATATTCCAAACAATTTTCGATTACTTATTAGATATTTATATGTTTTGAATGATTTTGTGTAATCCTTTTTGGAAGTTATGAGTATTTGGCCTCCCCGCGCTTCAAGTTTCGGGGGCAGGTACAAAAATGAGCAATCCAAGTTGCACATACCTCTTACATTTTCTGGCTTCCAAAAATATCCAATTACAACGTTGTATTGGCGCCGAAGACGGTCTAAAAAACATGATTGATCCTGGAAGGTAAGTGTCTGAGTAATAAGTTATAGATAAAAAGAACCGCATTCAAATGGAGGGTCCCCTTGGTGAGATTATCTCCAGTGGCGGCGGGCTATTGCTGTTGATGAAGTTTGACATGTAGGCTTAATTAAATCTTTATTTGTAAACTATCTCCAGAATTTTAAAAGCCAAATATTTCCATGAAATTTCAAAATTCAGGGAGAAGCAGGCTGTCTGATTACGCTTTCACAATAGGTTGCTGATGATCGCCCTCCTGTAAAATCTTTTCTTCTATCAGGGCCAGTGAAATAAAATCCATAGTTTCATCATTTCAAGCGCTCCAGCTCCTTTATTATAAATTGTTTGATCTATGTCTGTAGGAACATTTTTTATTAATTGTTTGAATTTCATTTCAACCCTGTATCCTTGAGTGCAACACTGAGAAAGTAGCAAATTTACTGAAATGTCTCCTTTTGATGCACAATTGCGCTGTTGCAGCGTTCGCCGGTCGTTGCGCGCATCGCAAAAAACCGCGATAAATTTCGAAATGAGATTTTATTTTTTTTACATCACGAAACACCATATCACTTATTTCCGTCGGTGGCTGAGCTAGTGGCAAAAATACGAAAAAAATAAGTTAAACCTTGTTTTTTTGACGTTTCAGATGCTCCATATCATTTTCGTAAATTTTTTGTGGGGTTTTTGGGGTTGTAAATGTAACGTCTTTAATATTTGTCAGAGACTCTTACATTAAGAAGCTTCTGATCCTGGTAATAACGGGAAAATTGAATGATAAAAATCTGATGTACAATGTGCATAAAATTTTGAATAACTATTGGCGTTGCGTGCATGACGCATAACTGCAATGAGCAACAAACTCGATGTGGTTACTGATACACCCCTACAGGACAAATATACAGGGTGACTTCGAAGTTGAGTCATTTATTTTAACAGTGAGTAGATCTGATCAAAAGAAATGTTTTTTTCCTTTAACATTTTTCTGGTAAAATTAAAGTAACAAAGTTATTGCCCTTTGGAAGTTTGAGTACCGCCCTGTCTCAATAATAATATTATGTGCTCGTGTTTGGCAACAACGGATATAATCCGCCTTATCGGTTCATCGTATCAGAAACAAAAAAGCGAAAGAATTTGGAACGATGTTTTTACAATTATTTTATTCAGTTGTATACAGTCAGTGTCAGTCGGTAACGCGTGAGTGAATAGTGGTGTCTGTTGCGTGGCTCAAACGAAATAAAAAATGGCACATGTTTATGCGGATCGGTTTCCCAATCGAGTGCAACCAACCCCTCGTGCCTTTGTTAATGTAGTACAACGGGCTCGTGAATCAGGTGACTTAAGACCTCACAGGGGAGGGCATGCCGGTGCTCCAAGACCTCACGATCAAATACAGGTCCGCACTGAAATACTTGTCGGGAGGATACTTTATAAAACAAGGTAAATTTTTTTTTAATTTTTATTTTATTTTTACACACATATTTTGGTTTATCTTCCTTCTACAATCATTATCTGAAAATTAATCACTCAACTTCAAAGTATTAGTAATATTTTTATGTTCGGAGTTTGCAGCTCGTACCATTTTACATATATCTTTATGAATTTTATGATGTACCACCTATTTCGTCTAACCTTTGCGTGTTTCCGTCTATGATGGTTCTCTGAATAGTTCGTCAAGTAGATTGACTCACCCAAATTGCGGGATTGTGCGCAACATCAAATCCGCAATTTCCGCGTCGATCCGGCAACACGGCGGCAATGTTTACATCCACACGCGGCCGCGAACGTGTGTGCGTAAAAACAGGTACCGGTATACCAACGAATCGAATGACCACCTGAAGAAGAAGGAATTCTTCTCGCAACTCGCAGCGTGCCGTGGAACCAACAGCCTGCTCGATTATTTTCGAACGTTCGAGTTCGCATCATGCGCGGCCTTTCTGCCATCGGCACGTTTTTTCCCGGTGCAAGCGCGATTTCGAGCATCTTCATGAATTGAATTATCGAAAATACCGCGCCCAGTGGGCCATGGATGATCCGCGACGAGACAGCTGACTGTCGCGCTCCCGCCGCCATCTGTCAACATCGAACGTTGCAACAAGTGCATCAGTGCGCGAGTGTTTGAGGAAAACTTCCCTCCCGTTTTTCCGGACTTTCTGGGATTATCTTGAGGAAGCATGGCCAGTTTCAGGGATTTGCAGTTCGATTGGTCGATGATCAATACTGATAGCGATAACTGGACCGAAGCAGGTGAGTTTTTTTAACTATAAAATCAAAACTAAGATAGGATTGCTAACCTGAAAATGGTACTAATCAAGTAAGCAGGAGAAGTGATGATAGAGATGGTCATTGCCGGATTCTTAATACCGCAATAACTAAAAAAAGTTATAGATGCTACATACTACAATATACTTTCAATATTATTGATCCGAGACCCTCAATACACGTATCTATTTTTCTGAATTTGATGATCCCTAAATGTACCACCCATTTCGCCTAACCTTTAATTTGTGTTACTCCATCTATGGTGGTTCTCTGAATGTTTCGTCAAGTAGATTGACTCAGTACTTATGACGCATTGATATATAACAGACACTGACCAACAAACTGACTTAAATGAAAAGCACAGTTTTGTCTTTAGGTAGTTGTATATTTTGAAAATAGATTCAGAGACGGGGGAAATAAAAAACATTTCAGAGATTCCTGCTCATTTTCCGATGATGTTCGCGCGAGATGAAAATTGTAGGTTGGAATGTATTTGCGATAAGTGGTTGTAAATTGTTGCATATTTAGTGTTAGTGAAAAACCCATATTATTAACAGGCTGCTGATCTCAGTGATATTCTATGCTCATCTTAGACATATTTTCCCTATATCTGCCATGGAAACAGAAATACGATGATAGGTTTGCTTTATATAGTTTGATATGCAGCGGAAATTTGTCGATTTTGCCTTTTGAACGATTTGACTAATTTTTTTTTAAAATCCAATCAAGGCGCAGGAAGTATAGAGTCAATGTACTTGACGCGATTTCTTCCTAGCTTTAACATACGCGTTCAATGATAATTATTTCATAGTTGGTGATATTGATGACCTAGTGTGAAGTGCAAGGTTAATTTTTTCTATCCAAGCATGTATTCTCGTAATATTTATATAAACACATCACCGTTCATTTTAATAGGACAATAAATATGTTCCATGTTCCATCTTTACTACCTATATACAGTACGTTACTTTTTATGGGTTGTCTTACCTTCTCAGGTTATTATTGCCTGACACAACAGTACTAATAACATAAAATTTATATCACCATGAAAACCTTTATCACGACGACTTTACGATGTTCTTCCTCTATAACATAAAAGTTGATGCAATACGCTTGAAACTTCAATAGTTTAAAAAAAATGTCATGTAGGTTGAATAGATGCAGTTATCAATAGATATTTTTGTTACATCGACGCAGCCGCTCAGTCTCAGGTCTAAATACCAGGGCACACCGACTACTCGGAGGATCTTAAAGAAACTTTGTTAGTCCGATTTTTGGACTGCCCCAGGTTAGCAGAGCAAAGGAGCGGTCGCATCGACCAGTTCTGGATGTACGAAGTTCGCCACTGTCAGGATCAGAGGCCGAAGTCAGGCGGGTCTATCTGGCAGGTACCTCATGGAGCAAAGCCCGTTGGCATAGCGGTAGACGAAAGCTGGAACTCCTAAACCCTACCAGATTGTCGTGTTCTCAAGCAGGGATAACCTCCAGGTCTCCCATCAGAGTGGAAGTCTGGTCGCTCTCAATTCCTGCACGTAGAGTGCTGTCATCGGCAAAGGTGTGGATCCGACTGGTCGTATAGGAAATAATGTTTCCCTCAGCAGGCTGTTCCGATATTTTCAGCGCGTAAAGTAACGTGAAAAGTCGTGGATAAAAGTGTTTGTGTATCTCGGGCGTAATAAAAGTTTATGGGTTAGTGGCAATTTTTACTCAATGCTTTCGTAACTTAAACAACTATTATATTTATAGCTCGTCCAATCTGTACCATGATAATAAAAACAAAGGAATAAAGGATATTATTACTTTGAACCAGATATCCTAGATAAAACCGATATCTGTCGATCAGATATTTCACCTGCCGCTGGTCTAGTTCCTACAGAATCCTTGGAATACCGGTCGGTGTGCGCAAGAATTCGTCGTGAATTGAACAAATGCGAAAGTAAAAGTGAACCAACACTGCACCACAGAACAGGTAGACGCATATGCAGGCTGTATAATCATAATTATGTTTAATAGTTAGTTATTTAATTCTGAACTTGACACCGCTCTTGCTCGCTGCTTGCTTCCTTAATGGTCCATTTATACCGTAAAATATTTCCGTTCTTCTCATCAAGTCATTCCCACGCAAGGTGTCGTAAATATTTGTAATATGTAGGTTCGCTTTATATTTTATTCTGTTACAACAAATGACATGGCATTTGCATAAAATGTTGAAACACCGCTCCCTTTTGCATATTTCTTCAGCTTGAGATCTAGTTGAATATGTATGTAGATCTCGGTTTACACGGACAAACAAATTTTCTTTACAGACTGTTTGGGAAAATCTGTTGAGGTATTTAGCTTAACGATAATGTTATGTTGAGAAATATTTGCTCGGGTACAAAAATTAGTTTAAATGTTTCAGGTGGAATCCATGTATAGGAAGTTTAAATCCAATAAATTATAGTTTTGAGAACTAAAAGACACGCGTTAACAGCTAATCGAACTACAAAGTAGAAAATAACGTTCAATAATAGGAGAGTTTGTGCTACTGCAACAGAAAGTTCAAAAATCAAGTATGACCAATCAATTTGGCATAAGATTGAATAAAAATTAACATATTAACCAAAAATTCAATCATAGAGAAAATACGTGGGGTTCTCGAGAATAAACGTTAGTATTATATTTTTCGTTGCTATTAACAAAATGGATATCAAGAAAATACAGATTTATACTGAAAGGCTACCATGCCTGAATACTTCAAAGACTACATGAATTGTATCGACATGAATTGACCAAAGAAGCTGCTAGATACGACTATCGAGAATTAATGGAACTTTCAATATTTCTTGGTGGAGATACAGAGAACAAATTTAAGATTCGACCATCAGGCTGTACTAAATTTCCAGCTTATACTTTCTAATAAGGATAAGGCAGCTCTATTATACAGGGTGGCGCACCCTGTATATCTGCCTGTTTCTCGTGACAAAATAGTACGTGAAACCGTACTTGCAATGCACTTTAGCGGTAAAAGCACCTAACCAGGATATATGCGTTTTAAAGGCAATGAAGGCCCACGAAAGAATTGACAAAACTATTTCAAAAGAAGCTTTATAAAAGTTCTGTCGGCATTTATGGCATATGTCAGACGAGGTCGCTGTGTTATCTCAGTTTGACGACGACGCAGATGAGAAAACTAAAGTTGCTAATTTATCCAAAGAAAGTCCATCAACCCACGGTAAACGGTGCATCCATCGGAAGAACTTTCTGGCCTACTTTATGGTAAGTCTGACGAATAAATTTTCCTGTGTCTTCGATATAATATGCTGTGAAAATAAACCAGCATAAACTGCGATTCTGGCAATAGATGGCACCTTATACTGTATTGTTGACCCGAGGCCAATCCTAGACGAAGCAGAATAGCTTGAAGCTTTCCAATCTTCGTAAGGTCTTATATTTTACAACTATATTTTGAATTACTTTGTAATACTGCCCACTTTTCCTAATTTGTGATCACGACTGTACACAAAGTCAATGCCATCGATGCGGTATAGAATCTGAATCTCGATTAGTATTCACAGAGAGCCTCGAGGTGGTTGTATGGCTAACTGGTATGTCCATTTCGCATAGGAATTCATTTTTAACGGATTCCTGGTAGACGAATGTAAAAAAGAAACATGGAACAGGTATCTGGAAGTGTCACGTTCCTTTTATAACCATGCATAGCCATACGTGTTTATGAGAACGCGATACATGCATAGATATGAATTCATGATGAGAATTTAGTCTTTGTCGTTTGTAAGTGATCGTGAGCTAGAAGTAATATGCCAAGAAATAGGGATATTTTGTAATGGGTGATTTTTTTGCTAGTATCTTTTTGGCAACACTGTTTTTGACAGATGACGCGTGAATCGTGTCTTGTGTCATTGTCAAACTTGTTCAATTTGGTCTATAATTTAACCATGAATCGACAACGGTTGCAAATTATTAATTTTACTATCAAAATTCATGCTCGGTTAAGAGAGTGCATCGAGCACTGCTTCCAATTTATGGGCAATTTGGTCGGCCTACTGAGGGAGCTATTCGGTAGCTTGTGACTAAATTTCGAACCCAGTTTACATTATTCGACATTAAACCACCAATACGCAGACGTAGAGTGAGGAATGAAGAAAATATTGCGGCTGTATCCGCCAGTGTTAGTGATGAGCGTGAAATGTCGATTCGCCGCCGTTCGCAGCAATTGGGCCTCTGTTACTCCACTACGTGGAAAATTTTGCGACAGGAGGAAGATCCACATTTTTATCGAAAAATTGTGTTAAGCGACGAAGCTCATTTCTGGTTGAACGGGTACGTTAACAAGCAAAATTGCCCCATCTGGAGTGAAGACCAGCCAGAAGCATTGCAAGAGCTACCAATGCATCCCGAAAAAAATCACTGTTTGGTGTGGATTATGGGCCGGTGGCGTCATCGGGCCGTACTTCTTCAAAGACGACAATGGCCGGAACGTAACTGCGAATGGCGAGCGCTACCGTGCGATGATAACAAACTTTTTTTGCCCAAAATGGAAGAGCTGGACTTGGCTGACATGTGGTTTCAACAAGACGGTGCCACATGCCACACCGCACACGAAACAATGGCCCTATTGAGAGGCGAGTTCGGTGAACAGTTTATCTCACGTTTGAGCCCCGTCAATTGGCCGCCAAGATCGTGTGATTTAACGCCGTTGGACTATTTCTTGTGGGGCCATGTTAAGGCTAATGTTTACAGGGATAAACCAGCAACGATTGACGCACTGGAAGCCAATATTGAAGCATTTATTCGTGAGATACCGGCCGATATGTTGGAGAGAGTGTGCCAGAATTGAACCTTGCGCACGAGCCATCTAAAGCGGAGCCGCGGCCAACGTTTACATGAAATAATCTTTAAACATTAAATTATATCGACCGTTCTATCGACTAAAATAAAGATTTAATCGTTTTTACAAATTTTTTTGAAAATCAAATATACCTCTTAAAAAATCACCCGTTATAAGGAACATTTACTGTTGCCAAAATTGTAGGAAAACATTACTTATTTCTTGGCCTATGAAAGAGAACTGATGTGTGGTACCTATCTGAAATGAACGCCTGTGCAAAATTTCAGATTTATCAGTTGAAAGAATCAGTTTTAAATTCCGTTGCAAGATTTTTCCGACAAACGCCCGATGAAACGGAAAGATTAAGTTCCAAAACTGTTAATTACCATGTCCATCATCGGAATGCTTTATTATTAAGCGTTTTCGCAACATCGTAAGTGGAATATGTGCTGAATGCCAAAATTACATAAAACGAGGCGTTAAACACTTAGACAAGCTTTCACTCAAGTAACGCACACACAAATTACAACATTATTGACGGTATTAGATCCAACGGACTCGCCCCTTGAATAGATATGCATTTTTCGGCTTACCTTCAACTGTACTGTCGCTTTATTATGTAAGATTTCAGTGAGGGTACATAATTTAAATATAATGACTCGCTTGAGAATTCGAAATAAAAAGTTGCCTTCTCATTGGTGCTCAAAAATGTTGATCTCCTATCAGTAAAATCAGGCCTAAAAGGGACTAACTCGAGCAGGATATGATCCCTTATGAATTCGATGACAGCGTTGCGTAGCGAGTGCGGTGTCAACCTTCTTGATAAGCTGTCATACTTTGACAAAATTCTGTTTGTAATGTTCCACAGCTATTGGTTGCTAAAACTTCTGGAATGAATCTTAAAGCTTATTTGATCGAGTCTTACGTTATCGGTGGAAAATAACGGCTGTTTTGAGACTCTTGGTGTATAGTATACCGATTGTAACCTAGGAGGAACGTAAATATACTAAGTGACATATAAATCCGAACACCCAGTTTAAATGGTTTTATTTTAATAAAAGTTGGTGAATGTATTTATCTTACTGTAAATAACAAGTGAAAAAATGTTCAGCCTTATCAGTTGGACATTCTGGTTTTTATACTGCTTTTTTTAATTCACTAACGCTCTAAAAATGAATATTTCAGCCGCAGTAAAGAATCAACGTTGGCGGATTTTGGTTCTTGACATCCTTTACGATCGGTTACGATGCCTAGAGTACGGAGACCTGTACGATTTCGTCCACTTAGTGAGTTTGATAGGGGGCGTATAGTAGGACTTCGGGAAGCTGGACTTTCTTTTCGGGCAATTGCAGTTAGAGTGCAAAGAAGTGTAGACACTGTGGTTAGGTGTTGTCAGGCATGGCTTCGAGAAGGCCGTACGCAAAGACCAAGGGGCACTGGACGCCGCCGTAGAACAACAGACCGTGAAGATCTCCGCCTAAGATTATTGGTCTTAAGGGACCGTTTCTCCACTACCAGGTCCATTGCAAATGAATGGTTTGCAGAACACGGAAGACCTATTGGCATGCGAAGTGTTTACCGACGAATGAGAAGTTTTGGCTTGTTTTCATACCGGCCACACTGGGTCCTCCCTTTAACTCGAGAACACCGACGTAATCGCCTTGAGTGGTGCAGACAACGGTCACTCTGGAATCAGGAATGGAACAGTATTGTCTTTAGTGACGAGTCTCGATTTTGTTTATGCATGCACGATGGTCGTGCCAGGGTTAGAAGGCGACGTGGTAAAAGGAGGAATCCACAGTTTTTTGTTGAAAGACATGTTCATCACACTGTTGGAGTTATGGTTTGGGGTGCTATAGGTTATGGTTCCAGGTCACCTTTAATCTTCATCAGAGGTAACATGAACGCGCAGCGTTATATCCACGAAGTTCTAGAACCCCACCTTTGCACATGTTGCAAGAGTCACAATAGACTTCTTTCAACATAATGATGTCACATTGTTACCATGGCCACCAAGATCTCCCGACTTATCCCCAATTGAGCACGTGTGGGATATGATGGGTAGGATATTGCTCAATTTGCAACGTCCTCCTCAGACTCTAGAAGCATGCCGAGAGGAGTTGGTGGTTGCCTGGAATGAGATACCACAGGAGGACATTGACCACCTGATCAGAAGCATGCCTAGGCGCGTTGGAGAATGCGTAGCACATCAGGGTGCATCCACACATTATTAAAGGTCAAAGGGCTTTAAAGCAGTGCAATCATTTTGAAATTTTTATCATTTACTTATTATGCTTCATTAAGTACTTATACAAAATTTTATTAAAATAAAATCATTTAAACTGGGTGTTCAGATTTATATGTCACTTAGTATATTTAAGTGCCGTAGAAAATTGAAAAAAGGAAAAATATCTAAATTTCTAGCAGGAAGGCTTCAATAATATTAATGAAGGTGATTGCAAGCAATTGATAAAAATCTACAGGAAAATGTTCCTAGTAACCCTAAAAAATGACCTCCAAATGATTTCCTTTCATACATCATACATCTGCATATTTCTAACGTTCATTAATATTAGTTTGTTTCAAAAGTAGGCACACGACATGCTTTGAAACATTTGAATGAATGGTCAATTTATCTTGTCATCGCTGGAATGTGTACAGTGTACGCACCGTTTTTTGTTTTGCTTGTTTCCTGGTAGGATTGCCATTTGTTGCCATTCAAAATCAGTAATCCTAAAAGTACTGGAAAGAATCAAGAGTTTACACAACAAAAATCTTATTAACTTTAACATATCTTCAAAATCCAAATTAGGCACTAATATTACAATTTTCTGATTCTGCAAAGATTCTTCTTACTTTCGGCACGTAAAATTAAATTTTAATCTACAAATTCTTAGGTTATGTTTCTTCTAAATTATTGTTCGTAAAATATCAAAATTTTCTTAAATCGAAAACAAAATTACGATAACGTATATCAAATAAATTATGCTATGGTCGAGCACATCCAATAGCAATACCATTATCTTAATGAATATAAATAAACCATTATAAAATCCGCATGCCTATACAATATCTTAATTGAAAAAGTGCTATCTATATACCGTTATATTCCGATATCTGGGCTAATTATTAGTCTGTAACAAAGTTTTATTTTGTTATTAATGTTGTTATCTAATACCTCGGCGGCACGCAATTCTTGATACTGGCGGCCGCTGTGTTGAAAATCAGAAATTCTCATACTAGAATCCAACTTGTTCTGCTACCCAACACCGCACAATAATTGCATAATTATATTATGTTCATTTTGCATTCTACATATATTGCAAATATCTGCGGTCGTCTGCATGATAGAATTTCATTTTTGTCTCCCGCTGAGGTAATTTGGGACTAGTTAACCGTATACTGTATTTCGGCTGAACGAAACTTCTTGCTAAGATTATAGAAAGTCAAATGAGGGACATTTTAACTAATTGCATCTGATTAATTGTATAAATTAAGACAGACACTAAACACATTAATCTCGCTATCGTGCAAGACTAATTTGTCATCACCAGCAACTTAAGAACATTAGCGATGTCACAATGACGCTGTTTCCTTTCTCGCTAGGTTAGACATTTAAATAAACTGCAAGCTCGATAAATAAATCAAGAAACTGAAAGAATTCTCCATCCATCTCATTACAGATGCAAGAGTGAATGGACGAATAAATTGCCGCGAATTTATTATAAGGTATGTTCTGGTCATACGCTCAAATTCGCTACGTTCACATTTTCTCCTCGAGAGGGACTTTTTTGACCTGAGGACAGACAGATGGACGTACGGACCTTTCTAGCGGTCGTTATGTAGGTGGACTGTGATCAATTGCACATTCGCACATTTTTATAGTACCAGGTCAGCAAAATTAGGTGTTATTATTGCGAGTCCTTCCGGCAAAATAGTAAAATACATACAGGGTTTGTACGGTAAGTAATAGGACTGAGTCGATTTATAAAATGAGTCCTGTTACTTTTCGGACAAACCCTGTAGCTAGGTTAGGTAGTTAACCGTCATCGGTCAGGCACGTTTGTAATTAGGGCTTTAATATACTAAGTGACATATAAATCCGAACACCCAGTTTAAATGGTTTTATTTTAATAAAATTTTGTATAAGTACTTAATGAAGCATAATAAGTAAATGATACAAATTTCAAAATGATTGCACTGCTTTAAAGCCCTTTGACCTTTAATAATGTGTGGATGCACCCTGATGTGCTACGCATTCTCCAACGCGCCTAGGCATGCTTCTGATCAGGTGGTCAATGTCCTCCTGGGGTATCTCATTCCAGGCAACCACCAACTCCTCTCGAAGTGCTTCTAGAGTCTGAGGAGGACGTTGCAAATTGAGCAATCTCCTACCCATCATATCCCACACGTGCTCAATTGGGGATAAGTCGGGAGATCTTGGTGGCCATGGTAACAATGTGACATCATTATGTTGAAAGAAGTCTATTGTGACTCTTGCAACATGTGGTCGGGCATTATCTTGTTGGAAAGTTGGATCTGCCAGGGTGTCAAGATAGGGTAAAAGATGGGGTTCTAGAACTTCGTGGATATAACGCTGCGCGTTCATGTTACCTCTGATGAAGATTAAAGGTGACCGGGAACCATAAGCTATAGCACCCCAAACCATAAATCCAACAGTGTGATGAACATGTCTTTCAACAAAAAACTGTGGATTCCTCCTTTGACCACGTCGCCTTCTAACCCTGGCACGACCATCGTGCATGCCTAAACAAAATCGAGACTCGTCATTAAAAACAATACTGTTCCATTCCTGATCCCAGAGTGACCGCTGTCTGCACCACTCAAAGCGATTACGTCGGTGTTCTCGAGTTAAAGGGAGGACCCAGTGTGGCCGGTATGAAAACAAGCCAAAACTTCTCATTCGTCGGTAAACACTTCGCATGAAAATAGGTCTTCCGTGTTCTGCAAACCATTCATTTGCAATGGACCTGGTAGTGGAGAAAAGGTCCCTTAAGGCCAATAATCTTAGGCGGCGATCTTCACGGTCTGTTGTTCTACGGCGGCGTCCAGTGTCCCTTGCTCTTTGCGTACGGCCTTCTCGAAGCCATGCCTGACAACACCTAACCACAGTGTCTACACTTCTTTGCACTCTAACTGCAATTGCCCGAAAAGAAAGTCCAGCTTCCCGAAGTCCCACTATACGGCCCCTATCAAACTCACTAAGTTGACGAAATCGTACAGGTCTCCGTACTCTAGGCATCGTAGCCGATCGTAAAGGACGTCAAGAACCAAAATCCGCCAACGTTGATTCTTTACTGCGGCTGAAATATTCATTTTTAGAGCGTTAGTGAATTAAAAAAAAGCAGTATAAAAACCGGAATGTCCAACTGATGAGGCTGAAAATTTGTTCACTTGTTATTTACAGTAAGATAAATACATTCACCAACTTTTATTAAAATAAAACCATTTAAACTGGGTGTTCGGATTTATATGTCACTTAGTATAGGACAATACATACAGGGTTTGTCCGGAAAGTAATAGGACTGAGTCGATTTAAAAAAAAGAGTCCTATTACTTTCCGGACAAACCCTGTAGCTAGGTTAGGAAGTTAACCGTCATCGGTCAGCCACGTTTATAATTAGGGCTTTAATATGTGAAATGTTCTTACCATTGGGATCTCGTAAACTGTAAGAGATACGAAGTTGCTTAAACAGCGACCAAGTTACGTATTTAGTTAATCACAGCTTCATATTCAAAGTACTACCGGAGAGACGAAAGTCCTGAAATCATCTAACGCCACATTCATCTGCAAACACTTGCACTATAAAAATATAACAATAAAAATTGAAATTTGATGACAGAACTGTGAAAAGTCAACTTATTATTATCAAGTCCACTTGTACTATGCAGACCCAATAATTTCCCCCATTTCAAAGTTTCATAATATACATTTTTCTTCTTTAGACTCAAAAGGAAGAAATTAAAAAACCCACTGATTGAAATGATTTAAAATGGCGGCACTTCCAATTAACAATAATCACGTTTTATTGGCCGTATTATTGTTTTTTTCGCCTCCGCGGTATCGATAAGTAGAAAAGAAGAAATTAGACCGATGATTATTAGCGAACGAACTAAAGAAGGAAGTAAAAGTTCTTTCTCGACGGGATGCTAGACGGAGTTTTTGCCACCATCTGCTCTGCCATGTTCACGCGGCAGTGATTCGATTGTTTTTTCATATTCAAGAACATTGGGAAAAAACGTTGCGTTTCCTCCAGGAAATGTTATGAATACATTTGCGTGTACGAGCGGATTGCTTTCATGAAATCATATTCGATTGAAGAAATGTCGCGTAAGGTCAATGAATCTCTTGAAGTTGTGATTTTTCGAGTTTTTGTCGTCAAAAAATGGAAGGTCGGTGATGTATGGAATAAAGGGCAGGGTGATTTTATTGTGTCAAAACATTTCCAAAACTATAATTTCTTTCATTTCAATTCGCTAAAATTATGTAAAATTGGAATCTGTAATTCTAATTTTAACAATTATGACACATCCAAAAACTATCCAGATGAAATACGTGACAAATTACGACGCAGCATCAAAATCATCCTAATGAATCTTGGATGCGTGACCTAAGCAACCCACAATCAGTGACACATTTCAACAGATAAAGTAATTCACACCACAACAATGACTGCTAATAATTCTCGCACGATAATCACGCCACGATAAATCTCCGTCATTTTTATTCCCATTCACATAAACACACGGAGACAAATCTAGACGGTACGGGTGGGACATATTACCGTTATTTTACAAGCTCGCAAAGTCTTACAAGCGTTTCACACTTTGCTTATTTCCCATTCATCGTTGCGTGCGCTGCTCCACATACATTTTCCCAAGCATCGGGGCGATCGCACCTAGCTGTGACATGTTGCTCTAGACGATTTTCGCTTGTTTAGTCGTTGCTGTAGGTGTACACAGTCGAAACGCAGCTAAGTCAAGAAGATTTTCTTATAAAACTACTACTGATGTGCTACGCATCCTCCAACGCGCCTAGGCATGCTTCTGATCAGGTGGTCAATGTCCTCCTGTGGTATCTCATTCCAGGCAACCACCAACTCCTCTCGAAGTGCTTCTAGAGTCTGAGGAGGACGTTGCAAATTGAGCAATCTCCTACCCATCATATCCCACACGTGCTCAATTGGGGATAAGTCGGGAAATCTTGGTGGCCATGGTAACAATGTGACATCATTGTGTTGAAAGAAGTCTATTGTGACTCTTGCAACATGTGGTCGGGTATTATCTTGTTGGAAAGTTGGATCTGCCAGGGTGTCAAGATAGGGTAAAAGATGGGGTTCTAGAACTTCATGGATATAACGCTGCGCGTTCATGTTACCTCTGATGAAGATTAAACGTGACCTGAAACCATAAGCTATAGTACCCCAAACCATAACTCCAACAGTGTGATGAACATGTCTTTCAACAAAAAACTGTGGATTCCTCCTTTCACTACGTCGCCTTCTAACCCTGGCATGATCATCGTGCATGCCTAAACAAAATCGAGACTCGTCATTAAAGACAATACTGTTCCATTCCTGATCCCAGAGTGACCGTTGTCTGCACCACTCAAGGCGATTACGTCGGTGTTATCGAGTTAAAGGGAGGACCCAGTGTGGCCGGTATGAAAACCAGCCAAAACTTCTCATTCGTCGGTAAACACTTCACATGCCAATAAGTCTTCCGTGTTCTGCAAACCATTCATTTTCAATGGACCTGGTAGTGGAGAAACGGTCCCTTAAGGCCAATAATCTTAGGCGGCGATCTTCACGGTCTGTTGTTCTACGGCGGCGTTCAGTGCCCCTTGCTCTTTGCGTACGGCCTTCTCGAAGCCATGCCTGACAACACCTAACCACAGTGTCTACACTTCTTTGCACTCTAACTGCAATTGCCCGAAAAGAAGGTCCAGCTTCCCGAAGTCCCACTATACGGCCCCTATCAAACTCACTAAGTTGACGAAATCGTACAGGTCTCCGTACTCTAGGCATCGTAACCGATCGTAAAGGATGTCAAGAACCAAAATCCGCCAACGTTGATTCTTTACTGCGGCTGAAATATTCATTTTTAGAGCATTAGTGAATTAAAAAAAGCAGTATAAAAACCGGAATGTCCAACTGATAAGGCTGAAAAACAAACAAAATTCTTAACATCTGCCCATATGAGCTCAATGGGGTTTGAGCTCACAGTGGCAAGGTAGCAAACGGAGTACTGTTTGTGGTGTGCTTTGGCCATTTCATCTATGACATATTTATCATGTTTTGGTCTGTGTTGTTTCACAATATCTAATAGTTGTAATTTCAGTAAGGAAGGGTCGAAAGTTATATTTTTGGAACGGAGCCAGCTCTGAATGTCTGATTTCCTAGAAGCTGAAGTTGGGATATTTTCTATTTTGCGAGAATGATAGGGAGCATTATCCAAAACAACCACACAATTGTCTTCGAAACGTGGTAAAATGCCTGAGAACCACATCTCGAATACTTCCCCATTCATCTCTTCATGGTAGTCAGTGGTTTTTTTTGACTCAAAAGACCATAAGCCGCCATCCACGAAGCCATCTACACCCCCAATGTGGCAAATAATGAGCCTTTCTCCTTTGCCTAGAAAGGTAAAATCCGCTAAGTACACATGCACGTCTTGTAGGTACGAAGATAGAGAGATATTGTGCGCAAAAATTGATACCGTGAACTACTTCGATCTGTTTACCTGCTGGATTTTTCAATCCGGTCGACAGTCCATCTAGAAATGCTCTTCTGGATGAAGTCACAGTTTTGTCAACCCATACCTTCGGAGTAGTGTGGCCAGCGTTAATCCAGGTTTCGTCCAGGTAATAGATCTTCCTGTGCTGATCCCTGAATGATTTAATTTTGGTCAGGTACTCTCTCCTCCACAGAACAATTTCTTCTCTATCCATAAGTAAGCTGTTACGACCTCGTTTCTTCCATTCGAAATTAAGATGCTTCAAAAGTTTATGAATAGTCGAACTTTTGAAATTTGGTAACATAGCATCCTCGTTAACCTCCCGTAGTACTTTATCAACTGTCGGTATTTCGTGTCTGAAGAAGAACTCCTCCGAATCGCATGCTTGTCATCGTCATCCAACGATCTTATGATACTTTTGCGATTTTTACTCGTCATTGGCTTGGAAAAGGCATGCTTTTTCTTATGTTCGTTCAAAACAGTGTACACTGTCGCTTGGCATACCCCAATTTTATCTGCCACTTTCAGAGCTATTTTCGGCTTAGTTGATGTTTCGTCTTCATTCCGCTCTATCTTGAATGTATTCAATATGACGTCTTTCATGTCTACGCTAAGATGTCTTTTTTTTGATCGCTTTCCAGGAGGGCTATGGGAATAGCCTACAGCCTCGTCAGCAGTATCTGTACTGGACATGTTCAAAACAAATAATAACGAGGAATAACAATAACAAACAGAAACTTAACAAATTACTCAAATACACTTAACAACAACAACAGTAACAACCTAGCTAGGTGAATACGAAAACACGAGCACGCAGTGATACACGCGACGGTCGGTGGCCTGAATGCAACTCTGCCTGCCCTGCCCCTGCCCCGCGCATTATTCCGCCAGGCGACCGCTTGAAATTTAATGGCAAATTGACCAATAAGAGGTGTTGTTCCCACCTGTTACCGAGAGATCACGCGCTAACTGTTATTATTTACATCTCATCTTGAATTTTAGATTCAGTTTAGAGCGCCCTGCATATGGGCTACAAAAGCGTGTTTTTTTAGTTTTCTAGACTATTATTTTTTACGTTTATGCTTGACTATAATTATATCCCTAAGCTCTGCAACCGTCTTATCGAAAGAGATTCTGCTTTTACTTTTACTAAAAAAAAAACGAATGCGAGATTTTCACGACTATATGTATGTTTAGTCTCTCTTAGATATGGGATAAGATAAAAGTCTGGTGAGATTACAATATGAGCATCAAAATAGATAAACCACTCAACTGGATAAATAGTAGAAAGAAAAGTCCATGACAATCACTTAATGCTATCCGACGTACGCGTATTTTACTAGAAAAACGGTAATTTTCGCTTTCTAAGTAGGTTGTGCATAAAACTGCCATCATTATTGGAGTCGTAAAATGTCCTTGGACACACCGCTCTACAGTTTTACGCTACCTGTACTCCTAAATAATCAACGATGGGGGAATTGTTTTTTGGCGAATGTTTTTTCTGTCAGATGGTTATCTCGCTGAGCAGGATGAAAAGTCCAGTAAATCCGTGACGTCGAAGAAAAGAAAACTCACTTTCGTTTCCTTCAGAAGAGACCGTTAGAAATAAAAGAAAAGAGACAGACGGTAATACGATATATGAGATGGTGGATTAAATCGCATGGCGCCTACAAACATGACTGACTAAATATTTTATTCGTATTCTTATTTTCATCGAGAAGGTGTCTACTACATCATGTTAACCAGTATGGAGATCGTGGACATAGCTATCCGTCAAAACCTGATGTGCATTTTGACGTTTCTTATTGAGTGCAGTTTTGATTATAGAATGCTCCACATTGCCTACATCTTTCGGTATTCCGTCAAAAAGTCGTTTTTTATAATTCTTGCCAGTATCTCGAAAACCGGGCATTTCCGGACTGAACGGGTCCCGGATTCGGCTTCAGGACGTTTTTATCATCGTTTATCGTGAGACTTTTTAATACGTCACTGATTTTTCGAACCACTCCTTTTTTAAACTAGTGATGTAGTTATAAAAAAGTCACAGGTTAGTAAATGTGTGCTCCCTCCCTATGCTGCTTGTAGAAACATACCGTATACAGGGTGACTTTGAAGTTGAGTCATTAATTTTCAGTTAATGATTGTAGAAGGAAGATAAATCAAAATATGTGTGTAAAAATCAAAAAAAATTTTACCTTGTTTTATAAAGTATCCTCCCGACAAGTATTTCAGTGCGGACCTGTATTCGATCGTGAGGTCCCCTGTGAGGTCTTAAGTCACCTGATTCACGAGCCCGTTGTACTACATTAACAAAGGCACGAAGGGTTGGTTGCACTCGATTGGGAAACCGATCCGCATAAACATGTGCCATTTTTTATTTCGTTTGAGCCACGCAACAGACACCACTCTTCACTCACGCGTTACCGACTGACACTGACTGTATACAAATGAATAAAATAATTGTAAAAATATCGTTCCAAATTCTTTCGCTTTATTGTTTCCGATGCGATGAACCAATAAGGCGGATTATATCCGTTGTCGCCAAAGACGAGCACATAATATTATTATTGAGACAGGGCGGTACTCAAACTTCCTTAAAATAAATGACTCAACTTCGAAGTTACCCTAAATATTTAAAATATTTCCCTTTAAAAAAACACTAATTGTCTTATCAATCAAAACAAAATGACTGTATGATTTACTACAAACCATTTCACAAGACATTATTAAAGAAAAAACAAATTGCTTTAAAATGCAAACGCACTCACTGCTTTTACTATTTTGCAAAAAATGCGCTGGCGTGCATTCACTTTTGAAATGCGGGCGGCCAGTCACACAACATGTTCGATGTGCCATTTAATCGGCGATTATACACAGTGTCCCAATATTCCGCGGACATAGAAGTACCACGTATTTTCAGACTCAAAATAATTCTATTGGACACGATTTACCTGTATGCAAAAGTGCTTCGTTTTTCCGTTAGACGGCGTCAAAGTTTACTTTTTGCAACAGATATTTTACAAACCGTTAGTTCCTCGACGACTCTGAATTTCATTTATCTACCACATCTTTTTATATGATTTATTTTTCGTCTCCTATAGAAACGGGAAATTCCGGATAGTTTTCGAGATAAAAAAAAAAATGAAAAAGAGTGATGTTCCCAAGCGTCTGATCTCTTCAGGTGTAGTTTATCGAAAATAAACTAATATGATGTTACTTATTACTGATAGTAAAAGATGTTCAATATGACCACGATTTTCGTTCCTGCACTCAACAATACGGCGCAAAATATTTTAACACCGAATGTAATAAGAAAATGTTTCGGAAAACAGCTCCGAAGACTATGCGAGATGGCCTGTTTTTGTATTTTATGTAGGCGTCGGGGTAGTTTTTACTCTAGTTCAACTCTTTCGGTTTTTTTGTAAAAGTCAAATAATCTGTTCCAAAAATATCTGAAAAAATATATATACTTTTGTATAGAGGTGAATCCAATCGACTTTGAGTCTAAAAATACGTGGTACTTCTATGTCCACGGAATATTGGGACACTCTGTATATCATCATTGAAATGATGACTAGTGAAAGGTGCGTGTTTGATGTTCTAAAAACTGTACTGCATCTCTTGTACGTCTCATAAATGTATAAGGTACTCTTCCTTTTGCAGAGGATTAGTCAAATACATCGGAAAGTGATGGTGCACTGTAAATTGATATTCTCTCACAACTTCATTATAGAAGACATTTGCGAACAAATTTATTAAAGAGAACACAAATTTTTTTTGTCGGATAAAGGCAAAGAACAACAAAATTTCTCTTATTAAGATTATCAAAGAGAAAATAATGTATGTACATAAAATTACGCTTTACAAATATCCGTACATATGGTTTTGGTGAACTTGAGGATAAAAATACATGATTGTAATAGAAAAAACTTAATCTGGTATGGATTAGATATAAATAAGGTATATTTTTTAATGTCCAGACGGTCACTAATTTTAGTAACGAATACTATAAAATAGTTCACACAGATTGGTTCACAAATTGGTCATAAAATCGATAAGGCAAAACATAACCGGTAATTTGATAATTTATGATGAAAACAAGCATATAAATTCGGTACAATCGTTCACAGTCGGTTAATGTAAAAAAACAAAGTAAGTATGCGGACATGACAGCAGCAGTTTCACTAAGCTTATGAGATCTATGCAATCATCAAAGATATTATGTATGCGTTTCCTAGGAGTATCTGAGATCCATAGCTTAAGTTATTTCTTGAATAGATATTTTTGATCGATCCTCCGGCAAGGCATTGGAAACTTTGGGACATAATAACCAAAATGTCAACATCCTAGGGAGCAAGGAGCGGTCGTACCGACCAGACTGTCCGCTAGAGAAGAGTCATCAGTCTGATCGATCAGTTGTCTGGGCCTTGTTCAAAGTGAGGAGAAAAGTACTTCTTAGCTCTAAACAAATAGCCTAGCTTTTTCTCAGCAACTCTATTGACGAGCCAGGTCAAGCACTCGGTCATTTAAACCTTTGCATAAATAAAAAATTGACATATAGATTATCTACACATCCATATTCCTCTAAGAGAAAGGTGGAGACACGTTTTCATGGAATTGCAATTTCACGGGCGTGGATCGTCATTCAAATCTGTCTGTCTAGTGGCTGCAGGTCATATAAAAATCATAATTAAATCACATCCACATTAATTTCTACGAGGATCGGAATCGTTTTAACGCTTCACGGTCTCTTGGTCGCGAGCCATGCCACTTGGATCAGACCCAGTAACGACAACAATGTTGTTACGAACGCCAGGGGCACCCGTCTTGTTATACTTCATCGCTATCTTGCCTATGGCATTAGAGCAGCTTCTCTCCCTACATCATTTTTGTTCGAGCGAAATGTTCAATTCATGATCAGAATATACATACAATTTAGTTATATATAATTTCGAAACGTCTCTCGATTACAATAGTTCCTCGCCAGTTGGCGCAGGAAGTAAAAGCACTTAATTTCTGATCGGACGTGAGCCCATATATTTATCATATTACGAAACTGTAACTGGTAAGAGAGCCGTCGTGCTTTTTGGTAATGAACGTTTAAGGTGGTACCCTTTTTCGATGATAAACAACACATGGGCATGACATCGTTGTTCACTTTCTCCCTAGTCTGAGTAGTACTTTCGTCCACCAAGTACACGTTTTCGTGCCTTGACGCTGGTTGTTCTCATCAACAATCAGTGTGATTAAAGATCATCGGAACCACATTGTGATGCGCTTCTCAAATTTTAAACACGGTATTTAGTTTGCTGTTTAATATTCATGTTTATACTTTCTTTTTCATCAATGCTTTCGATTTCAGACGGGAAATAGGTAAATTTAGATGTTGTTTTTCGACTTTCATTGTCTATAAGCTTTTTTGAATCAGGCTATTTCGATGAATGTGATCTTCAATCGTCATCAGGTGAACTTGCAAACATGCTCGTCTCTTGTATATCTATTCTATATCGTTTGATGACGTGGCCGGTGGTTGGTTATAACGTGTATCTCGTTCCGCTCAGGTGTTACGTATCATGAAAAGTGACATTTTATAGTTTTTTTGACATTTTGTACGTATTTTGTGACGCTATCTATTGTAGACTTGTTGTGAAATCATTTTGTAGCTATACGTGTTGTCTAAACATCATGATGCTTCAGCTATCAATGTTTGACTCTGATGTGATGTAACATCCGCTTCAGAGATGACATTATTGGAGTTTCGCGGCTGACAGCACTTACCATGCTAGCATTTAGACTGCTAAGCCGCTCTTTGTTGATGACTTTCTTTTTGACGGAATACCCAAAGATGTAGGCAATGTGGAGCATTCTATAATCAAAACTGCACTCAATAAGAAACGTCAAAATGCAGATCAGGTTTTGATGGATAGCTATGTCCACGATCTCCATACTGGTTAACATGATGTAGTAGACACCTTCTCGATGAAAATAAGAATACGAATAAAATATCTAGTCAGTCATGTTCGTAGGCGCCATGCGATTTAATCCACCATCTCATATATCGTATTACCGTCTGTCTCTTTTCCTTTATTTCTAACAGTCTCTTCTGAAGGAAACAAAAGTATGTTTGTACAAGCAACATAGGGAGGGAGCGCACATTTACTAACCTGTGACTTTTTTATAGCTACATCACTAGTTTAAAAAAGGAGTGGTTCGAAAAATCAGTGACGTATTAAAAAGTCTCACGATAAACAACGTTCAGTCCGGAAATGCCCGGTTTTCGAGATACTGGCAAGAATTATAAAAAACGACTAATGAAAAATTTTCAAAATTTGTTGGGCATCTATGTTCCAAATGGAAAAGTATAAAAATGCCTCAGTTAGGAAAGTGACCCCAACCATGCTTTTAATACGTTTTTTGGGTCGCTGAAGCCGAATCTGGTGTCTTAAACTAAAAAAGAAAATGAAACTACCTCTTTGAAATGAGACAAATTAATGCATTTGTCTCACTGATTTTACATTGGCACTAAGAATACTTTTCCTGAGATATAGTTAAAGTAGATTCAAATCTAGTTCATTCATAAATCACATTGTTAATTTTTGCGGCGATATCCTACTTATAGTATCAGCGATCGTGAGACTTGAGAAGGAAAAGTGTATTTTTTAATAGTGCCGATACCTGAAAACAATTATAATAATTATTTCGAGAAATGTAACAATCCTAGTCTAAGCCGACAGACGATAGATGGTGAGAAAAAAGCTCATAAGGCAAAAAGTTTACAATTGAGTTATTATTGAATGCATTTTCACTTTTTGATTGACGGATTCACAAACATCACCCAGATTTGAGAGATTCGTACAGATAAATGTAGCACAATCATTTTTCATGAACATGTCAGCCTTTCATGACCTCAATGAAGTGTATATACGGATTTACTAAGTAGAGATATCATTATGAAGTAGAAACAACGTTTTAAGGCTATTATTGTAACACATTGTTCTGTGAGATGATTTCTTTGTATAAAGTGCCGTTGTTTAATAATAATGTCAAAAAGTTATTCACGGGACATTAATAAATCAGCATCAACATATATGCAAGAAGGCGAGCTGTTTCGTAACGCACGATGAAATAAAATTATTTTTCTTGAAACTAAGCCTCATTTCAGATCCTGGTTTAAACGCCTTTCAAAGGAATGCATTGTGTTATGCAAGAAGAAATCCATGTGACATGCTGCGAAAATAATAGTCATGTCAATAGGCAATTTCATAGAATAAATCAGTGTTTCTTACAGCATTTCCTTAGGAAAAGGAAATATATCGATTTCAGTATTTAAATATACAGGGTGTCCGCAAAGTTGGGGTTTTCCTTTACACCACGCGTGTAGATCTTGAAAACATAAGCAATTTTTCTTAGTACCATATACACCAATGTCTTAAGGGAACCGAGATAAAGGTCTCTGCAACATCAAAAATATCTGAATACCGCCCTGTAGCCGCGACCCGCCGGGATATCCCCGACTGGTACAAGGTGTCAACCCGACGGCAGAACTGGGTCGGGGTCAGTGTGTCAGGTTAGTATGCAACCTTCAACCGACGGTTACGGTCACGCGTGTAGAGGTAATCGCGTATACGAGAATCCCTCAACAAGCACTAGTGACGTGGCTAGAGAAGTGTAAGTATCGAAAACTAAAGTGTGGCAAACGCTGCGTGAAGAGGGGCTGTATCCATTTCACGTCCAACGTGTACAAGCCCTTCAACCTGACGATTTTCCAGCAAGAGTGCGGTTTTGTGAGTGGTTGTTGCATCAACATGACAATAATCCGGACTTTTTGAAGTGCATATTGGTGACAGACGAATTTACGTTCACGAGTAATGGGGTGAATAACTTTCGCAACACTCATGTTTGGTCAGTAGAAAATCCGCACGCTGTCCGTCGGGCACATTTTCAACAAACATTTTCGGTGAATGTTTGGGCTGGCATGGTGAACGGTATGCTCATTGGACCATTTATTCTCCCAAATCGATCGGACGGGATGCAATACCTAGACTTTTTACGCAACATTTTGCCTTCCTTGTTAGAAGATGTGCCATTAAGTGTAAGACAATCAATGTGGTTTCTGCACGATGGTCGTATTTGTTACCTCTGTTCGTGGTCTGCACCACCGCCGGCGTCTGCTCGGTAGCGCATCAGCTGATTTCATTTTCTGTTGGAGCGGTATGGTTTCGGGCAGAGACGTACTTAGCCCTTCTCGTCAACTGGAGAGTGAGTACTTTTTCCTTTATTTTTTTTTACTTGGTCGCCCTCGTTTCACTATACATTACCTTTGTTATTTCAAGAGTAGTTGTTTCTGAAAAGGAAAACCCCAACTTTGCGGACACCCTGTACAGGTACAATTTAAAAAAGTATATTTTTCATTTTGAATTCGAAACGGTGGAAACGCCCACAAATTGTAAACACAGAAACGTCATCCGTTGTCTTCTTTTGAGTATTTCTAAAAAAACTTCTAATCAACATTTCTCGCGTTATTGAAAAAAAAATAGAAAGCACAAATTTTCCGAAACTTGACACATTGACGGTTGGTAATTGTTTTACCTTCAACCCAAATTTTTGCTCTATTGAACTGAAGAACATCAAGACTAATATAAAATAAAAAATACGAAATAACATTAAGATAATTACTAATGAAAAATTATAAATAAAAATTTTTTTCCAAAAGAAACTTTTCACCATTTTCCGTGTGTGTCCAGGGATATGCAATTAAGTGGACTTTTTTCTCCAAAACCAAGCAAGATACGAAAAAAATTCAAAAGACAAAAAGAACAGAATATAAATTGCACAAAAGTCAATGGCGTACATTTTTGTCAAAAATATTCATTCAGATCCCGTTTGAGACGCCGCTGGACTTAATAAATTTAATTAAATTAGTGCTAAATACCACCGCCAAATTACAACAAAATTAGGTAAAGTATATTTAAGATATTAACGGAAAACTATTTTTTTAAATGTTACCCTGGATTTTGAAAACGAATGATTTGCGGATCTGTGTTTATATGAACTTTTTATCTTACAATTGTTAAATCTATCGTACATACTTAACATCCTGTATATAGGTATTTTTACGCTCTTTTAGGTTAGAAAAAAATATAGTAATAATTTTTTTTATTGAATAGTGCAAACATGAGCTATTTAAGATCTACTTAAAAAAGTGTTAACTAGCCTATTGTTGTTAGTTCTAACAGGCGGCCAATGATATGTCTTTCTGAGATTATTTCAGTTATGTCTGTCAAAAAAAAATGCGAAACTCATCTGTTCAAGGATTGATGCTTCATCTCACTGGATAAATTATATTTTACGAAAGTTGCTTATTCAGATTGACATTTCGTTCGCTCGTGTAGATTGAAAATTACTAATTATTTATTAATTAAAATGTTTAATGTACAAGCAGTTGAATTAGCATAATTAATTATTACCTTATATGCTTTTTTCGCCATCTAAAAACTGTCTTCTTCATACGCAGTTCTATTAGGCGAACTTCCGACTGTAAAAAAGTCGCGAATTAGAAAGTCGTATTAAATAAATCGATTGATTGACACTTCCTTCTTTGATAACATGCCTTATTGGAAGATTTCTTATGATCGGCAATTGCAACTAACATTAAAATTAGTAATTAATTATTTTAGCAAGAAATCTTTTAAACCATGTCCAGGTGGCAGAACCGACTAAGCAGTTGCGAAGAGTTATGAGAGAGGCATCCAAGTCTAAAGAAAAAAAACAATTATTTTAGGGTGTCCCAAAATATACTAAGTGACATATAAATCCGAACACCCAGTTTAAATGGTTTTATTTTAATAAAATTTTGTATAAGTACTTAATGAAGCATAATAAGTAAATGAAAAAAATTTCAAAATGATTGCACTGCTTTAAAGCTCTTTAATAATGTGTGGATGCACCCTGATGTGCTACGCATTCTCCAACGCGCGTAGGCATGCTTCTGATCAGGTGGTCAATGTCCTCCTGTGGTATCTCATTCCAGGCAACCACCAACTCCACTCGAAGTGCTTCTAGAGTCTGAGGAGGACGTTGCAAATTGAGCAATCTCCTACCCATCATATCCCACACGTGCTCAATTGGGGATAAGTCGGGAGATCTTGGTGGCCATGGTAACAATGTGACATCATTATGTTGAAAGAAGTCTATTGTGACTCTTGCAACATGTGGTCGGGCATTATCTTGTTGGAAAGTTGGATCTGCCAGGGTGTCAAGATAGGGTAAAAGATGGGGTTCTAGAACTTCGTGGATATAACGCTGCGCGTTCATGTTACCTCTGATGAAGATTAAATGTGACCTGGAACCATAAGCTATAGCACCCCAAACCATAATTCCAACAGTGTGATGAACATGTCTTTCAACAAAAAACTGTGGATTCCTCCTTTCACCACGTCGCCTTCTAACCCTGGCACGACCATCGTTCATGCCTAAACAAAATCGAGACTCGTCACTAAAGACAATACTGTTCCATTCCTGATCCCAGAGTGACCGTTGTCTGCACCACTCAAAGCGATTACGTCGGTGTTCTCGAGTTAAAGGGAGGACCCAGTGTGGCCGGTATGAAAACAAGCCAAAACTTCTAATTCGTCGGTAAACACTTCGCATGCCAATAGGTCTTCCGTGTTCTGCAAACCATTCATTTGCAATGGACCTGGTAGTGGAGAAGCGGTCCCTTAAGGCCAATAATCTTAGGCGGCGATCTTCACGGTCTGTTGTTCTACGGCGGCGTCCAGTGCCCCTTGCTCTTTGCGTACGGCCTTCTCGAAGCCATGCCTGACAACACCTAACCACAGTGTCTACACTTCTTTGCACTCTAACTGCAATTGCCCGAAAAGGAAGTCCAGCTTCCCGAAGTCCCACTATACGGCCCCTATCAAACTCACTAAGTTGACGAAATCGTACAGGTCTCCGTACTCTAGGCATCGTAACCGATCGTAAAGGATGTCAAGAACCAAAATCCGCCAAAGTTGATTCTTTACTGCGGCTGAAATATTCATTTTTAGAGCGTTAGTGAATTAAAAAAAAGCAGTATAAAAACCGGAATGTCCAACTGATAAGGCTGAAAAATTTTTCACTTGTTATTTACAGTAAGATAAATACATTTAAACTGGGTGTTCGGATTTATATGTCACTTAGTATATGCAGATTGAAATTTAAATTCAATGTTTCAGCAATTCAGCTCGATTTGACTCGTCTTTGTGGATCTACCTTGTTCGGGTATGTCTCGTTATATCGTCATGGAGCGCGTATGCTTTCTCTGAAAGTAACATTCAAACCAGCAAGTCGTCAATGCCAACAAAGATTGACATTTTCTCTGATAACATATCATATTGCTTGACGTCCCTGAAGTCTCTTACATGACGCTGGAAGCAGGGTATATTGATATAAACCAATTAAAACGGATATGAAAATAATAATTCAACATTTGTATTTTATATAATCATATATGTAACATTAATCAGAAAATGTGTATGATTATTTATCTAGCTGTTTTGGGTATGTGATGAAGATGCTATCTTGAATTAGAAAGTCCTATTATGCTCTAATCATAAATCAAGATTGCTTTTCGATAGGATTCGAATGTGAAAATGATCTCGTATATCAATATCTTTGATTGGTAGCTTCATCAAAATATTAATAAAATTACCATTCTAATATTAGCGTTTACTGATGAAGCAGTAGTTTTTAATATATTGCTTTTTTATACTGAATAAGCTTGAAATTTCTCAGATGAAAGGTGTTAGGTAAGGCATCAATATTTTTCTTTTTATGGGTATAAATCTGTCTTGTTGTGAACAAACAGAGTCATCAAGTTTGCGATTCAGTACGCTACCTAAAGGTATCGATCAATTCCAGTAAAAGGCGTCTTTGGACTGCAAAAATGCACGCAACTTTCTACCGTGACATACAAGGTGGATAATAACTCTAAAGCTACATCCTTTTAACTAAAATTAATTTTTCGTAAAAGCGAGTTGTCGCGCGTACGGCTTTACAAGACGGTCACTTGTGGCAAGTGATAAACAGGTTCGAAAATACGTCATAAGTGTCCTAAAAAGAGTGCTAAGACATTTTTGTTTACCGCTTTCTGTATTCGAAGAACACAAATAATACCTTTTCTTTGTAAATTTTTGATAAATTGCTTAGACAAAAATCTATTGACTTTTGGACCATGGGTCATATGAACTTTTTGACATGTTTTATTACCCACTTCAATAATAACTACCATAACGTTTACACCCAGTATAGGCGATTTTCGGTATATAAACTTTTTTTACGAGTTCTACAAGCTGTTAAAATAAATGACAGCTTTGAAAACGCCCTGCATACTTCACAAAAACAAAATTCTACTTTTTCCCGCAACATTCGATAACGGTTTGCATGACTAGCACCCTGTACTCTCACATGGCAGTGTTGAAAATAGAGCAGAGGGAAAAAGTATGCCGTCAATTTCGTTTGCATCTGAATGGAATGGAATGGGACCTTTCGCGATCATCCAAATATGGAGCTCATCAGACCGCTCGCAACTGATTGTGCCTTGTCTGCTGTATACTATCTGCGGTATTCATTCACTATCGCAAGCTATAGGGCATCGGGGAGTGCTACCATTTCCAATTGCAGCGGCGTGACGTTCACCATGCTTCGAGGGAATTCGCCAATGAACTATGAAAATATACGCAGGGTAGTTCTTCGGTGTTTTCAATATTCAAATGAAGATGTGCCGGGTTCCGTTAGCTTACAACAAGAAAATTTGGAAAACCTGTTCGTTTCCAGTTATCTAGACCGAAACCCGTTTCATGCGTACGTCGGCTGCTTATATCATAGATTTAGGCAGTATTCGAATACTCGGTATTTAAAATCTTGTTCAGCATACATGTGGCTGGTATTCGAATACTATTCGTGTGTTTGGTATTCGACTGAAAACTTTTTCGGTCAACACTCGGTATTCTGAATACCATCTCTATATCCCAATATTCGAATATTCAAATCCCGGTATTCGAATCCTGTATTGAAATCCTATTTTCGATTACTGCTTGGCTACTTGAGCGTGTCGAAACACAAACAAACTAGCTACGAAAAATTATTAAGTACATAAACAAATATTTAAGTTCAAAAAATGTGTTTTTTTGTTTAGTTGAAATATTCAATGTATTGATATTTAAATGAATCCAGGTATCCAAAACAGCGCTATTCGAATACCTGTTTCTTCATATTCGAATCTTATGTATTCTAATGCAATTTAATACAGTATTCAGTATTCGCATTCGAATACCAGATTTCAGTATTCGACTCAAGTCTGGTATATCACTATCAGTCTTTCACAAATATCGATGAGACGCCCCAGAAGCTTTGTTTCCTATACTAAATAGAACTTTGTGATACCTTAGCATTTCTTTTTCGAGTAATTCTGGAGCGTAAATTCTGAATTCGGCTCATTTTCCTACCTCAAATTTTGATGGTCGTATTTAAATACTCGTACAGTGCCTACTGTATATTACAATTTGTATTCTTAATTATCTTTTAATTGACATATTAATATAAACATATAAGTCGCCTATGTGTTTTGTTTTCTGTAAATGCACTGGCGGTCACTGTATCAGATTCATCTCAGTCGGCCAAACGGACATACATGCATGTGAAATCGAGTGTGCCGTGTGTGGTGGACACTCCTTCGATTGTTTTGGGTGAAAGATGAACGGCGTCGCAGTCTCAGGTGTCTAGATCGCAGCGTTTCCTTTAATAGATCAACGCCCACACTTGTGGAAGGAAACTTACCCGTTACTTGCGATTTTTTTGTTTTCATTCATCGTATATAAGCTATTATGTGAGCAGATGCAAGAACAAATTGAGTTTGTTTTGTGTTATAGACGGCAGATCGCTTGTTGCGATTACAGGATCGATTATGTTGTCTGCATGACTTCTGTGCGGATGGATGTGAGAACGAACTTTCGATAATGTGAACTTTCTTCGGGTAATGATATTTCGGAATTATACGGAAGCTCTTTCGCATACACCGTTTCAATTTATTTTTTTTTTCGCTTTCTGGTGCGTTAATTTAGCATTACTTGTCTAGAAAAATGAATGAGAAAAATATGAGAAACATACTGACAGATATGGCAAAAAATAAAAATAGCTGTGTTCTCTTTGAGTACGTGTCACAAATTATTCGACAATTTGTTTAATGAAAGTTTTTTATTTGAAAAAATTTAATCCAGCGCTTAAAATTCTGGTGAATGTTCACGACATCGATCATTCACCATAAATTGAAATGCATTCGTACTTACAGGCGGTAACATTGATTCACAGGTCCGCAAAATAAAAAGTGGCGTCAAGTAGATTGACTTTATACTTCCTCGTTGGAGGTTTCAATGGAAAGGGATGTGTCTAGTCGTTTCAATAGGAGATATCGAATCGTGATCAGGTAGGTTCACTTTGGTGTGTACGATGAATCGTCAACCTTTTCCTATCAAACTGTATAAAGCGAATCTAACATATTTCTGGTTTCTATGGCAGATGTAGGAAAATATGTGTGACTTTTTATGTCTAACAGGTGCATAGTATCACTGAGAAAATATATCTGCATCACACAAGTCCGCGTTTCTTATTTATGCCGATTTTTCAGTCCGTATCTATTTTGTATAAATGCGTCATAAGAACTGAGTCACTCTACTTGACGAAATATTCCGAGAACCACGATAGACGGTGTAACATCATTTAAAGGTTAGACGAAATGGGTGGCACATTTAAGGTTGATAAAATTATAGTGTAGATATAAAAACAGTTAAGACATCATTTAATCATTCAATTTGCTTGAAAATCAAGTCAAGTATTGAATCCCTACCTTTGAAGTTTTTATTCGTATTATCCAAAGGTTTTTCATCTTTTATTTCTCGTATGAGTATTTATGAATAATTAACTGAAAAATTGGTTTATATAACAGCCTAACATTCTAAGAGGAGAATTCATTAGATATGACTTCCTCTTATTCTACATATATGCACCTGCGTGAGTATATTATGCTGCTCATTAAACCACGTTAAGTAGAAAATAAACTATATATGTCCGTAATTTATGTTCAAAATCTACGCCTACTCAGTAATTATTTTCACCAGTTATAATAATTACAGTATTCAAAATGCTATTAAACCTGAAAATACGAGGTGCCCAAAAAAAAAATCGAATTTACTACGAACCCTTTCACTGTCTTAAAATGGAGACGGTGCAGCTTATTGAAAGATAAGCTCTTCGGTGATTTAAATTAGTGGTGCTAACATTAAACGATGGCCGTATAACATTTCACTTTAAGCACTTACCATATTGTATATAAGCATGCAGAGGTCATACGTGAAATTATCTACACTTTCGTTCTCAATTAGTGGTGAAAAAACCTAATCGAATTTCCAAATTGAATGTTCGTTATTGGTTGTTATAGTCTAGGAGGCTTTGGCGGCGGTGTTGTAAGTAGTTTATGCAAATTATGCAATATGCTACCGTGGAACAGAGTGAGGAGGTTACATGGAAGAAAGTACTTCTTAGCCCTACAAAAATAAACTAGCTTTTTCCCAGCACCGGCCGCTATTGAGAAGACGTGTTCGTCTCGTCTTCGGTGATCTGGACTCCGACCAGCCGAAATGACCGGATGTGAGCTAGGGTAGTTCATATATATGTATACAACATGACACAAAAGTCTCGGAACGGCTCTGTGTTTTTTCGAATGAATTTTTGGGAATCATCAAGGTCAGGTCTCCAATAAGGAACGGTGACCTTGAATTTGGTCTTCAAGGTAAATTTATTTTCTCAAATAGAAATCTGTATTTTTTCACCTTCAAGGTCATTCCAAGATCCATTTTTTCCAGATAGAACCCCGCAGAAACAGTAATCGGTTAAAAATCATTTGTAACGAGCACCTTATTAAAACTATTCGTGTGAGATTTCTTGAAGTTTTTCTAGCAGCACACATTTTGCTTTTATGTGACCTCTCGTAGTCACCATGACCTTGAATTCTAATATACATTGGAACATAAAATTTCTTTTCACTTTGAGGGTGAGGTTCAAGGTCAAATCCAAGATCACCGCTACTTCTGAAAATTTACTAAAGATCAGACCTTATCATTTACGACATTTCTAGAAGTTTTCCTAGCAGCTTATATTTGTCCTTTATTTAATCTATTCGACCTCCAGCGGTCATCGTGATCTTGAATTTTGAATTTTAACCGATGCTTGTCCTGCGGACTTCTATTTGAAAAAAAATGACATTGACATGACCTTGAAGTTCAAAGTCAAATCCAAGATCACGCATCAAAATTTACTAAAGAACTGACCTTGATACTTATTTTCATCTCTAGTCCTGTAAGATTCATAGTGGTTTTCTTAGCAGCACAAGTTTGACCTCTATTTGATCTTTGGGGTCACCATAACATACGGATTGTATTTGAACGTTAAATTTTGCGCTCTTTCGATTACAGGCATTAAAAATAGGGATTTTCATTAAAAAATGAAGTAGTCCTTAAAATGATCTTGGTGAGGATCAGGGTCGAATCCAGGAGGATTACCGTTAATGCATTGTTAAAATTTAGTTTTCATTACCAATCCTGTGAGATTTATAGAGATCCTTGAAGTTCAATTCGTATTTGAACGTAAAATTTTCCGCTCTTTCGATTGATGGCATCAAAAATAGGGATATTCATTAAAAAAATAAAGTTGACTTTGAAACAACCTTGAAGGTCAGCGTTAACTTTCTTGTTAAAATCTACCTAAGACCCGAGCTTGATTATGTTCATCACTCATCCTGTGAGATTTATAGGTTTTCCTAGCAACACACACTTGACCTTTAGATGGCACCATGACCTTGGGCTTCAATTCGTATTTTAACTTAAAATTTTCCGCTCTTTCGATTGCCGGCATCAAAAATACTGATTTTCATTAAAAAAAAGTTGTCTTTGAAATAACCTTGCAGGTGAAGATCAGGTCAAATCAAAGGTCAGCGTTCACTTCCACATTAGAATTTACCTAAGACCGGACCTTGATAGCTATTTTCATCATTCATCCTGTGAGATTTATAGAGGTTTTCATAGCAGCACAATTTTGATCTTCATTTGACCTTCAGTGGTTATCCTGACCTTGGACTTTAATTATTATGCGTGAACGTAAAATTTCTGTTGTTTCGATTGCCGCCATAAAAAATAGGGATTTCTATTTGAAAAAAAGTTGTCCATGAAGATTAAGGTCAAGATCAATTTCAAGGTCACTGTTGAATTCGTTGCTGAAAATTACTGAAAGCTTACCTTGATTTTTTCCAAAAATAGTTCATCCGAGAAAATACAGAGCCGTTCCAGAACTCTTGGGTCATGCTGTATGTGGTTTTATTTTTCTAAATCTCTAAATAGTCAAATACTTGTTTACAAATATTTCAGAATCTAGATTTTAGTTGTTAAATCAATTAATATTGATAATTTCTCCAGTTGATGCTGGAATTTTTGACTCCATAAAAGCTCAAGTTTTATAAAATCACTGAACCGTCTTTTTCAAATTCAATACAACACACTGTACGTCATAAACAAGATTGATGAAAGTATGAATCGATTTTCTATATAACGAGTATGCGATAGCCCCTACTTTGAGCCGTTTCGGTTTGAAAAGGAAACAGGTTGACCACATATCTACGATTACAAACGGATATCACCAATAACACAAACACGCTAATTGTATCTTCGTTATCTAATTCAGCTCTAGATGGTAATTTTGCATAAGGAGTTACGTCTTAACGCGAAAGCGTCCCATCTATTACGAAGCGCCTATCATTTGCTTTTTTATAATCGTTGATAGTCGTATCGCATTCAACAGGTGAAATTCGCGACATCAACAGTGGCGTCACTAGTTGCTGGTAGACAACAATCTGAGAGGTAGCACCTAAAGACGGTGATAGACACGTTTATGTGTAGTTCTAAGCATAAATTAATTTTCAGCAAAGATATCGTCCATCTCCGTGTTCATTACTTCTTTCTGATTCATCCATGTTTTGGCACAGGTAAACCTGTTTTTTTGAGGCAGATATGCCTGAAATCGTACATCTAGGTACACTGCAGTATTTGTAAGTTGATGGTTCACACATATTTACCGTAAATCGTAAATTCACAGCAGTGCAACGTTTATAAATCATTCGAAGCATGCACGGTGGTAGCTGGTGTCATGTGACGTCATCACTTAATCACACGCCTCAACAAGATAGTTCTCCAAATAGGAAACTTCTGGGTAGCGTAACTCTGTCGTTTTTCAAGATACTCTAAACATTTTTTCAGTATTATATTATCATTTTAAGTGCGTTTGAATAGGAAGCTTCCTCATTGTGGATATTCTGATGGAATATGTTAATCAATGTGCAGCTGTACTGATATTTTACAAGATACGCTAATGGAGCAGATTTGTCGTTGACATTCCGCATAATATCCCATCTAATAAGAAAGCCAATAAGAGAAGCACAAATGTCTCTTGGTTGTGCGTTGACAAATGCAGCTGATTAGGCGCAGATGATGGATGGATACCGTATCGCCGTTCGTTAATTAAATGAACCACTTAAGTGAACACTTGAATGCTGTTCGGTGTCGTAAATTCCATTCCGCATTTCAGGAAGTCGTTCAAATTGTCAACGGATTGATTTTTTTAGCAATTTCAATCGGATTTCAAATTTCTATTACTTATGAACATGCATTGCCGATAAGTGTTGATATTTCTTGATTTTCCTCTTCCCACGCGCAATGAGGAGAAAGTATTGTAATCGCGAAATAACGGCCAAAAACGAAAATATGAAAATCGCTCAAAACTTCTTTTTTTGACGTTTAAAAAAATGTAGCGGTAAAACATTGGGGGTGGGGGGTTGCAGGACGGTGGGGGAAGGTGTATCGCAATTTTTTGATGTTAGTATATAAATTACACCTCCAGCCCCGGTAATTCTACGCACATTTCACGCAACATAGATCAGGGAAAGAGGTTGATTTCGATAATGGTTATACGAGTAAGAAGATAAACAAAAAACTAAAATTCCACAGATCTTAATGACACACTGGTATCAGATTCGTGATATACCTAGTTTACCCAAGAAATGACTTGTACGAGATTATGAAACGTGCGAAAATCACATAACTTTTTTTCCCAAGAAAAAGGGGTGGTTCTCACGGCTACAAAACAGCTACAAATGTGGAAGAGTACGGATGGTGGTTTTCCTTAGTGCCTTACCACGCTGAAGAGGTTGAAATCCCATAAAAATGGACGTAGTAGCACTAAACAACTACCAAAACAAACTACTAAAGGTAAGGTATGCAAGAAAACTGGTACTACTTCATAAACTGGTGATTGGGGACCAATATCCCAAAATGTGGGAACCGAATTAACTTTCTCAACCAAGGCTTCAGCAGGAAATGACCAAGACGAATTTTATGGTCTTCCGTCAGTTGACAGATTCGATGCCAAAACTATATCGAAACTAAAATGTTTGGTTCGAGGTATAAAAACAGGTATTTAAAAAGTTTCCTGTATCTGAGCGGAAAGATGACATTACATTTGTCATCTAAGCATCTAATAACGAACCTTTGGGTTAGATTATAGTTATTCGAGCATTTTTGTATTTTTTAAAATTTCTAAATGCAAAATGTCCATCCCCTATGACTATAAGTGAATGCGGCTCGGCAGACTACAATAAAAGATACGGCAAGAGTCCATCCGCTATAAAAAGCCGACCCAATACTTTTCATGACATGCCTTTTAATGAAAGCAACGGTACCATGGACAGATTTGGACGCAACACCGACTCACCGGTGGATATACAGGTTAGGAAATTTTAAAACTGGACAGTGTTGCCTTGATAAGCTACACAAACCCGCATGAGCGCGCTAATATGAGCTATTAAATATATATAGGTGAAAAATTAAAGCTTCCGCCTTTTGTTGGTTACTTTGACAAAATTTGCTACTGTTATCATTGTAATTGCAGCTCCAGATGATGGTGGCAAAGTCCATTGAAAGCTAGAGAGAATTAAAAAAGTATAAAGAGTCCTCTTTGCTTAAATTTTGACGAGGTACCCAAAAAAAGGCGGACGCTTTAATTTTTCACCTAACTGGTCTAGACGACAATGACCACGTCTCAAGTTATATATATATATAGGTGAAAAATTAAAGCTTCCGCCTTTTGTTGGGTACTTCGACAAAATTTAAGCAAAGAGGACTCTTTATACTTTTTTTTAATTCTCTCTAGCTTTCAATGGACTTTGCCATCATCATCAGGAGGTGCAATTACAATGATAACAGTAGCAACAAAAGTGTAAAATGAATTTAAATTGAATCAACTACAGTAGTATGTGAGGATGTTGCTAATTGTTGTTTTCGTATAGGATGAGGGAAACGTCCAGTAACATGGTGAGAGCTGGATACATGGTACAATGGCTAAAATTACATAAAATATGACAAGACAAGTTAAGACAGATTAAAAATTATTTAGAAAACATTAGAGCATTACGTCGTGAAGCCACTTGATGATTGCACAAAATGGTGGTCATGGAATAATGAGTGAGATGAACCTTTGACAGAAGGCCGAAGGTTGTCAATGTCTGTGTTGAAAGATGGAACGAATTGTGGGCGTGTGATTTGGCAACGTTTTGGCACACGCCCACAATTCGTTCCATCTTTCAACACAGACATTGACAACCTTCGGCCTTCTGTCAAAGGTTCATCTCACTCATTATTCCATGACCACCATTTTGTGCAATCATCAAGTGGCTTCACGACGTAATGCTCTAATGTTTTCTAAATAATTTTTAATCTGTCTTTAACTTGTCTTGTCATATTTTATATAATTTCAACCATTGTACCATGTATCCAGCTCTCACCATGTTACTGGACGTTTCCTTCATCCTATACGAAAACAACAATTAGCAACATTCTCACATACTCCTGTAAGTTGATTCAATTTAAATTCATTTTACACTTTTGTTGCTACTGTTATCATTGTAATTGCAGCTCCTGATGATGATGGCAAAGTCCATTGAAAGCTAGAGAGAATTAAAAAAGTATAAAGAGTCCTCTTTGCTTAAATTTTGTCGAAGTACCCAACAAAAGGCGGAAGCTTTAATTTTTCACCTAACTAGTTTAGACGACAATGACGACGTCTCAAGTTATATATATATATATATATATATATATATAGTCGAAATCACGAAAGATGACGATTACGTCATCATTTTAGGCTGTAGTAAGGACAAAGGCAAGCGATTTGTGAATATTTTTAATAAAGTTTCAGATATGTTAGAGACAGACATAATTTTATTGTGTAAAGAAACTGTATTGTTAATTTCCATGTATCCTACAAAGATAGACGATGTTTTCATGTTGCATGATCGATCATATTTGAAAGATGAATAGTTTTTTTTTGGAATAATACTTTGGTCTTTGGTGTTCCTGTCTTAAGGTATTCTACTCATAACTGTTTTTTTCAAAACAAAAACTCCCCACTAAAATTATTATTACGGTATCACTCAAAACCATGAAATAAAATGAAAATAAAAATAATCAGTGAAATAACCTAACTTCGCAAAATCATAATATAAATTTGTTGTCATTATGTTCCTGACATCGTGATTTTATCATCGACGTACGTCCATTGATTACTTCAGTACAATTTATGATATGACGTAATAGTCATCTTTCGTGATTTTGACTATAGTACGTATGCCTTTATACGAATAAAATTAGCTAACCATTTTTTGCACCTGCTTGCTATCTAAAACACGACATTGATCATTATCAACTGCCCAGTTTTAAAATTATCCTACTTGTATACAGATACGTGAAGTGAGCATGTGCCTTGCTATCAGCCAGTTTCATCATATCTTTTTGGTTTTTCATTCTCTTGTTTTTTGAATCGCGAACGGCAAGCGAGCACTTTACAATGAGTCAATGACTCATCGTGCATGTGCCCGGTGTCCGCACTCGTCAGACTTCTTTGTAATTCGCTATTCGATCGATCGGGGAACTCCAATGCGGTGTTGCCATGTCGTTATGAAAATCATCAGGTTTCAGAAAAAAATTGGCATAACAACGTTTATTTGCGGTAAAACAGTTTATCCTGAAAGTTGATTGACAGCCGGTGCTGTAGACTAATTGGAGGAGATGCGGGTTTGGATTCCGCCGTCGCCCATTTTTCCTTTTCCTCAAGTTGTTGTTTACTATAGAATCGAAAACGTAAAGAAGATATTGAAGAAAAATACTCATTATTTATTTAGTACGGCATTCCAAGTACTGTCCTGTAGCATGCTGTGTTTGTAATTACTACTTGAAGTTTCCGCTGTTTACCTCTTTCTGTATAATTTGTAACATTTGGGACTGTATAGGTCTTCTACTGTGTCCACCCAGACGGATTTTGCACGCTATAAACAAACAAAATATCGAGGACGTTGGCGACGTTCTGAATAGTCGAATACACTCGCGGGGTATCAATAGGATCTTGAAGAAGCTAACAGTAAACTAACATCAAATCAATAACTACGTTATTGCTGTAGGAATGTACCAATTTTGGGTTTCAAATGCGGGTTGCTTATACACTAGGTCCTACATAGTCAAAGTATCACATAACATGACATACCAGGGGAGGGAGACAAGTAGTACGATAAGTATGCAATAGACATTGCAGATCACAAATTTGTATCTATCAGAATTCTGTAAAAATTAAAGTGTGGGTATAAAAATAATGAAAACAATTTAAAAAGCAATAACGGATATATCATATATCAAAAGTTCAAGAACTCTTTTGGAAAAGGAGAATCAGCCAGAAGTTGACCAATTCACTTCTAAAGATCAACACACAAACTTTCAGAAGCACCATGACGAAAGCTTTATTAACTGATTAGATTAATTACATGACATGTCATATTACATAAGCGTAAATGTACACACACTCATACATCACACAAACAGAACCAAAGGTCAATCGCCACTCTTCTTTCCCAGAGTGACAACCTCGTAAAAACACCTGCACGCAGCCCGGCAACTTATGCGAACCGCGATAAAAACTAGTCATCCATTCACGGCACATGCGATGCTCTCAGCCTTCGCGAAAAAATCGAGCATGCGTCGAGCGCCGCCGCCTACTGCGACCGACGACGTCGCGGCGGCGTCGCGAACAAACGACGATCAGCTGACGCCGCCGGAAAAACAGTTGACAGCTACCCTTGCGAGTCACAGCCGACGCGATCGATAATGATGGCGACCGTGCGTTTCGACGTTGTGCGAAAGTGAGTGGATTTTTGTGCAAAATGAGCGCGTACAAAAAAATGTGCGATGTGGCCGATGACGAGTACGCCAGGAGTGTTATGCTAGACGGTAAGGGATGAAAATGAAGGAATATCGATCCGATACAGTGAACATACGTATATGGGGTTGCAAATGGCTAGAGGTGAAACGTCAAAATACGTTCATCCCGATCTTGTTGGGCGATTCTTCGCTGCTTGAAAAACGTATAATTACACAATTGAGTTTTTAATTATTAGTAATAATAAATGGCTTTTTTTATAACGAAGTTTAGTGTCGGCTTTTCCTCGACTTAACCTTGTGAGACATTGGATACTAGAATTTCATATACAAATATACACATACGTATTCATTAAACATATTAAAATACAGCAGTGTAAAAGTTCAGTACTAGAAAACATTACAGTTACATATGTAGAATTTAGTTTAAACTTCTCCAGAGTCATATTTTTCAGGTCATTTGATAGAGAATTGTATAGAGATGGCATTAAATGTGAAAGATCTTATGAATATACAAGTCTTGTGTTGAGGCATAGCGAATATATCTGGAAAATGAATAAGTCTGTTGGGGTGGATTCAGAAGGCAACACTAATTTTGGATTTTATACAAACATTTTGCTGTATATTGGTCGAGCCAGGGATAATATGATGGCATACAATAAAGAATTTTCTTGGGAAACTTGGTCAAAATATTTTTGTTGGCATGCAGGAGCCTTAATGCTAAATAGCAGTTTTTAACTATAAGAGCTTCCTGGTCCAGGAACCATAATTTTTTCTCAAAGAACACCCCGAGGTTTGTTGATACTAATTTGCCTGTTTTTCTTAAAAAATTGGATTTCTTTTTTGGACCAAATAAAATTATTTGAGATTTTTCAGCGTTCAATTTAAGAGCATTGTCCTTTGCATAATTATATGTTACTTCTAGATCCTTGTTTATAAGTGAGGTAGCGTTTTTTCGTGATTGTTTGAGTGAAATGGCCGACCTTGGGGTCATTATTTTATAATTTTGATCGACTATGGTCAAATTTGAGGTGAATAGTGTGAATACTAGTGGTTCCAAATTAGTACCTAATGCAACTTTTTGACGTCGAAAAAAATTCTCGGGAAGTTCTAAATAACTCAATTTTTATACAGTTCGTGGTTAATAGTATCGGAAGCTTCTAAAAAATTAAGAAGCAATAAGATTGTTTCCAAACACAATTTGGACGAATCAAATTTTTGAAACAAATAATAATAATAGACGTCTTTATTTCTTTATAACAACAATGTAAAGCAGCTAAGTAAATTTATTGTTTGCTACTCTTACATTTAACCATAATAGTCACTAGCAGATGTTAATAATAAAGAAATATTAAACACAACAATTTTAAATTTTTAGTAAAAGCGAAAACTGACACACTTTCCACAGCAAAGTACATCAAAAAATAGAAAAGCAAAAACGATGATTAGGAGATTAAAAAAACATTATTGTGTAATCAAGTCGTTGAAGAAGAGATAATTTCCCTTTTTGTCGAAAAGCGAGTAATTTGTATTGCTTATACAAGTTTAAAGCACTCATTTTTATTGTATTTGCATATACCAACATGTTTCTTTTTAAAGGGTTCAAACGAAGATTATGACTACTACTAAACTTTTCAATTTAGGCTAGATCTAGATCAATTTTATTATTAGCTGTTTCCAAGTTCCATTACTCCCAAATTAATGGAAAATCTACATCTGAGATATATAATGACAATAACAGGGGTCCTAACACAAATCCCTGTGGTACACAAGAACAACTATGGCTCGTAAACAACGTGTTCAAATACTTTTGAGAAAATAGGCAGTAGGATGAGAACACTTGCGTAGCGGAACAACTATAGCATGTTTCCACTGATCTGGGAAATATCTCCTATCAAAAAGCTTTCGAGAAATCTATAGATGTTAACTTTAATGCAATTTTCTTATCCGAGGCTTTAAAAATATTATCTTGCAAATACCTCGCTATCAACTTTTGCAAAAACAATCATGTTTGAATTCGTTATTAATACATTAAAACGTGTGCTAAACTAACTCGTTAGGCATGTGCTTCACATGTTAACTCCCTGGTGTTTGTATGAGAAATGCAGAATACTTTTAGACGTCAATATCATTTATAATTATTATAGTTCTAGCTAAATAGTGGGAAATCGACAATTAAAACTTATAAGATATTAATAGATATATTGCTAAAAAAAAGTCCAATTATTCAAATACAATAATTACTCAAATCCTTTATGATGCAAATTGGTCCCCTGGCAAGTTGTAAACGATCATGCCTTCACCATGATTCATCAACTGGTTGTCTTGTAACTTGCAACGCTATACTTCATAACATTAATATATTCTTGAGCTTATCTCGGCCTTGTTTTTCCTCGAGCGCGCAGACCATTAGTTATTTTTTCATCGCGATAATTTTGTCATAATGATCATTAGGACAAGCTGAGCGAAACTAAAATTCGCCATTAATAAAAATTATCATGACAAATAACCGAGCGAAACGGTAGACTTGTAGGCCTTGACAGGCAATTGTAAAGTCCGAGAACCTCCGCAGTGACTACGTTTGTATTGTTTAATTCGGAATCGATTCAAATTGGGCGAACGATGCTGGAGCCAAAACCGATCCCTGAAGAACACTCGCACTGACTGGAATACTGGTTTTGACCGTCCGACCACACACAGTCAACCATGGACGGATGTTGTTTACTTTTTGGCAACTCATCAGCGTCGTCTAGGCTTGGCCTCAGGTCAGGATAACGAACGATGCATGGCAACTAACTTCGATTTGAGGTGTATGATCTATCGGAACAAGACAGTATACGCTGCCATCTATTGCCAGAATCGCAGTTTATGCTGGCTTATTTTAACAGTTATCATATTATACTCGTATTATTAATCTAACAAAATTTGGTATACGAAAGATGTCTTAAAGAGACATGATAAGAAGGGTGCAATCCACCTTTCGATATAGGATTTTCTTTAAACATTGAATAAAGTCTGCTGTTTGTTTTTAATGTGTATTTAAAGACAAAATAATAATTTTTATTGTTTAAATCTTGCATATAACCGTAGTTAAATCTTCCTAAAAATTTAGTCATCACATTCTCACATGTATAAATGTTTACCAATTCTTATAATAGCCATATTAAATTGATGACATAATTTCGGGTACAACTACTGGGAATTCAGTTCCATCTGGTACGGCGATTCTCTAGTATTTGACCTCGAATATAACTAAATTGCATAAGGCGTATATGTCAACAATATTTACTACCAAGGCTCTAAAACGTGACCTAGAATATTTGTCGCTAACTTTTATGCAGATATCTTGTTTGTCTCATTTTAGAGAATGCATCCAGAAGAATATATATACTAAGTGACATATAAATCCGAACACCCAGTTTAAATGGTTTTATTTTAATAAAATTTTGTATAAGTACTTAATGAAGCATAATAAGTAAATGATAAAAATTTCAAAATGATTGCACTGCTTTAAAGCCCTTTGACCTTTAATAATGTGTGGATGCACCCTGATGTGCTACGCATTCTCCAACGCGCCTAGGCATGCTTCTGATCAGGTGATCAATGTCCTCCTGTGGTATCTCATTCCAGGCAACCACCAACTCCTCTCGAAGTGCTTCTAGAGTCTGAGGAGGACGTTGCAAATTGAGCAATCTCCTACCCATCATATCCCACACGTGCTCAATTGGGGATAAGTCGGGGGATCTTGGTGGCCATGGTAACAATGTGACATCATTATGTTGAAAGAAGTCTATTGTGACTCTTGCAACATGTGGTCGGGCATTATCTTGTTGGAAAGTTGGATCTGCCAGGGTGTCAAGATAGGGTAAAAGATGGGGTTCTAGAACTTCGTGGATATAACGCTGCGCGTTCATGTTACCTCTGATGAAGATTAAAGGTGACCTGGAACCGTAAGCTATAGCACCCCAAACCATAACTCCAACAGTGTGATCAACATGTCTTTCAACAAAAAACTGTGGATTCCTCCTTTCACCATGTCGCCTTCTAACCCTGGCACGACCATCGTGCATGCCTAAACAAAATCGAGACTCGTCACTAAAGACAATACTGTTCCATTCCTGATCTCAGAGTGACCGTTGTCTGCACCACTCAAGGCGATTACGTCGGTGTTCTCGAGTTAAAGGGAGGACCCAGTGTGGCCGGTATGAAAACACTTCGCATGCCAATAGGTCTTCCGTGTTCTGCAAACCATTCATTTGCAATGGACCTGGTAGTGGAGAAATGGTCCCTTAAGGCCAATAATCTCAAGCGGCGATCTTCATGGTCTGTTGTTCTACGGCGGCGTCCAGTGCCCCTTGTTCTTTGCGTACGGCCTTCTCGAAGCCATGCCTGACAACACCTAACCACAGTGTCTACACTTCTTTGCACTCTAACTGCAATTGCCCGAAAAGAAAGTCCAGCTTCCCGAAGTCCCACTATACGGCCCCTATCAAACTCACTAAGTTGACGAAATCGTACAGGTCTCCGTACTCTAGGCATCGTAACCGATCGTAAAGGATGTCAAGAACCAAAATCCGCCAACGTTGATTCTTTATTGCGGCTGAAATATTCATTTTTAGAGCGTTAGTGAATTAAAAAAAAGCAGTATAAAAACCGGAATGTCCAACTGATAAGGCTGAAAATTTTTTCACTTGTTATTTACAGTAAGATAAATACATTCACCAACTTTTATTAAAATAAAACCATTTAAACTGAGTGTTCGGATTTATATGAGTGTTTAGTAGAAAATATGCGTGCATTATAGACTTATCTAAGAGATTTGGAACATTAAAAATGGATGGTCGAAGTAAATTCGCCTGGGGGAGCGGTCATAACCCCCTTGAAGCCCGCCCCCCCCCCCCGATCCGCGCCTGTGCGTGGCAAGCAAAAATAAGGCCAATGATTGCTTGATTTATCTTTAATTCTCATTTACACGCCAATAAGTTTTCCAGCAACGAAAATATTTGACACCTGCGTGTGAACCTTCAGCACATTCCTAAGTGAACGCATATTCAAATTCGAATTGTGAAACACTAGCCGTCCAACTGACGCTTTTTAATTTATATTTTCCGAGGTGTGAATCATTTTCAATTGCATCTCGAAAGGAAAGTTCCGACGTAAAAGGAAAACATTTGAATGAGATAATTACTTTTTTAATTTATAATATTGATATAACTGTTCTTAAGCGTCATATTAAAGCTGGAAGGTGTTGAAAGAACATTCAACTTTGCACCTTTACCTAACATGGTATTCGGCACTACGAAATAAAATTTCGTAAGTAAAATAAGTTTAAACCAATTATTACAAAAAAAACTATGTCATTGGTATATACCTATATTCATTAAAAAGCATTTAGCAATACAACTGATATTAAAGCACGCATTAATAACACCTTCATCTTGTGTTATTGAACAAAAAAAAAACGTTAAGCGAAATGAAGACATTCAAGTTGGAAACTGTGTACAATAGCAAATGCCCGGCAATTTACAGCTGAATTGAACCTATTTATCTGCCAGATCTAATTGCCATCGAGATTATTTGAAATCCGTTTTAATTTAGACATAATTGAACGGTCAGTAAATACAGAGTGTTATAAGAGGAGGAACGTTGAGAAAAATTTCTGCAATTCTTGTAAATGTGTTCATTAACAGTTTACCGTCTGTTTGTATACGAGGGTTCGTTGCTATATGATGAAGGGCATGTTAATGTATGCAGTATGTTACCGCGAGCATACACGGCAAGATCACATGGAGGGAAATTGTTTGTTTTGAGGTATTCAGTAGTAAATCGGCGAAACTATCGATCGTACTTGGAAGAACTTCAACGCCCGATTTCACTAACAGGAAATCGAAATGCTTGATCCGGATCATGATGGGCTAATGAGAAGGCATCTTTAACGGATCTAATGAATATAGTCGATTTTTTCTAAAATAGCGAACAAATATACGAGTTGTATCTACAGGGTGCGGTAGAGAGGACGGACGTTTTTGGGATGGGTAGTACTCTCCGCCTCCGTCGTACAGCGTGATTTTCGTCGCCACTTCAACATTCATCGGAATAGAGCTGTTCCCTCTCGAAACACCATCCTTCGTCGGGTTGAATCACTTCGCAGGCGTGCTGAACTGTTCAACAGAAGACCAAGAGGAGCGCCGCGAACAGTTCGAACTCCTGAAAATGTTGAACGCGTTCGACAGGTCTTTCTTCGCAGCCCGACTCGATCTGCCCGGAAACATGCTGCTGCACGTCGCCTTAGTGATCGTTCGGTAAGGCGAATTTTGCATATGGATCTCCGCTTTCACCCCTACAAATTGGCCATTGTGCAACAGTTACAGCCCGGAGATTATGCACAACGAATGGACTTCGCACGTGAGATGGAAGCACTGATCGATCAAAATGAGAACCTCATTTTTTTATGAGTGACAAAGCCCCCAAGAAAGATTGATATTTAAATCAAGTTGGGTACTTTATTTTGAAGGTTCATTTATACCATTTATGTATGAAAAATAATATCGCTCAAATGTACACCACGACTGGATTTACAGACGTCCACGCGATGGTCGAAATTTTCAATGACATTTTGCAACATGGTCGGTTCTATGGCATTTATCTTGGCAATGATGTTGTTTTTGAGTTCTTGGAGGGTGTCTGGTTTGTTGACGTAGACTTTGCTTTTCAAATATCCCCATAAAAAGAAGTCCAAGGGAGTCAAATCGCACGATCTTGATGGCCATGGCACATTTCCTCTGCGCGAAATCACGCGATCACCGAAGAAGGACTGTAATCGATGGATATTGACGTTGGTTGTGTGGCATGTTGCACCGTCTTGTTGGAAATAAACATCGTCCATATCCATTCCTTCAAGTTGCGGCAAAAAATAGTCCTCTGTGATCACGTGATATCGTTCAGAATTGGCGGTAACGGCGTCCCGGCCGCATTTTCGAAAAAGTAAGGTCCGATGATGCCTTTTGACCACAATGCACACCACACAGTCACTTTTTGAGGATGCATCGGCTGCTCTTGATACTCACGGGGATTTTCGTTCGCCCAGATGCGGCAGTTTTACTTGTTTATCGTCCCATTCAAAGTGAAATGCGCTTCGTCGCTGAACATGATTTTTGATGAAAAATTGGCATCAATTTGGCGGTGTTCAAGGAGCCAATCTGAGAACGTTCGGCGCGAAAAATGGTCGGCCCGACGCAGCTCTTGCGTCAATTGTATCTTGTAGGCGTGTACATTCAAATCCTTGTGGAGAATTCGGCGCAAACTGGTTCTCGAAATGCCCAATTCTTGGGATCGACGCGTTGTCGATTGTTTCGGATCGTCTCTCACACTCTCCTTCACAACAGCAATATTTTCCGGTGTGCGAATGCTCCTTGGCCGGCCAGAGCCTGGCAGATTTGTCACACAACCTGTTGCCTCGAATTTACGCACCAGACGATCGACGGTTGTTTCGTTTGGGCGGTTGTTGCGACCGAAATATTCACGAAGCGCGCGAAACGTGTTTTTTATTTTTGCACCATTTGAATAACTTTAATGCGGTCTTTAATCGAATACGACTCCATAGAGATCAATGGTAAACATTCAACTGACAAAATGACATGTCGGTGACAGAAAACAAAGATGGCGTCTATGTCAAATTGACGTTTACTTTCCTGCGTCCCTATTGGACAACCCTTTATATAATCACTTTTTCCAGTCTTACGGAACATTTATGAACTTGCTCGATTCGAGGTAAATTTACGAATATAGTGCTGGTAATATATTTATTCGTAGTTAAGACGAATATATAGTCCGCGAACAAATAAAATATTTCATTATTAACAAGACGGCGAGAAAATCATATAATTATTGAGATATTCTAAGTTGCACGATGTTTTAGTTATTTCTGTGTCATTTGAAAGCGGTTCTATACTGTATGCCATAGAATTTCACGATTATCGAAGGAGATGTTATATACCTGTACTGCTATAGTAAACGTAAGAAGACTTACATTTCGATAACACTCACAGGCAGGGATTTTCAATTAAAGATATTTACAGATAAATATATAATGAGTGAAAAAAAAGGTGAACATCACATATGTTTATTAGACTTCAAGAATTTGTTACATATCGATTTATCTTGCTATGAACAACAAGTGATAAAATGGTCAGGTTGTTCTGTTAAGTTTTTGTGGCGGCTGCGTGTATTGTTTGGTGATAAAGAAGCATTCAGTTTTTGTACAGTGTGTCAGTTAAATGTTAATTAATTATTGAGAAGCCTTTTTTAATCATATCACAACAACGTTCGTGATATTTCACTGTATTCAGTCTCTGAAAGTCTATACATATATTAAGCTCAATAAATATAAAAGAGTACTCATCATAAAAAACGAAAAATAACTTTATTTACAATGGGTTTTATTAAGGCTTGAAAAAAAAGTTATTTCTGCCGCACCCTGTAAGTATTTTTCTGCCATCCACACTCGTAAATGACCAGAAATTCCAGGTAAATCATGGATTTTCTGAACATCTCGATGGTTTTACAATACCTCATCGAAATATTTGGAATCGTCCATGATGCGGCAATTTCATCGGAATGCAGTATATATTGCGAATGTATCGTGAGCATGTGCAGTTACGTTTAAGTGTGAAAAAGTATTGGAATTGCTGCATTCCGTGCCAGATGTTCCGATTTCCATTATTTATCATAATAATTAGTAATAAAGAGGAAGGCAAAAAAACTTTTAATGAAGTACAGATCGGGTGTATCGAGCGGTTCGTTGGGCCATAACGAAAAAATAACACACAGTATAATAACGCTTTAATAAAGAACGAATTGCTTTTTGAAGTAGGCACTTATACGAAAAAAATTAATGAGGGTCTAATGTGGAATGTGGATTGATTGCAAAGGTATTTGATATTATCACTGGAAAGTTACAGCTTGTTACTATTTTCTAGTTATTTTTTATTACGAAAATTGGCCCATATGCAACAAACGTTCGCCATATCTGCCTCCAACTTGTTTAGATAGAAATTTGAATAAAGATGTATAATATAATTTCATACATTAAAAGTTAGATTCGTCTTATATGAAAATAAATACCGCATCATCATCTTGTAACCATACCTTGATCGAACAACATTTAACCTACGGTATATTGGCATGAGGAGCTAGACGTTCAACTTCTATCAAGATTTAGAAATCTTCCAAAAAATCTATAACACAGCGATCATACTTCTATTTAGGGCCATAGTTATACATACATTTACCGGACAATATAAAGAGCCTACGCTTTGTAAATAATAAAAAAAATAAAAGAATGGATATTTTCTTCAGCAACTTCAAATAATTCGTTGATTAGTTGTATCGTTGTTTGCGTTTTGATTCCTTTTCTAATTGTAACATTAATTACGTGATCAAACGAACTTACCCGTAAGTGGTGTTCGATCTCAATTATGTGAAGGCCTCGTCTCGTAAATAGAACATGTGTAATACCCCGTTTCCCGACCAAAGCGAGTGCAAGCAGCTTTTTTGTAATTGATTAAAAAAAGGAGTGGCAATCTCCGTCAGTATAACCGAACAGAAGGGAATACACACAGAAAAGTGTCTTTTTCCTTAAGGTATGCCAGAAATGGTTTTATCAACTTTGTGAATACATAAGAAGCACAATTTACCCCAGATAGCACGGCATTGTATTGAACGAGCTGTCCCTTGAATATGAATCTGAAATATATTCTATGACTCTCCCTGATGGGTACGAAAATCTGTGCTTAACTTTTTTTTACTGATAGCACGGCAGCTAAGCAATTGAGAGACTGTTCCTGATTTCTATCTGTTATTAATGGAAAATGGTACTTCGGCGGTTTCCTAACCTGTCATATTTATTTACTCATTTTTCATATTGTTTGAGTAAATTTACCCTGACCAGCCTGCCAAAACAAAAACGAAAAGAACGCATTCCAAGAAGACACGCCGCCGGTGCGATGAGTCACGATCAAGTTCACTATGGTTGCAGGTTCTGTTGGATTATTACAGTGCGGTTGTCGCTGACCTTGATGTGCGTTCTCGGTGCATTGCGAGATAAGCGGTGCCATCTCGGGGGTCATGAACACTATCGGATCAAAATAGAATTGCACTTGCAATTCCCGATTACTGTAATTTTTACATACCTCGTGAGCAATGAAGGGAACGTTTTAATATTGGTGTACTGAGACTGACTTCTGAAAGGGGCGATATGAATTAGTTTAAGGCTGATATTTACGTGTAAGAGGTATTAAAAGAGTGCAACTTTTTGGAGACATCGTTTTCCCATTACTCCGTATGTATTGATTGGTCAATGCAAAATTCGTGTTTTATACTGAATGGGGTGCGTAGATTACAGATCTAATGTACTTGTATTTCTTTGTAATCGACGGAAAGTTTCAAAATGTTATAAACTTAAAATGCGTGAATCGATAAAATTATCAGGAACTTCATTAATCCGACGTTTCAAACCATGCAAACCGCTTGGATGCTAGTTGCTAAGTGAATCATTCGCCTCCTCGACCCCTGCTTTTCCCTGCAAACATACCAGACGTAAGCAAGTTGAAAATAACCATAAATGCATTGTCGCTTTTGAGTCGCATTTTGTACTTCAAATAAGAAAGGCATACGATTGAACAAAAAATTCAAACGGATAAATCGGGTGCGTATAACTTGTCATTTTTCGCAGAAATATATGAGTGGCTGCAAAACACACATTTTCTTACTCTAAGTAAAGCCTCGCGGTGATCTTGACAATGACCTTGATCATGCCCTTGGCCATGAGCTTCGAGGCTCAGTCAACACTTCGAAACCCCTCATTTTTATAGTGGAATTGGAAAAACAGGAAGTTTTAGAGTGACCTTCAAGTCAAGGTCATATAAAGCTTAAATAGGTCAAGGTCAAATTTTGACGTAAAATTTCGTGCTTTTTCCAATTCCAGTGTGTCAATGGAAGATTTCTTCTGGAAACGTCGACTTGACCTTGAAAGTCATGCTCAAGGTCACCTCTGCGAGATGCCTCCAAATCCTGAAACTGTGCTGTCTAACATATATATTTGCTAGCACAAATTGTGTTCAATCTGTTTGAACTGGAAATCCACTTGAATGTCATTGTCAAGGTCACGATCAAGGTTATATTCAGACAAAATTTTCCCCTCTTTTTAATGTCGATGTAAAAAACGAAGAGCTTCATTTGAAAATATTCGCTTGAACTTCACCTTGAAGGTCGTAGTCGAGGTCATTGTCAAGGCCACCATCATTTTGCCTCCACAAAACCTTATAGCCTGTGTTTGAAACTTTTTTCTGTGATGCCCAGTTTTTGAAATATTGAGGTGTGGATATTAGCATTGTATACTAAATTCACACCACTGGAGAAAAAATTAAGAAAGTCGTGCGTATCTGACACCTGACAAAATTCGTATTTGGGGTGAATTGGTGGATACTGCATAGATTCCGATGACAGTTTCCCGTTGATATCCATGGAAGATCTCGAACTGTCATTTTTTTAGCTTTGTTCGAGTACAAAGATTCGTACACTTGTCGCTATAAGAGATAAAATGAATCTAGAGTCAACGACCCGGAACAGCACATCAAATCAATTTGCAAAAATTCGTCATTCGTGAAAAATCGCCATAATTGATTTTCCGCATTCCTGTACGTCGTCCATATGCCCGCATATCGCTTACTCAATCCAGTGTTCTTTTTTCAAGCTGTCATCGAGAAGGCGTGGTGAAAGCCATACCCGACTAGACCGTTTAACACGACTGATTAGATATTTGCAGACATACAAACAGACAGGGTTCATTCAATTAGTATACATCGAACATTTTATCGCACTGCGGGTAATCAGCTGTGAAAATAGCAGCGAGGTGTGACCGGAGGTTCAAATACCACACTTGCCTCTATGATACGATCTGGAGCAGATTGTTACAGTTTCATTTATCGACTAAAAATTCACTATATATTGATAAACTAAATTATTACAACATTTTTCTCATTGAGAATAATATATTTATATTAGTTCTTAAAAATATTGAATTTTATTTTTATCGCAAAACACTTCTCTTGTTCTAAAGCTTCTGTGGTGCAGTATCGTACTCTACGCTCCATCTCTTTAAAGGTCATTGCCGGGATGTGGTAGACGTTTCTGTTCGACAATAGAGGACCTGCGGTATGCTCAACGCAGGGATTTATGAGGTTAAAACTCATTTTGTAACTTGCGACGACCATAAATACAAGAGATGAACGTGCTATTTCCGGTGCTTTCGTGTAGCATTTCAGCGGCCACAATCTGCGTTAGTGAAGCAATTTCACGCCCAGTAGTGGCGCTTTGCCGGGTTGTGGAGGTTTTGATATAAATCGGCCTACATTGTTGAATTTTGTTGTCGGAGCCCTTTTCTCATTTTGGTACAAATTCGTTTCACAAATGCGCTTGGTCCGGTAGGTTTGGTACCAGGCTTGTCTCCCTGACGTAAAAAATGAACCAACAATAGCGATCAAATCTGCATTTAGAAGCAACTGAACTGTAATAAATGCAGTCGTACGTGCTACAATATCCTTTGTAAATATCAAACAATACATGTAACGTTAGCACCAGTGCATGTAGCGGGTACGGCATATCAAACCGAGAAATATTGCATTTAAATAAAAGCTGTTATTATTTTTTAACGGTCGCACATAAATGATACTGTATGAGCGAATATAAGTCAGTGGATTTTGCGGTACAGAATTTGTATCATTGGAGATATCCAGGTCATCGTTATAACAGAATCAGTCATCATGGTTAGTGGTAGAATCCATAGACTGCACTTCAATTGCACACTGCAACTATTTTAAGGTCCTGTATTTCAATGCGAGATGTTTCAGTATAATTAGTGAAATGAAAAAATAATTCCCTCAATGGGCATGTCCTTACATGGTAGCCTCACTTACTTGGAGATCTGATGTAACCTCACTAAATCAAGCAACCTCGTTAAATTACATTACACCATACCCTATTTGATAATATCGCGCCCCCCTCGTATGTGCATATCGCATCACCGCGCCGTCTGCTACCTGCTTTTATAAGTCCCTTAGATCCACTATCAAAGATGCAACACCCCGTGGCGCACAGCAAGTGCGTCACATAGATTCGTGATCTGAGACTTGAAATATTTTTAACCTTTAAGTGCAAATGTGCGGAGAAATCTATGTGTGCAACATGTCTGATAGGAAAACATTGCGATATACCCTCGCATACTCACATGGTTTTTCGCAGGTATAAGATCCAAAAAAGCGATATTTCATTTTCGAAAGTTATCGCGATTACAATGTACATTGCATATTGAGCAATCTCCTACCCATCATATCCCACACGTGCTCAATTGGGGATAAGTCGGGAGATCTTGGTGGCCATGGTAACAATGTGACATCATTATGTTGAAAGAAGTCTATTGTGACTCTTGTTGGAAAGTTGGATCTGCCAGGGTGTCAAGATAGGGTAAAAGATGGGGTTCTAGAACTTCGTGGATATAACGCTGCGCGTTCATATTACCTCTGATGAAGGTTAAAGGTGACCTGGAACCATAAGCTATAGCACCCCAAACCATAACTCCAACAGTGTGATGAACTTGTCTTTCAACAAAAAACTGTGGATTCGTCCTTTCACCACGTCGCCTTCTAACCCTGGCACGACCATCGTGCATGCCTAAACGAAATCCAGACTCGTCACTAAAGACAATACTGTTCCATTCCTGATCCCAGAGTGACCGTTGTCTGCACCACTCAAGGCGATTACGTCGCTGTTCTCGAGTTAAAGGGAGGACCCAGTGTGGCCGGTATGAAAACAAGCCAAAACTTCTCATTCGTCGGTAAACACTTCGCATGCCAATAGGTCTTCCGTGTTCTGCAAACCATTCATTTGCAATGGACCTGGTAGTGGAGAAACGGTCCCTTAAGGCCAATAATCTTAGGCGGCGATCTTCACGGTCTGTTGTACTACGGCGGCGTCCAGTGCCCCTTGCTCTTTGCGTACGGCCTTCTCGAAGCCATGCTTGACAACACCTAACCACAGTGTCTACACTTCTTTGCACTGCAATTGCCCGAAATGAAAGTCCAGCTTCCCGAAGTCCCACTATACGGCCCCTATCAAACTCACTAAGTTGACGAAATCGTACAGGTCTCCGTACTCTAGGCATCGTAACCGATCGTAAAGGATGTTAATAACCAAAATCCGCCAACATTGATTCTTTACTGCGGCTGAAAGATAAATACATTCACCAACTTTTATTAAAATAAAACCATTTAAACTGGGTCTTCGGATTTATATGTCACTTAGTATATTTTAAGGTTCTTTATTTCAATGTGAGATGATTCAGTAAAATCAGTGAAATGGTATGAAAAATACGTGGCTCAGAACTTTTCTTGAAAAAAGAATTCCCTCAATGGGCACGTCCTTACATGGTAGCCTCCCTTCTTTGGAGATCTGATGTAACCTCACTAAATCAAGTAACCTCTTTAAATGGCATCACAAGCATAATCTATTTGACAATATCGCGCCCACCTCGTATATGCATATCGCATCACCGCGCCGTCTACTACGTGCTTTTATAAGTCCCTTAGATCCACTACCAAAGATACAATATGTACAACCCCGTGGCGTACAGCAAGTGCGTCAGATAGATTCGTGATCTGAGACTTGAAATATTTTTAAGCTTTAAGTGCAAATGTGCGGAGAAATCTATGTGTGCAACATGTCTGATAGGAAAAAATTGCGATATACCCCTCGCACACTCACATGGTTTTTCGCAGGTATAAGATCCAAAAAAACGGTATTTCATTTTCGAAATTTATACTCGTACTTCGTCGTCATTTTACGTGTGAGCTATAAAGAACAAGTATCGAATACAAAAAATATTAGATGATGAATCTTGAACGAAATTAGATACAATGATGACGAAACGAGTATACTAAGTAACGAGGATAGTATCCCATTAGAATTGCTAAGCAAATTCTGAGTGTATGACTAAACAGGAACGACTCTATTTGGCCGACGCAATACGCGATCTGAAATACTGATGTATAAATGTCAACCAACCAGATTTACTGGCGTGTCTTCCTTATTGGCCGTTAAGCCGCGTTCACGATGCGCAATACGATTGGACCGCGTTATGGACGACTTCACCAAGCGACAAATAGCTTTTTTTCAGGAAGATAAATAAAAAAATAGAGGGATTCCAAGCATATTGAAGTACTGCGCATCAGGTGGCAGCAAAACCTGAAAAAATATCGATATACAGTAAAATTGTATATGAACAAATTGAAACAAAACGGTTTGTTGGACGATAATGACGCTTCAAGTTTACGGTTTCAAACTAGATAGAGAGCTGCTATACTCGTATGTTTCATTCCCAATATTTTTTTATGATAATCACATCCAATATTTTAAGTATGATAATCACAATAAAACTTATACTATGTATCATAACAGTTTTCGTTTACAGTTACATAAAAAATCCGTTGCGCTATCAACAGCTTTGCCTAAATATAACCTAAATATTTATCATACGCGAACATCAAAAATAACGAGCGTATCTCTCAACAAAGGTCAGAATAATAGACATAAACAATTGGAACGGTTTTAGCAATGCGTATTTGCACAGACTATACAAAAAATTTTACGAACTTGAAGAGCAGGTTTATCTATTAGTTTTCTAGTCTAAATACAATGCACCTTGATTAATTGTTAATTATTACGAACAACATTCCCGTTTACTGTTATTCTCGGTAATATCTTGTTGCAATTATGTTCAAGGGTATCCATTACGAATGTTATTTGTGGAAACACAAAAATATAATAATACTTCGAACCCGAACGGGTTATATGATTATATAGCTTTCGGACCGTATTCTATAGAGCTTAGTTTCATCCGTATCATTAAAACAGAATTAATATTTCAAAGTATAATTCAGATAGTCGGGTTGATGGAATCTGTAAATCCCATTTGTTTTTTTAATGCTGGACAGAAATACCGATTTCAATGTACAGGGTGCGGCAGAGAGGATGGACGGTTTTAAAAAAAACATAAAACAGTTAATTTTTACTCGAAAACAAATTTATTGATGGAATCAGGTTCGCAAGGAAATAGCATTTGAGACAGTCAAGTATGGAAAATCACATCAGGCATGTGGTGGCCGAAATCGTTGATGCAATGCTGGAGGCGTTCTTGGAAGTTCGCGTAGACTCTCTCCAACATCGCTCTCTCAACCTGGGCGACTTTCACGCGAATTTCGCCCTTCAATTCGTCCACAGTTCGGGGCTTGTTCGCGTATACTCTAGCGTTGGGGTTCTGCTGGTTAACCATGCTGTTTAGTTGAAAGTGGGCTTCGCCACTCATAAACAAAATGAGGTTCTCATTTTGATCGATCAGTGCTTCCATCTCAAGTGCAAAGTTCATTCGTTGTGCATAATCTCCGGACTGTAACTGTTGCACAATGTCCAATTTATAGGGGTAAAAGCGGAGATCCATATGCAAAATTCGCCTTACCGAACGATCAGTAAGGCGAAGTGCAGCAGCATGTTTCCGGGCAGATCGAGTCGGAGGCGTTCAACATTTTCAGGAGTTCGAACTGTTCGCGGCGCTCCTCTTGGTCAGTTCACCACGCCTGCGAAGTGATTCAACCCAACGAAGGATGGTGTTTCGAGAGGGAACAGCTCTATTCCGACGAATGTTGAAGTGGCGACGAAACTCACGCTGTACGACGACAACTGGTAAAATAATGCTAGGATCTCACGAGTCGAACGGCACCCTCCCCACCTCTCCGGAGGCGGAGAGTACTACCCATCTCAAAAACGTCCGTCCTCTCTGCCGCACCCTGTATAATGCAAAGATACATTCATAACGAAGCACACATAAGCCTGAATCCGTTTTGGATTTTCTTAAAACGTCTGATACATCGAAACATATTCTTGAGCTAAAAAAAGAATTTTTGAGATACAACAAATATTACTAAACTATTTTTATATTATATTTATTGTAATCTAGAGGCATAATTCTGCTCAAATGAAAATCTCGGATATCTAAAAATTCTTCGGCATTCCCTTGTCGATCGAGCGTCAACAAAACGCACGTTCTGTAGCTTTTCCATACGATTTTGTCTGCTAATGATAGGTTATTAAAGTAATGACAGTTCATAATAATGATCTCGTCCAATGATTTTTCAAGCATGTACTTATGGCGGTTAGCGAACATAAAATAGAAATAACAACAGTGTTTACCAGTCGTTTAAGAATTTTGGGAAAAAATAGCTGCTCATATTGAAATCTAGAATTACGATTTGACCTAGTAGATAGATAAAAGCGTAGGTGTCACTTTCTCTTAATATTTCACTGACGATTTTCATTTCATATTTCCATAGATGTGCGTCCAAAATCCTTAACCGGACCACACGAATTCGATGCAAATTTCACGGTCATCGGATTATGAATATATGCAGAAAAGTAAATGTGCAAATTTATTTTGGACTTAATGTGTTCATAAATACTAATTCAAAAGTCCCCTTTCAAAAATTTTCCATTGCATTTGGGGTACCTCAATACTCGATTCTTGCCTTCGAAAAAATGGTAATTTAGTCAAACCAAAGACTAATATACATATAATATGCCTGATCTATTTTAAATTACCAAAAATCCCGTTTACCTGAAATTCATTTGTTTTTCGATATAATAGCAACTCATCTTGGTTTATGATATTCCTCTCTCTTTCTAATTGCACCTTGATAAATTATCATATTCTCAAGCTTAATGGAATGTTCAACGGTTTTTTGATATCTCGTATTTGTTTTTTTTTTTCATTCGTTAGAACATTATCGCGTATCGTTTTCAGTATAATTCTGAAAGCTCTGCAGTTCTGATGCTTTCGTAAATAATGGCTGTGAGATCGATGTTTTGTTGTGAACATACAGTGAAAAAACCGTGCAAGTTGTTGAAGTATTTTAACGGACTCGTCGGTCATGGATATACAGGTAACTAAGACGTGCTTTAATATTTCGTACACGACGTTTGCTAAACATAGACAAACTTTAATGGTGGATTGTTGGGACTATTCTCTTGAGTATAGTACTCTTAGACATTAAATTGTTCCATTTCGTATAAATATATTATGATTGTTTTTTTTTTTTGAATAAAGGAAATGCTGAAATGTTTTAGGAGAATTTAGCTTATGGGATGGGTAAGTTTAGTTCTGACTTGTGAGTGTGGTTGAAGACGTTTTTTTCAAACATTTCTTTATGGTTAAAGACAGAAAGCTAGAAGCTGAAGTTGGGATATTTTCTATTTTGCAAGAATGATAGGGAGCATTATCCAAAACAACCACAGAATTGTCTTCGAGACGTGGTAAAATGCCTAAGAACCACTTCTCGAATGCTTCCCCATTCATCTCTTCATGGTAGTCAGTGTTTTTTTTGACTCAAAAGACCATAAGCCGTCATCCACGAAGCCCCCAATGTGGCAAATAATGAGCCTTTTTCCTTTGCCTAGAAAGATAAAATCCGCTAAGTACACATGCACGTCTTGTAGGTACAAAGATAGAGAGATATTGTGCGCAAAAATTGATACCGTGAACTACTTCGATCTATTTACCTGCTGGATTTTTCAATCCGGTCGACAGTCCATCTAGAAATGCCCTTCTGGATGAAGTCACAGTTTTGTCAACCCATACCTTCGGAGTGGTGTGCCCAGCGTTAATCCAGGTTTCGTCAGGTAATAGATCTTCCTGTGCTGATCCCTGAATGATTTAATTTTGGTCAGGTACTCTCTTCTCCACAGAACAATTTCTTCTCTATCCATAAGTAAGCTGTTACGACCTCGTTTCTTCCATTCGAAATTAAGATGCTTCAAAAGTTTATGAATAGTCGAACGTTTGAAATTTGGTAACATAGCATCCTCGTTAACCTCCCGTAGTACTTTATCAACTGTCGGTATTTCGTTTTTGAAGAAGAACTCGTACACTTTCCTCCGAATCGCATGCTTGTCAGCGTCACCCAACGATCTTATGATACTTTTGCGATTTTTACCCGTCATTGGCTTGGAGAAGGCATGCTTTTTCTGATGTTATGTATACCCCAACTTTATCTGCCACTTTCACAGCTATTTTCGGGTTAGTTGATGCTTCGTCTTCCTTCCGCTCTATCTTGAATGTATTCAATATGACGTCTTTCATGTCTACGCTAAGATGTCTTTTTTTGATCGCTTTCTAGGAGAGCTAAGGGAGTAGCCTACAGCCTCGTCAGCAGTATCTGTACTAGACATGTTCAGGATTGGTTCAAAACAAATAATAACGAGGAATAACAACAAACAGAAACTTAACAAATCACTCAAATACACTTAACAACAACAACAGCAACAACCAAGCAAGGTGAATACGAAAACACGAGCACGCAGTGATACACGCGACGGTCGGTGGCCTGAATGCAACTCTGCCTGCCCTGCCCCTGCCCCGCGCATTATTCCGCCAGGCGACCGCTTGAAATTTAATGGCGAATCATGCGCTAACTGTTATTATTTACATCTCATCTTGAATTTGGATTCAGTTTAGATGTAAATTCCTGGCGATGTTAATAAATTGTTGAGTTTAAATATCCCCCAGACACGACTGTCATGGTTTCATTTTGAACATGTTACTTATCGTCCTCTTTTGTATGAAAAAAATTCTATTCGGTGCCAAGGTATTACTGCAAATTATTATTCGATGAGACATAATAGACCAGGATCAGAACCAGAAAGTCACGAATAAATCTTTATTTTTTTGAAACTTGAGTCGTGCATTTTCTCTCTTGTTGAAGTAAAGCCAGGATCCTGTTATTTTAAGTGAATGTAAATCTCCAAAGTGCATTGACTAAATAACGAGAAAAAAGTATCTTAGTCGTGACAGAATCCGAATCTCACTCTTACTTCTCCGTCAATGTTGTTTCCGATTCCGCAATCAACGCGCCAGGCTGTGTCTTTTCCTTTTTCTAATTAATCTAATTATAGCAAATGACTGGAAGAACACTATCACTGACTCCACATGCCGCCCATGCTGCCCGCTAGGGCGTCCACTATCAACCGACTAAATCGCCGGATTTCACTCCACTTGATTACACACATAGTACGGTCAAACTAGACGTATTCGATAGAATTCGTGTTCGAAATCTTGCACGATAATTTGAACATGAGTGAGGACTGTTGACACCTGAACAAAAATTGCGCAGGCTGGAAATTTCAGAGCCGTTTGAAAACAGTTGACGAGACTTGGGTGCATTTTGAGGCAAAAATAGAAGCTAAGCAGGGGATTCATAAAGGACCTCCCCCCAAAAGGCTACTAGTTGTCTCTGGTCGTCAACCCATCTACTGCATTCCAGTAGATCCTCATTGCAACAATACGTACAGTTTGCGTACTCCCTCTTGCCCGTCCGCCTGAGGCAGCTTACAAAGTATCTATGTCCCGTAAGGAACTGCGCAGTATATAAATCTATGTATGCAGTTCCCCTGTCATTCCAGACCTCAATGTCTGAAAGCAGTTTCTTGCCACTAAATGTATAGCACCTCCTTTTCGACACGTTTTGCTTTTGTACTCCTCCTATAGAGGGTGCATCTTTCCTCAATTAGTCAGCTAATCCTTTGGCGGGATTCCAGCTACCACTAGCAGCGCCTCCGCGCAGTACCGTCTTCCGCTGGCACCTGAGCATCAGTTGCCCGTATTTCTTCCTTTTAAATGCGTTTTCATGGACTGGAGCCCCATACAAAATTCAGATAACTTCAGGGGTTAAATCGTGATGCGCCATGGGGCGGAATGTCAGGTAGAGAGTGGATCATTTGGAACCTCTTGTATTAATTGCATTTGAAATCTACGTAGGAGATCGCTGTTTGTGTAACACGTTGTCGCGGAGCTTATTTTATTCATTCATTGCACCAATTCTGTTATCCAGATGGTCGTATGAAAGTGTGTCCTATGCGGCACTTTCTTGGCATCTTGGCGTGGCGTTCTGTTTGAACAGGAAAGATGGTATCTGCACGGACTCACGCTGAGTCAAAGAAACAATTAGAATTATGGGGGAGAGCAGAAAAGAAGAATAGAATAGTAGAGTGGCGATCGATCGACCGGAACGCAATGATAGCTAGCCGCCGGATTATACCTTGCGGATGCGATGACGAAAAAATTATTCAACCAGTGACGGGGTCACGTTCTCGGGGACTGCAACTCATAGAGTGGGGATGAAGCCAAAAGTATCGAAAATGTCTAATTGCAATCAGAAGAGAGACTTGATTTTAATAGTTGGAGAAATCCTGTCGTATAAATTAGATGCAAAATATGCTTTAAAAGCTGTTGTTTTGTGTTCGGGAACATCCAAAGTGTGACACACAATTCTCAAATTAATATCACGAATTTCAGTTCTGAAAGATAGCCTAGATCAGGTGATAAGTCCATCTTGTTCTTGTATCATCGTAAGCCAAAGAATACTTTGCATATAATATGTTTTTTCAAATCTACTGAGACAGTGATTTATACCTTTGCAACAGTTTTGCGCTGTTTGTATTCGTTAGGTTTTAAGGACCATACTCACAGTCAGCATATTCAATCTTGAACAGTTTCAGTTCCATGTTCATGCAATGAACAGAGAACTTTTTAATTAACACGCTTTTATTAGCTTGAACTTTATGTAAGTTTCACCAATTTCCAGAAGCTTGATTAATTTGAAACTAAGCACACGTATCAAGGACCAATAATTACAAATTACTCATCTTCCTTTACGTCATAATAGTAATCATTTATTAATTTATGGGTTAATGAATTTCTTCAAAGCAATAAAACATGTCCTCTCCATCCTAAAACACAGATAATATGTGTAAGACGTGTCAATCCCTACATCTCCCTGATGCATAATGCAATTACTATGGACATGGACAAAAAATTACGAAAAATGTTTCACAAATAATGTCTTTTAAGTTCAAAAATCATAAAAACTAGTAATGCTTTAAGGCATATATTTGGGAATTTCTTAATCGCTGTGAATATAGTGTGGATGTTTGTTCAGTTCCTGAACAATGAAAATATTCAACTTTATGGATGTATGGATATCAAAAAACCTGAATGGTTTTGTGGGAATATCAATCTAAGGTGCCATAATGGTTCTGATGAACGGCAAGTAAATGAATGAATGTTTGGAAACGAGCAATATCTTTTGGTAGAGCCTGTCATCAAGTAGGTGCTTAATGGCTATCTGCAAGAGGTTTATAGGAAAAAACACCCAGTATCACATATCAATTGAACAAGATAATATAAACATGAATAAAAAATCAACAATAGTAATTAAAACATGAATTTAGTTCAAAAATCAAACATTTCTTAAACTTTTAACTGAATTATATGTAATTTCTTAATATTCAATAAGCTGGTGATGTTTCAATGACAAGTTGTCATCTTATACTTTGACAGTATTTTGTTTTCAACATTTCATAGCTATTGGTTGCTAAAATTTGTTGATTGGAACTTGAAGCTCATTCGCTGTATCTGACCGTTTGTTACCTTATAGGTGGAGAATAAAGGACTGTTGTTGATGAAATTGGCCCTTAGACTATTATTTATTTATCCTTAGAGTATCGAGATTGTGGAATAATCTTCCCGAAGAAACTTTTTCCACTTCTACTGACGGATCGACGAGTCGTCTATGTCCTCCTGGACAATGGGTGCAAGATCGCGTTTTGCAGATCAGAATCTTGAATCTCTTGTTCCGTTCGATCAATTAAAGCGTGTTTAACTTGCCGATTTAACATTTAACTTTACCGATCCGCTGAAATAGAGACGTTAAATGTCGAATAATAGCTGGATCGTAGATTGCAGGATATGAATCGTGAAACCATGACAGAAATCGCACAAAAGGACTGAAGAATGCAGCAAAGATTGTCCTGTAAAGATAAGGTTCTTCATGACTATATTTGATCGGGTACAAATGATTCGTACTAAGGCTTTGTAGATGCATTCTCTTCCGAAAGGTAAAAATTATTACGATTTAGAGTACGCGGTTAAGTAGATCTGTTCAGGATATTTTATATTAGCAACTCGAAATTCTCAAGCATAAATTATTTTTAACCATTCAAAGCCATATATTTCACTCTATGAATGTCAAAAAATGCAACATAGCAGTGGAATTTGAAAAAATACCGTATGTTCACACAGATGAAGGAAAAGTGAATTCACAAGTTTATGAACATATGGCTAAGAATGACGAACGCCTTCAAAAGCAACATACGACAGCATAACTAAATTGCCGTTACATAAAAAATAATCCTGCTCATTTAAATAGATTCTATCTAGATCAGCGTTCAAAGAAGAGTACGCTTTCCTACGGCATTTTTACGTAGAAACGCCGCGCCGTTTCCATGTTTATGATAATTTTCTCCTCGACAAACACATCCATACTAACAATATGCTAATTCCATAGCAGTCTCGATTATCGGATTTCAATTGGAAAGCAAGGCGTTAGGCGTTTGTTTCGCGGATAACTCGATATGTCCATTGTAAAACAGAATGAATAGAAGAAGCCATTCGTTTTGTTAGCACGCTACCGGTGTTAGGTTGCGAAATTGAATGAATGAAATTTTGAAAAAAATGTAGTGCTTCCGGTCAGGTCGTCTAACGCTTCTACGCGAATATTGAATTTCTTTTAGTTGCGATAACCAGCGGTAGGAAGCTTTTGTCGTACTGCTGAGCAAATATGATTTTGTTCAGTTGAATTAGTAATCTAATTTTTTTCGTATCAAAGTATCAAAGTTTCTCGATAAGAAATTTCTATTCTACCGTGGAAAAGTCAAAAGCTTCGTCAGTAGTGGCAATTTTTTTAAACTTTCTATACGAAGTGACATATAAATCCGAACACCCAGTTTAAATGGTTTTATTTTAATAAAATTTTGTATAAGTACTTAATGAAGCATAATAAGTAAATGATAAAAATTTCAAAATGATTGCACTGCTTTAAAGCCCTTTGACCTTTAATAATGTGTGGATGCACCCTGATGTGCTACGCATTCTCCAACGCGCCTAGGCATGCTTCTGATCAGGTGGTCAATGTCCTCCTGTGGTATCTCATTCCAGGCAACCACCAACTCCTCTCGAAGTGCTTCTAGAGTCTGAGGAGGACGTTGCAAATTGAGCAATCTAAAATCCATCATATCCCACACGTGCTCAATTGGGGATAAGTCGGGAGATCTTGGTGGCCATGGTAACAATGTGACATCATTATGTTGAAAGAAGTCTATTGTGACTCTTGCAACATGTGGTCGGGCATTATCTTGTTGGAAAGTTGGATCTGCCAGGGTGTCAAGATCGGGTAAAAGATGGGGTTCTAGAACTTCGTGGATATAACGCTGCGCGTTCACGTTACCTGTGTTGAAGATTAAAGGTGACCTGGAACCATAAGCTATAGCACCCCAAACCATAACTCCAACAGTGTGATGAACATGTCTTTCAACAAAAAACTGTGGATTCCTCCTTTCACCGCGTCGCCTTCTGAAGCATCTGAAGTTATGGTTCCAAAGATTCAACATGGTAGATAAGAAGATCAACTAACAATGTCCTATTTAAAGACAACGTACTCCTGAAAGTAACCTAGTCTAAGTATATCCTTGCTACGGTTATTGACCAATTTGCGAAAACCTCTATAGCCTAAAATTACACCGCATATAATGAAAATGATGACATCAATTTAAAAAATTCTCCCACACATAAGTTTTACGAGCCGTAAAAACTAATTGAGCAATTTTATTCGAGAGTAGCATAACAATCTACATTATAATTTTGCATGTAGTAACAGGTGTAGAGTGGTTCATAATAGCGAAATGGTCTTTTCGATTCTCGCGAGGATATCTTATTTGATTTATGATTATAAGGAAATGGTTCCAGATATGATTGAAGATTGTCAATTAATCTTTGCAGGTACTGCTATTATAACGTTTTCAGTACTGTCATTCAGCATTTGCGAGTGCCTATACCAGCAATAATATAACTAAGATTTTTACTTCATACGCCACTGGCGAGGAACTACATATTGCAAACGCAAAATATTCGAAAATGAGATATGGGGTAAACGCATATTAAAACAAGAAAGATTGATATTCAAATCAAGTTGGGTACTTTATTTTGAAGGTTCATTTATGCCATTTATGTATGAAAAATAATATCGCTCAAATGTTCACCACGACTGGATTTACAGACGTCCACGCGATGGTCGAAATTTTCAATTGCATTTTGCAACATGGTCGGTTCTATGGCATTTATCTCGGCAATGATGTTGTTTTTGAGTTCTTGGAGGGTGGCTGGTTTGTTGACGTAGACTTTGCTTTTCAAATATCCCCATGAAAAGAAGTCCAAGGGAGTCAAATCGCACGATCTTGGTGGCCATGGCACATTTCCTCTGCGCGAAATCACGCAATCACTGAAGAAGGACTGCAATCGATGGATATTGACGTCGGTTGTGTGACATGTTGCACCGTCTTGTTGGAAATAAACATCGTCCATATCCATTCCTTCAAGTTGCGGCAAAAAATAGTCCTCTATCATCACGTGATATCGCTCGGAATTGACGGTAACGGCGTCCCCGGCCGCATTTTCGAAAAAGTACGGTCCGATGATGCCTTTTGACCACACAGCCACTTTTTGAGGATGCATCGGCTGCTCTTGATACTCACGGGGATTTTCGTTCGCCCAGATGCGGCAGTTTTGCTTGTTTACCGTCCCATCAAAGTGAAATGCGCTTCGTCGCTGAACATGATTTTTGATGAAAAATTGGCATCAATTTGGCGGTGTTCAAGGAGCCAATCTAAGAACGTTCGGCGCGAAAAATGGTCGGCCCGACGCAGCTCTTGCGTCAATTGGATCTTGTAGGCGTGTACATTCAAATCCTTGTGGAGAATGCGGAGCAAACTGGTTCTCGAAATGCCCAATTTTTGGGATCGACGCGTTGTTGATTGTTTCGGAACGTCTCTCAAACTCTCCTTCACAACAGCAATATTTTCCGGTGTGCGAACGCTCCTTGGCCGGCCAGAGCCTGGCAGATTTGCCACAGAACCTGTTGCCTCGAATTTACGCACCAGACGACCGATGGTTGTTTCGTTTGGGCGGTTGTTGCGACCGAAATGTTCACGAAGCGCGAGAAACGTGTTTTTTATTTTTGCACCATTTTTGTAGTGCTCTTGAATAACTTTAATGCGGTCTTCAATCGAATACGACTCCATAGCGATCAATGGTAAACATTCAACTAACAAAATGACATGTCGGTGACAGAAAACAAAGATGGCGTCTATGTCAAATTGACGTTTACTTTCCTGAGTCCCTATTGGACAACCCTATTATGTTTTTTTAGATGATATTGGCATTTTTATCACAAAAAACCTTGGCAAAAAAAAATAATAAAAACAGCTCAAACTTCGTTTCAGAGGGTCCTCATCATTTTTGAAACAATTAGAGCCAAAAAAACGTGAAGGTTGTTGGGGGTGGAGAAGGTTTTTTTGCATTTTTATTAAAACAATATTTGTACGATATGCACATCATTAGCTTATCATAACAGGCTAACAAGTAGGATAAGTTACTCTGTAGTCTTAAGATAGGTTTGTTTATTACAGCTTAAAGTGTTAATCTAAATAAGGTTAGGTTTAAGAGTAGCTTTAAGCTAAATCTGGCAATAAATACGATTATTATTATTATTGTATGGACCTGTTCGACTGATTTTTTTTCAGAGGGTCTAGTTTGTGATGATTATATCCTTTTGTCTGTCAATTTGTCCGCTAATTTTATAATCGTCTATAACTCGAGAATTACAACTCGGATTTTGATGAAATTTTTACACAACGTTACTAGTATACCAAGGATGAACAGTTTTTTTGTTTATGAAAATCGGTCGAGTGCTGGCGGAGCTACTTGCAAACACACGGAACAAATAAAAATTGCTTAAACTTCGTTTTTTGGCGTGTCAGAGATCATTTTTGGAATTTTTTCGTAGGGGTTGAAACCTGAGGATTGGCGCTTGTAGGGAGTAGATAGTTGTAAACATAACGTCCTTGATATTAGTCAGTCTATCATTAAGAAGCTTCTGATTCTGGTAACAACCTACGTAATCACGGTTCGATTTGGCTTTTTGAAACGATTTGACTCAGATATTTTCTTCGAAACCTGAAGGCTTAGGAAGTATAGTTTCAATCTACTTGCTATTTTTTTCTTATAATTACAGCTTTGCAAAATGACGATAACGTTGCGTGCAAATTGCTGCGTCAACGTATGGTATATCTGAAGTCACTTGAAATAGCATAAAAACCTTTGGTCGGCGCGTCCTTTGTAATTTCATGACGTATCATAGGCGTGCGGTGATTTATTTAGAACGATAATAATAATGTTTTTATATCACAATAAATGGATTTTACTATCTTCTTTTTTTTTTGATTTGGGATAAAAAATACTTATATTGGGAGTTTAATTTATGTTGACTGAAAGTTAAGAAATGGAAAAATTACAGAATTCCAACGTTTGACATAGGAAAATATTTACATAGCAGGTAGGTATATAAAAAGGTATATAAAGACTTACATTATAGGTATTTATATATCATCCTCGCCTTCGGAGCTGTCGCTAGAGTCATCTTGTAGAGGAATTACAACGGGATTTACAGGAGGCAAAACACAATATTCATTTTCTTTTTCAATAATATGCCTAGAACACTGCTTCCATAGGTCTGTGGCAGCAATATGAGATACTGCATCTCTTATTGTGGCCAATAGCGATTCACTTAATTGAGGGGTCTGATTATGTTTTCTTACTTTTTTTTTTAAAACAGCCCAAACCAACTCAATCGGGTTAAAAATGCAGTAATAGGGAGGTAGACGTAATACTTCATGGCCAACATACTCTTTTTCAAATTTTTGTCTTTTAATAAGATCCAACAATATGGCTTGGGTTGATTTTTGTGGTATTTCCATTCCCTTATCCTTCATAAAATCAATAATGTCTTGTTTTTTTGTGCCTGTATTCGGAATTTTGTTTTTCTGTCGGGAATGGTATGGCGCATTGTCCATAATAATCACTGAATTTGGGGAAATGTTTGGTATTAACTGCTGCTCTATCCACTTTTCAAATAAGTCGGAGGTCATGTCCTCATGATAGTCGGCACATGATTCTTTGATATTTTTGGCAGATAACAGCAAGGCATTAGGTATAAATCCATTTTCACTGCCAGCATGGAGAATAATGATTCGTTTTCCACGGTTGCGTGGTGCATTTAAAATGCACTTGTTGCTGTCGTCAACCCAGCCGTACTGCACAACATCATGGGTATCATAGCACGTTTCATCCAGGTAAATCAGATTTCTTTTCTGCTCTCTATAGATTTTAACTTTGTGCAAAAATTCTTGGCGCAATTCAACGATTCGAGACGACTCCATAATCACCATTCTTTTATCTAATTTTTTGTATTGAAAACCACACAGTTTTACAATACAGTGCAGCGAGTCTAAGCATTTGTAATTATAAAAATCTTCAGGATAATCTTTTAATTTATCCCGTATCATTTCCAACGTGGGCACCAAATTTTCTCTATAAAATCCGTATATTATACGACGAATATCTTCCTGAAAACCCACGTCTATTCTTTTTAATTTTTGCCCTATGCGCTTTCTGTGGAAGGAATGGTTGACTACATCTGCTCTTTTTATAACCCGATAAATGGTAGACCGACTGATTTTTGTCAGGATACAAATTCTGTTCAAAATTTGATTTTGCGAGGAATCTGGTTTTTCGTTTTTCAAACAATCATACATATTTGGGATTACTCTTTGGGTCTGTTCCTCTAAATCTTTATGAAAGAATTCTGCCTGCACAGGTTCATCAACCATCTCCTCGTGGCTTGGATCATTTTCCCAAGGTCTCCAAAGAGCCATATTTAGGACACACAAGAACAATCAACACAACAATTAAATCAACAAGTAAACTGAGTATTCAAAAGTCAAAAACACACAAACTAATAAAATCTATGAAAAAACACGGACAGACTAAAAAAACACGTTTATTCATCGCTACACGGCACTGGCTAAACTGTTTCAATTTTCAGTAGCCACCTGCACTTGTTCGGAGCTCTGAAATACACGCTTTCTCATTGACTACGTCCACGCATAGGCGTGCTTTACTCCACGTGGACCGGTGAAACTGCCTTTGATCTTATACGGGGGATATTTGCTGAGAAATTTGGCGATTTTTGCAGCAACAGAGCGGGTTAAATATAGATATATAAAACGCACCCGGTATTTCACAGTGTTTCAAGTGACTTCAGATAAACTCGACGCGTACTTTTTTGATAAAAGCTCTCTTTATATTCAAGTACGTCTCTGAATTTGCGTGTACGAACACTTGAACCTTGAAACAAAAATTGAGATGTTTATAGTCTCATAATGGCACGAGTCGTCCAAATTGAAAATACTAGAATACGAATTTACGTTGACAGTTGTGCGTGTAAGGTCAAATTAGCATTTTGCAAATGCTTTCTACGATTTACACACAGATTCTCGTCGGATAACCATCTACAGAGCTCGGTTTGTGGCGCATAGGTCGTATTCAGATACCACGATGGTTAAGCTTGATAAACGCCGTCGGATTTTTGTTTATACGCGGATATTTCGCAAACAGATCGTATCTTTGAGTTATTTCGTCATTTTGGGTCACGTTGTACATGAATTTATCGGATTCTTGTTTATCCCAAATTTGATTAAATGTCAGTAGATCCAAAGACTTAGGTGTTGTTCTACAGCGTGTCCCGATATTCTGTGAACATTGACTGAAATTCGGAACACATTATGTTCTGCTAGACGTTCTAATGTTTGAACGAAACATCCGAAAAGGTTCGAGACGACCTCTACATAAATTATAACAGAATTTTTTCACAACTCTTCCACCGACTTACTGGAATATGCTTCACTTCAAGTCAAGGAGAAGACTAAACATTTCAAGTCATGTTAAGCATTGACGTTTGAAGTAATTTTCAAGCTGCTTGATTTAAGGAATCCCATAACGAGTCAGTCTTCTTGACGTTATTCTTTATTAAATACCAGTTCATGAAGAAAGAGTACCCTGCTAATTAACCTCAACAAATATATTTTATATAATTAGTTACATAAACTTTATACATAGAAAGCACATATACGAACCGTTTTCGTTATTGCAAATGGGGCATAGACCTATATGTGTTTCTAACCGAAACAAATTCGAAAAATTTTAATGAACTGCAAGAAGCAACACGTGTTCTTCGCTACACTTTTTTACTTTCGATCGTCAGGTAATAGATTTACTTTCTTTAAACGGCAATTAACCATTTTTTATATCCATCAATGGCTTGCTGAAAAAGTTTTTTTTCATGTGCGTCGGTGAGCTACCTAATTCATTATGCTGTGATAGTACGTGCTTTTATCTCTGGAACCTCTGGAGTCTCGAGACCCTCTGAAAATCGTCAAGACTTCCGGTAGAAAATAGCTTTTAATGGTAAACTGGATTTACAAGTTTTTACTATACAGGAGTTTCGCTTAAACCTCTCCATATTTTGGGGAGTAGTGAAAAGTTTGCTCCATAATATGGTTAGCGAAAAACTGTAAAATTTTGGTTTTTGTTATTTTTTTCTCAGTAATCAAAAACCTGCTTGTTATTTGATTTGATATTTGAGTAATCATCGAACTGGAGAGTATAGAGAGAAAATATATAAAAAACGCATTCAAGACCTATGCATTTAAATATTTATGTATTGCGAACAATTTCTATTCATCGTATGATTAGCTGTTTTTTTTTTCATAGCGAATTTGCATTGAATGTTGCGGCACACTCAATAAATAATAGTTCATTAAATATTAAGTAGATGATAGTATTTGTTATAGAGATCTAATTATGCATAACCAGCGTGCATGCTTTCACAACAGGAAACTTCATCTCATTTTTCAAAAAAAAAAAAAATCAGAAGAATGTACATACACAAATAAGGCATGTCTTATTAATATGGTCGCTCATTAGCCTAATGTTCTATACATATTTAACTGCAAATTGAAAAGTTGTTTAGTGAGAGCACTAATCATTATTGACAAATTGTTAGTGGTCTTTGTATGAGCATGTACATTTTTTATACATTCTACACTTTATTGTATTCAATTTACATCATGTGTATGCGTAGCAGTATTTGAAATAAGAAAATATAAATATCCGACTTACCAGAGACGCAGATATATCAGAATTTTTGTAACTTCTCTCAACAATCTTTAGACCTGAAGCGGATAATAATAATAATAATATTTATTACCTATTAGACATGTATAAAACATGTATAGGGTTCGTCAACAAACAATTTACAGTATGTATACAGGGTGTCCGCAAAGTTGGGGTTTTCCTTTTCCGAAACAACTAGCCTTGAAATAACAAAGGTAATGTGTAGTGAAACGAGGGCGACCAAGTAAAAAAAAAAATAAAGGAAAAAGTACGCACTCTCCAGTTGACGAGAAGGGCTAAGTACGTCTCTGCCCGAAATCATACCGCTCCAACAGAAAATGAAATCAGCTGATACGCTACCGAGCAGATGCAGAAACCACATTGATTACACTTAATGGCACATCTTCTAACAAGGAAGTCAAAATGTTTCGTAAAAAGTCTAGGTATTGCATCCCGTTCAATCGATTTGGGAGAATAAATGGTCCAATGAGCATACCGTCCACCATGCCAGCCCAAACATTCACCGAAAATGTTTGTTGAAAATGTGCCCGACGAACAGCGTGCGGATTTTCTACTGACCAAACATGAGTTTTGCGAAAGTTATTCACCCCATTACGCGTGAACGTAGATTCGTCTGTCACCAATATGCACTTCAAAAAGTCAGGATTATTGTCATGTTGATGCAACAACCACTCACAAAACCGCACTCTTGCTGGAAAATCGTCAGGTTGAAGGGCTTGTACACGTTGGACGTGAAACGGATACAGCCCCTCTTCACGCAGCGTTTGCCACACTTTAGTTTTTGATACTTGCACTTCTCTAGCCACGTCTCTAGTGCTTGTTGTTTTTTGAAACGCGATCGATTATACGAGTTCGTTTACCTCTACACGCGTGACCGTAACCGTCGGTTGAAGGTTGCATACTGACCTGACACACTGACCCCGACCCAGTTCTGCCGTCGGGTTGAAACCTTGTACCAATCGGTGATGTCCCGGGTCGCGGCTACAGGACGGTATTCAGATATTTTTGATGTTGCAGAGCCCTTTATCTCGGTTCCCTTAAGACATTGGTGTATATGGTACTAAGAAAAATTGCTTATGTTTTCAAGATCTACACGTTGTGTAAAGGAAAACCCCAACTTTGCGGACACCCTGTATACATAAAAAAACAAACACTAAAATGACAAGCAACAACAAACAATAGCTTAAATTAGATATTTTAAAATGGACACTACAGGCAAACAACAGCAGATAAAATAGATTAGCTTTTAAGGAGTTAAAATTAATAAATTAACAGAAATACAATATAAAAATATATAAAAGGACAAACAATAAATGGATAACAAGCAATACAAACACAGAACATTTAAATATCACAAAGTCGCTGATGGCGTAACAAGTCTTATTAATAAAGTAAGTTCTTAACTCAGCTTTAAATTTATTTAAGGAGCTAAACTTCCCCATTTGCAAAATTTAATAAGTAACTGTGAAAAATAAAAATCCGATATTACAGGTTTACATTAAATCAATCAAAGCTCCACACGGATCAACGTTCTGAAAAAAAAAATGTGCCACGAAAAACAAAAGTGAACGTAGAATTCTCTAATTGTGCATTAAATATAATAAATAACGATAATAGTCGGTTTGAAACGATCAAATCTGCTATTAAATCTACAAGATTTTTTTATCAGCGAGCCATATCTAGCAACATAGTTCCTGTAAGAACAGTGGAAATCATAACTTGTACCACCTTATCTGACTTGTATCTATGGTATTTTGGGCCCGACGTTGGCTGGAAAATTGTTATGTAACATTGTGTCGCCTGAGATAACAAAAGAAAGTGAAATTTTATGCGATATAGAACATCGATCGAAAAGTTATGTGCTAGTTCGGAAACAACAAACATTTATGTGACTCTACGGGATATTATAGATGAGGCGAGAACTATTCGTGGAAAAAATGTCCACCTCTTTTTTTGCTTACTAGGGTGTCCCAAAAAATTAAAATTCTATTTTTCAAACGCATACTCTCTAATTTTGCTTGTACAATATCGAAACAATTATTGTAAATAAATTTTTACGCACCTAGAATCAGGGCAAAATCGTGAGTGCATTATTTACTGAAAAAAGGTACGTATACCGACTAAATGTCTACCTAACTGTGCTAAGAAACTAGTTTAAAGAGATTTGCAAAAAGATGCAAGCAAAACACAAGAAGTGTTTGAGCAACATCGACAACAGTTTGTTACGAACTTGGACAATCTGTTTGATATGGCACATGCCGATGACCTTCAATTGATGAAAATAAATGTAGATAGGACCTTCTTGCAGCCACAAAGAGAGCCAGGTCAAACGGGTTATTTAGCTGGGGTGACAAGAAATTAGATAGTTGCTTTATTGTCTTCGGATCATAATTATGATATAAGACTCCTCGATATATCTCTATAAGTACATTATTATCTACAAAATTTAAAAATATATTTAAGTATAAATACATAAATTTGTCGGTTAAATTGGAAAGAAACACAGTTAGTTGAAAAAGGACAAAGGACGCATGTGCGCACCAATGAAAACATCCACTACACAAGCAGATACAATAATAAACGGAACAAGGTGTAAAAGAAGTAAGTACAATAACAATAGAAAAAATAAAAGGTACAAGTATACAGTAAGTAAGTAAGTTTCATTAAATTAAATATTTAAAACACACATGACAACAGCGCGGCGGTTTTTCATCACTCTTATCGAACCGACGATCGATCGCAAACGATTACAGTCGTTAGCATGCTGTTTTGTTTTTGTTCGCGTACGTCGTCGTGTTTATTTTTACAATATTCTCGAAACACGAGTTCGCCGACATGTTGTTAGTTTACGGTGAAACTCGTCAGAATTCAAATCTTGCAGCTCAAACTTATTGCGACAAATTTCGCCAACGGGTACAACCAGACAGAAGGACATTTGTGCAAGTGTACCAAAGACTTCGAGATACAGGAAGTGTTCAGCCCACTAATATTCGCACTCGTGAAAGACAGGTTTCTGTAGAGCAGGAGGAACACATTTTAAATATCGTGGTAATCTATGCCGACATAATTTGTGGTTTCTTCATGACGGGGCACCACCACACATTTTTACAGGCATCATTCAGTATTTCAATGAACATTATCCAAATCGCTGGATCGGTCGAAATGCTCATGATCCTCGATAATGGCCAGCAAGATCTCCTTACCTCAATCCGATGGATTTCTGCTATTGGGGAGAACTTAAAGGGGTGGTTTATGGGGCTGGTCCAATGACAACTGAAGCGCAACTTTTAATGCGGCTGAAATAATAAAGGGACAAGTTCGAGGACCTAGAGTAAGAAGAAACAGGGTTAGTCGTAATGAAGCTAGCATATAGCTAGAAAATGTTTGTAATAAATTCGTTATTACTGGGTGTTCATGTTTCTGTCACTATGAATGATCTCCGCAGTATCGGAAATTGAAAAATCTCGAGTACGGCGCTCCTAATGCATATCTCCGTTAGCATATGCCATTTAAGAAGCTACATAATCTCATCCTTTTGAGAGAAATCTCACCGTATCATTATTTTCATTGTTTCCGCCAGCGATGGCATTTTTACTGTTTTAGAGGAGAGGCCGTTTCGTTTTTACATAATTAATTTTCTCCATTTTTTTGCAGGTAAGAAAACAAACGCAAGGCCATTGTTACGTCGGACGTCAGTCATATTCCACAGCCTGCACCATGAATTGTGAGATTTATTTGCATATTACGTTTGTTGTTTATGAAGTTTGAGCAATAATGCGAAATATTTTAATGTCTTCAAGGTATTCTAATTATTATCGCATACATACTCTCTTTTAATTACATTTTCTCTCATCTATTTCCTTATTAGCACATTTTTGACATTAGATGTGCGGTGTTAGGTAACTCACTGCTTTTGTCCAAATCGTACGATTTGGTATTGTGCAAAGTTCAATATAAAAGTTACGATTGCGTCAGTTTAAGATACGAGTAATAGCCTTTAATGCAAGAGCTTTACTCACTAATCTTATACTGTTCCGTTTTAAGTAGGGAACAAACCTTCCTGACGTCATTTTTCCGCAGCTCGAAACCTCCCAAAAGAGCACGAACCGCACGTTTTGCACGATATCTTCTACAATTATTACGGAGTCGCCGGAATCTGACCTTTCGGCTTCTGCCGCGCAAATTACAAAGAAGCGACGGCAAATCAACCGTGCCGCGATGTTGAGTAACGCAACGCAAATGAGACAAACAAACCGACAGACACACTTCATCGCTTGCATCCACGAGCGCTAAATCTACCGTGGCCATGGCGGACGAAATAAACAAATGAACCGACGAAAAATGTCAAACGGAACTGAAAAACGTTCGTTACGGTTCGCGGTGCGCGCAAAGTTCAAGGGCATCCGCGATTTGTTCAAAATAAAACGCGTTTGGCAAAGAGAAATGCTGCTTTCATTATTGAAGCAGCACTTTAACATAACACTGACGAGCTTAATAACATTTATCGTTCGGAATTGTTAGCGATTCATATCGGCAAAGTAAACTAGTGTATTTTGCTATTAAATGCCGTTTGAACTAACCCTGTATTTTGCTCAATAAACTAGTACTGATGGCAGGAAAACAGCTGTTTTGGGATAAACAATTAGAACTACTCAAAAACGACTTGACCAATCTATTTCAATTGTGTTGTGGTTATTTAGAACAAGTGCCAAAACCTGCAATTTACCTCGTTTTTGCTGTTAGTCGGATCTTTTTACGTGTAGTCTCATATTGTAGGTCTCATAATTACGTGAAAATCTTATATGACGAGTTTTTTCGTTCCTGCCAACACTTGATTGAATCCCAAAAAAAAAAACGTTTTCCTTTCCTCGTAGGATAAAAAGTTTTCCCACAAAAATTGGTGTACCCATTTTCTGTGTCCATGTTTTGAATCCCCTTGAACATTTTGCATCAATAAAACCAGACTTTACAATTATTTCGCAAACCAGCGAGGTATTTGATTAAAATTAAGAAATCACCTTATTGTAGGTGTCTCGGTACCATGAAAGTTCCTTTTAAACTTTTGCATGTCATTTCGAAGTTTGCTTGTCCTTCAGTTGCTTGAATTGAAGCAAATGTCATGTTTTTAATTGCGCTGTTTCATGACATTGCTCAATCTAACGTGCAATTTCGACCCGGCATTGCTCGTTCAAAATCGCAAAGTCGTGATAATTCCTCTCGCCCATTGATGGAAAAAAAATCGCCTGCTCGTGTAACGGAAGAAATTTGAACAGCGCTAAATAACAAATTACAAATTGTGTTGGAAAGGTGTGGATGCAGTGTTGTCACTTTTCCAGATTTTTTGCAGTCCATCAGAGCGCTTAGAAAGCGCCGTCTATCTGACCGGTAATCTGTGGCCCGTATATAACTCGGAAAATACTGCTCGGAGTCTGTTGAAGATTTTACTCAAGGTTACTACCATGGCAATGACGAAAAAGCTGTGTAGTTTTTTAAAAACGATTCAGAGGCGTTAGAGATAGGCCCAGAAAACGAAAGAAATCAAAGTCGCTCGGACTTTTTTGATGTTTCAGATGCTACTGATCATTTCCGGAAAACGGACGTTTTTTTTCCGTAAACGAACATTCATTAGGTTTAGATACGTCGAAAAATCTGCCAACTTGGCAACGCCGTGCGGTACAAGCGTCGAAAAACAAAAAATCAGCGTCGGCGAATCAGGAGAGTTGTAATTTAAAAGTTGTGGCACGAGAGGCTGAGATAACAAGGAATTTCACTTCGTTGTTGTAATTCTCATTTCCCAGTTGAAAGTTCAATTAGTTTTAGAATAATTGGGCTGGTCAAAGCACGATTTTCGTAGATTCAAATTAACAGATTAAATGAATAAAAAATGAAAATGCTTTCGAGTTAGTCATCCAAGAAAAAAAATAACGTATGCTGTCTATAAATGGTGTTACAAACAAAATAAGTACAAGTAGGAGGAGGTTAGATACTTTGTAGTATGGTATTTCTAATATAAAAACTATGACAAAAAAAGGTAAACACCTACGTATTTTTATTAGAATTCAATAATTTTTTACATATCGATTTATCTTGCCATAAACAATACGTTTTCTTTTCAAATATTTCTTCTTTTTACTAATTCTATGTCCTCGGAATATTGAGACACCCTGTATACCTTAGTAAATAAAACTGACAGCTACCCGGCAATATACTTAACCTACACATGACAGAACTCAAACGGTGACTAGTAAATTGAATTTTACGATTGGTTTCTATTTTCACAAATTCAAAGACTCGGTACTCTAGGGTAATTTGGGACACTCTTTTCGAATATGTCCATGTAAGTGCCAAATTGATCTCAGAATTTGGAACGATAAATTTTCTCTCTGTATGACTATGCAGAGATGATATCGTCCTCAAAAATGATGTACTCCTGTCGTAGCAAGCCGAGCATGTTTAAATTGTTCATCTAAAACACAACGTCATACGTCAAACGGTGAAGAGAAATTGTCCCTTTCGTGCAATTAACCCGCAACGATTTATTTTCCGAGGACATTTGAATAAAAGGTCACCGGTATCACCGACCGGTAACTAACACGCTAACAACGAGCTGCGGTTCGAATTTTTCACTTGGCAGCTGATGTGAGTTTGTGAGATTGGCAGCTCTCACATGTCGGTTCTCAAAACCAATTAAACTCAAAACATGACAGGATCGAAGTTGCATTAATCAAAAACGACGGATTCCTCTAAGGCTTCAACGCTACACTAACGGTCGAACGTTTGGAATCATCTTCCCGCTATTATGTGATATACTAAGTGACATATAAATCCGAACACCCAGTTTAAATGGTTTTATTTTAATAAAATTTTGTATAAGTACTTAATGAAGCATAATAAGTAAATGATAAAAATTTCAAAATGATTGCACTGCTTTAAAGCCCTTTGACCTTTAATAATGTGTGGATGCACCCTGATGTGCTACGCATTCTCCAACGCGCGTAGGCATGCTTCTGATCAGGTGGTCAATGTCCTCCTGTGGTATCTGATTCCAGGCAACCACCAACTCCTCTCGAAGTGCTTCTAGAGTCTGAGGAGGACGTTGCAAATTGAGCAATCTCCTACCCATCATATCCCACACGTGCTCAATTGGGGATAAGCCGGGAGATCTTGGTGCCCATGGTAACAATGTGACATCATTATGTTGAAAGAAGTCTATTGTGACTCTTGCAATATGTGGTCGGGCATTATCTTGTTGGAAAGTTGGATCTGCCAGGGTGTCAAGATAGGGTAAAAGATGGGGTTCTAGAACTTCGTGGATATAACGCTGCGCGTTCATGTTACCTCTGATGAAGATTAAAGGTGACCTGGAACCATAAGCTATAGCACCCCAAACCATAACTCCAACAGTGTGATGAACATGTCTTTCAACAAAAAACTGTGGATTCCTCCTTTCACCACGTCGCCTTCTAACCGTGGCACGACCATCGTGCATGCCTAAACAAAATCGAGACTCGTCACTAAAGACAATACTGTTCCATTCCTGATCCCAGAGTGACCGTTGTCTGCACCACTCAAGGCGATTACGTCGGTGTTCTCGAGTTAAAGGGAGGACCCAGTGTGGCCGGTATGAAAACAAGCCAAAACTTCTCATTCGTCGGTAAATACTTCGCATGCCAATAGGTCTTCCGTGTTCTGCAAACCATTCATTTGCAATGGACCTGGTAGTGGAGAAACGGTCCCTTAAGGCCAATAATCTTAGGCGGCGATCTTCACGGTCTGTTGTTCTACGGCGGCGTCCAGTGCCTCTTGCTCTTTGCGTACGGCCTTCTCGAAGCCACGCCTGACAACACCTAACCACTTCTTTGCACACTAACTGCAATTGTCCGAAAAGAAAGTCCAGCTTCCCGAGGTCCCACTATACGGCCCCTATCAAACTCACTAAGTTGACGAAATCGTACAGGTCTCCGTACTCTAGGTATCGTAACCGATCGTAAAGGAAGTCAAGAACCAAAATCCGCCAACGTTGATTCTTTACTGCGGCTGAAATATTCATTTTTAGAGCGTTAGTGAATGAAAAAAAAGCAGTATAAAAACCGGAATGTCCAACTGATAAGGCTGAAAATTTTTTCACTTGTTATTTACAGTAACATAAATACATTCACCAACTTTTATCAAAATAAAACCATTTAAACTGGGTGTTCGGATTTATATGTCACTTAGTATAGTAGATACGAGGGTTTTTTCAAAAATACGGAAATTTTTTATTTGAAAAAACGAAAATGCACCGTTAGAAACGTTGATTCTTATTCATAATCGTCATTTTTGCTATGTTTTTTTTAGACGTGAAATCCGTTTTTGGAAACTTGGCAACTGCATCTTGAAACTCCTCGTCCGTCTCGAAATGTTCACCGCCTAGGTGATCCGTCAATTTCGTTACGTGCTTGATGGCCTTTTTGTCAGAAATTTCGTGACGCTGTGATACTCAAATTTTGCGATAACATATATCACTATTTACATGTTATGCTTGTGCATTTGAATTCTTTTTTCACGGCTACGTAGATTTATTACTCAATGTCCCTCGTATATGTATTGATACACCTCTAACCCCGGTAATTATACACACCTATCAGACATATTTCACACTAATAGGTCTTTCCGTAATTTGCTGATAAAACCTAGGTCTCTAAATTGTACTAGAAGTATAGAGTAAATCTTCTTGATGCCATTTGTTCAATATCATAAGGACATTTTAAATGTTTAATGTTGAATATTGACGAAACGTAATTGCAAATAGAGAAGGGAACGTCAAACATGAATGAAAGTAAGGAGTGTTACTCGATCGGTAAAAATCAACATCTCGACATGAATCAGTACAACGGCTGTGGTAAAAGCCTGCTCAGTGCGAAGTGATAGTAACTGCAGTCCATGATAAATTTCCACTTAGTCATTCTTGACATTTGCCTAAAATCATATCCAAGCCTACCTTTGCGTTGTTGTACAACCGCCTTCTTGCCCATTGAAAAAACCTTCCGCCATTCATGATGAGATTGAGCAATAATTTTACTCTTTTCTTTCTCGCGGTTTGCTATAAATTTTCGCCTACGGTGCGCCCTGTACAATAACGTGCATTATCTATTATGATCGTTTCGATGATTAGGAGTATAATACAGTCGATGTCAGTAGACGCGCTGGTCTAGTCACAAAAACACAGGTTGAATTAAATCAGTTTGCTTTCAGACACGACCAACCGTATACGACGTCATTCGATCCTTGTTAGCAATAATCAGTTCTGTTAGTGGAGGCTTACATTGTTGTTCGAAAATTCTCTGCTTCTTTGCAAACCTCGATAGCATTCACGGTGCACTTACGACTAGTGCCTATGTAAAGTTTGCCTGTACTAGTAGAATTAATAAACTGCTCGATTTCATGATTTTTGTTGCTGAGTTAACACGAATTCTGAACTAGTCAAGTGAATGTAATGACGGTGTTTACAGCGACTTGACATTTAAGACTGTTCCCAGCGGAGAGAGTGAACGCCTTATGAAATGCACTTTACTTGTTTTACATAGATAACAAGAACCTTAAGAATTGCAATTAACGAAATAACCTGATATTTTAGCTAGAGATTTGTGAAGCTAAAGCTAAAGAGGACCTAAAAATGTCAGTAAATAAATACATTAATGATTTCCAAATTCCAAGTATTGCAACAAATATAGCACAAAACGTCGATGAACTTAATTTATGTACACAAAATTCTGACGCAAAATTTCGAATTTTTAATATGAACATAAGGAGTATAAAACACAACACTGATTACTTAAAAATACTACTCGACCAAATATGGTACAATTTTGATCTGATAGTTTTAACTGAAACGTGGCAAGTGGTTGATATTTCTTGCTTCAATCAGCAGGGATATGACACGCTGTATAACTTTGGCACTTATAACCAAAACGATGGGGTGATATTTTTTGTAAGAAATAAACTGCAATACAATCATGATACATTCACTTTCAGCGATGGAATCAAAATTTTAAACATAATGATCCAAATTAACCATAACAAAATTGAGGTATCTGCAATTTATCGTCCGCCATGTTCAGAACCCCACGAGTTTTTAAAGAATATCGAATTTTTTTTTCAAAATCAAAATAAAGTTCATTTAAAGCAACATATTTTCTTGGGAGATGTCAACATAAATATTTTGGCCGATGATCCCATCACAAATGAATACTTGAATATCCTATCAAGTAACGGATTTCTGTTCTTTATAAACCTACCTACAAGGTCCATCAGTGACACATGTATAGATCACTGCTTTGTGAAAGACCTATCCAACAAAATTACTTGTATACCAATAATCCTACAAAGCGTTATTACTGACCACTTCTCCACTATTTTACTGATATCTTCAAATGAAAAACATTCTAACATACCTACCGTTAATATCAACCAGAAAAATTAAAAATTTTTTGTCGACAATTCAAAACTAATATCAAATGTGAAACAAGAATCCTGGGAACAATTATGCTCTATAAATAATATAGACAAAGCAACGGGACTGTTCATAGAGAAAATAAAAAAACTAATAGATATTAGTACCAATAAAGTAATAATTAGTCACAAAGAGAAAAGCAGAAATGCCTGGATTACCAAAGGATTAATAACATCGGCAATAGAAAAAGAAAGACTATATAATGTAATGAAACTAACGCCAACTACAGTGAATACCGACTGCTACAACCAATATAAAAATAAATTTATAGAGCTTGTAAGGCAAACCAAGCGAAAACATTACCTAAATAAATTGAGTAATAACTTAAATGATCCTAAGCGGCTTTGGACAACTATTGATGAGATTACTGGGAAAACAAAAGTTAAAGAGTGTGTCACTGAGTTAAATACAACATCGGGAACAATATTAAAAAATACTCAACAGATATGCGATGAATTTGTACAATTCTTTACTGACATAGGCGAAAATTTAGCAAGTAATATACAAGCAAATATACAAAATACTCAGCTTCCAAAAAGAACTTTGAACTCATTTATTTTGGATAAAGTCGAACAATGTGAAGTATACACCACTGTTATGTCCTTAAAAAATCCTGGGTTCGATGGTATTAAAAGCGAGCATTTGAAAATTATAGCCGAGGACATAACAGAACCACTTACTTACCTAATCAACAAATGCTTTGAATCTGGCATATATCCCTCAATTTTAAAAAAAGGTAATATAATACCGATACATAAATCAGGAACAAAAACAGATGTTAACAACTATAGACCAATATCAATAATATCCAGTGTAGCAAAGGTTTTTGAAAAAGTTTTATCTACTAGAATGATTCGATACCTCACAAAATTCAAAATTTTAAGTGAAAATCAATATGGATTTACAGAAGGGAAGGCTACATCGGACGCAATAACTAAAATTGTAAATCAAATACATCAAAATATTGATAACAGAATCCCTTCAATCTGCATTTTTGTTGATTTAAAGAAAGCTTTCGACACAGTTAATCACAAATTATTATTAGAAGCATTGGAGAGAATTGGTTTTAGAGGAAACGCGTACTCACTGATCGAAAGTTATTTGTCAAATCGCCGACAATCTGTGCAGATATCAGGATCATTTAGTAAAGAAATGTATATTAAGTGTGGTGTCCCACAAGGAACTGTCTTAGGTCCGCTGTTATTCAATATATATTTAAATGATATTTTCCAAATTAATTGTGTTGGCAAAATAACTAGTTTTGCAGATGATACTGCAATATTATATGAAGGCACTGCCTGGTCTGATCTCAAAAATGTAATTGAAAATGATTTTATCAAAATTATTCAGTGGTTTAACAGTAGAAAATTAAGCATTAACTACTCTAAAACACATTTTTTACCACTTGGATCTTATGCTAGACATCTGCCAAATTACACAAATTTCTCCTTCAATATTAATGATCAAAAAATGAAAATTAATAGAGTGCCCAACATAAAATACCTTGGAGTAGTCTTGGATCCTCACTTACGATGGGACATCCATGTCAATTATATTTTAAAGAAAGTTAGATTTGTATCCTACAAAATTAAATACCTTGGGAATATATTGACAGAAAAATATCTTCGAACATTATACCATGCACTGATTGAGCCTCATCTCACATATGGTATATTAGCATGGGGAGCTGCATGTTCCTCACATATCTATAATTTAGATGTTTTTCAAAAAAGTATTCTAAAAATGATATTTAAAAAACCGAAACTTTATCCCACTGAAAAATTATACGCAGATGTTCGAATGTATGATATAAGACAGCTTTATTTCTTACACAGTATCACTCACTACCATAAATTTGTAAACACCGACCAAAAAATTAAACATAATCATTATACCAGGTACAAAATTCGTGGCACAGTAGTTCCTCAACCGCATAAATCTATAATGCAGCGATCATATCTCTATTTAGCGCCTAAATTTTATGAAATTATACCTAAGGACTTAAAAGATTTACGTTTCGGAAATTGTTTCAAAAGAAATTTAAAAAAGTGGCTACATTCTATATCTAGGACTGAAATTCATAAACTCATAAATACGAACATCAACTAAATACATAATCTACTGTAGCTAATTTTTGTCCTCTTTTGTCATTTGCATTCTACAGTTTCAACTTAAATTATTGGTCCATGTACAGGCGATGCCTTCTATTGGGCCTGTTTTGATTTTATATTTATTTACTCATATTGTTTGTTATCTTTGTACATTGAGTGAATAAATATTATTATTATTATTATTAAAAAAAATATTATTTCAACTGCTTGTTCTTAGAGGAGGAATGACCATTCACAAATCTACGGTAGTTGTCTCGCATTCTCTTAATTCTTCACCGATCCACCGAGTCAAGACAAGAACAATATAAAATTAAAGCGTAGTTGAGCCTTTACTTTCAACCAGCTTTTTACGCGTTTTCAAATTGTAAATGAATCTAATAGCATACAGGGTGTAAACGTTGACTGCCATAACGTTTACACCCTGTATAGTAGCCTTAATTTGATGTAGGTGCTTTTCGACAGATTACTCACATATTTATAAAAACTATAGTCGATTATGACACCAAGATTTTTTACTTGTTCCACAATAGGAATGAGCTAATTCTTGATGGTCAATACGGTCAAGCGCTTAGGACAAGAAGCATGCAAGTACCATTATCAGGTGTATCTCCTACAAAAATCGGTTACATTAACAAGATCGTGCTTTACTTTATATGACACTTCATCCAGATGAGACAAGGCAAAATAACATGAAAGTTGCATATCATCTGAGTGAGTTTTTATAGCACAATCTTCAATACCTGAATGTAAATCGAAAGTAGTTATATACTAAATGGTCAGTATTTTAAAAAGTTTTCTCGCAATCATTCAAGCACTCCACTATCAAGCTATTACTACTATGAAAAATCAACATTATACTCTTATGCAATCACTTGTCTGCTTATACATTTCATATGAAAAATACAGCGTACAGTCTATCCGGAAGATAGTAAGTAACATTGTTAAAAATGAAGTTCGTGATTTCTGCGTCTATGTTAGATATGCCCTGGAAAACCTTCTACGCGATAATGTTAGTTATTACTATGTCACTCTTGTTTCAACGCTACTATATGTACTTTACACAAGTAACTATCAATTATTCCGCCGTTTGTTATCTCTGAACAGATGTCGGACACATATATCAACGATAATCTTTGCACTACCTTAGCGTACAGCATGTATTATGTTTGCATATAATATTACATTTCCTGTCCGGTTATCTTTTTACACTTTGTTCAAGAGAATGATAAATAGTAGACAGTGTAGAATTATTTTGTATAGAATGGTTGGATGTTATGTAATGTCAAGCATAGTGACTCATAAAGGCAGTATAATCACTGAGTTTTTTCGATTTCTACGCCTTGACAGAATAAATTGTCGTATGGACCAGTGCTATTCGAAATCTGTTTCGTGACTTCACAAAAATTGTTTTTTACTTCACCCGAAAATGACTTGAAAGGCTACAGACGAATTTTAAATTAAATTTCCGAATTCTAAAAATTCTGTCACATTTCAAATCCGGTATTGTTCAGAACATTGATGTTTACGCGTGGAAAACTTTGTTTTTCCCTAAAGAGGATTAAATTGTTTTAAAATAGTGAATAGCTTCTTTAAGCATCTGTTCAAAAACAGATTTACAAGCATTGTATACGCAAACACGGGAATGTGTCCATTCTGTTTGTTCGGGGTCTCACATAAAAAACTTACGAGAACAAACAAAACTAACTATGATATCAGGGAAATGCTCATACCCATTTAGAAGATACATGGTTATTTATGTTATGCAATTAAGAATTTCTTGTGAAAGCCGCCATAAAATGTTTGTTTTTACTTGGTGTGAACGTGCAACATCTTACTAGACACATTTTTCTTAACGAACTTCAATGTTTATTTATTTATGTAAATCGTGTATTTCCAATTACATTCGTCAATACAGACTGTAAAAACAAACGTAAAAAGAAATTTCGTTAAATACAATCTGTTTTTATTAGTCAACTGACCAGTATATCATTACAACATACACAAATAACAGTTGTTTTTAAACTCATTTCAATAATTATTAACATACAAATGAAAAGTAATGTTGCGTTACGCAGCTATTCTATTTAACAACTCCGGAATTCCTCAATAGCGTATGGCTTCAGGTCTATCACTCAGTCTAACACTCTTTTAGCTTCCTTTTATACTAAGTGACATATAAATCCGAACACCCAGTTTAAATGGTTTTATTTTAATAAAATTTTGTATAAGTACTTAATGAAGCATAATAAGTAAATGATAAACATTTCAAAATGATTGCACTGCTTTAAAGCCGTTTGACCTTTAATAATGTGTGGATGCACCCTGATGTGCTACGCATTCTCCAACGCGCCTAGGCATGCTTCTGATCAGGTGGTCAATGTCCTCCTGTGGTATCTCATTCCAGGCAACCACCAACTCCTCTCGAAGTGCTTCTAGAGTCTGAGGAGGACGTTGCAAATTGAGCAATCTCCTACCCATCATATCCCACACGTGCTCAATTGGGGATAAGTCGGGAGATCTTGGTGGCCATGGTAACAATGTGACATCATTATGTTAAAAGAAGTCTATTGTGACTCTTGCAACATGTGGTCGGGCATTATCTTGTTGGAAAGTTGGATCTGCCACGGTGTCAAGATAGGGTAAAAGATGGGGTTCTAGAACTTCGTGGATATAACGCTGCGCGTTCATGTTACCTCTGATGAAGATTAAAGGTGACCTGGAACCATAAGCTATAGCACCCCAAACCATAACTCCAACAGTGTGATGAACATGGCTTTCAACAAAAAACTGTGGATTCCTCCTTTCACCACGTCGCCTTCTAACCCTGGAACGACCATCGTGCATGCCTAAACAAAATCGAGACTCGTCACTAAAGACAATACTGTTCCATTCCTGATCCCAGAGTGACCGTTGTCTGCACCACTCAAGGCGATTACGTCGGTGTAAGGGTGAACTGAAGTAGGAATAGGCTCGTATTCTATGGTTTTATGTCAAGCTACAACGATTTTCATAGCCTTCGAATTCCAAGCACATTTGTCCAGAATATCGTCGGAAGTAAAGAGTTAATCTAATTGATATCATTTTTTACCGCAATATTTTTAACCTGACCCGTCAAAAAAATAAATGTGAGAGAGATCTTTTGGAAAAGCACTGTGTAACATTTCTATAAAGTGTGTGACACACTGCGGTAACTACGTATCTACCGTATACCTGTGTGTGGGTAAGAAATGTCGCACATTTGATAAAAATGTAGGAATTCTAGGATCTAACTGACTTCTCGTGGGTAGAGTTGAGGCAGTTAGGTCTTGAAAAATAGCAGAACTGACAGCCTCGTTTGCTAGCGTTCGAAAATCTACGCATGACTAGGTATATGTACAGTACTATTCAAAAACTATGTAAAGTTCCATTTCTGAAGTCCCTAACGGTCATTTATAAACAACATCATGTAGTTAATTCGTTCCAATGATGCTCTTTGAAGGAAATTCGTTGTTATCCGACTTGAGGTATCCACACTACCATATTTCTACACTGTACTGATGATCCTCAATAAGGACGGTGCTACCCACGACTGATGGAAGGAAAGGGAGAAGCGATTAGTGATCAGAAATATGACGCGATGTTTGTTAATTTTCGAGAACAAGAAATAAGTAGACACTGTTGGTATCGGACTGCAAAATTATCAGATTCATTCAAATATGAAATATGCGACTGCGTGACTTCGGTTTTCAATGTACGTAAGCGTGGTTGAGACCCGCGTAATCAGCGGCCGCAAGCTCAAAACAAATGCACAGCTTCGTTATCGAATTTCTTGGTAAATAAAATCAAATCATCGCAGGTGATCAAATGACATCACGATAGAATTGTTTCTCATTTGCAATTACCTCGCCTGTCGTCAGTCGAATCGTTCAACATAACAATCTGGGTGATCTGAATTTGAATATGACCATCAAACATTCTTAACATCTTTCATCGTATACAAATAAACTTGCCCCTGAATCGATCTTCTAAGAATCATGGTCAATATCAACAAGACACTTCCCTCTGAGGTTTTTTAATGAAATATTGCTTTCAGCATAAGAATTATTCGAGTATTTTGTACAACCAAGTATTGAGACGTTCACCACTTTTGTAAATAGTTCAAAATTCATCCCCTATTTCTCAGAAATTCAAGAAACAAACACTACAAATCATACGTAAGTAAAAATGTTTACAATAAAAATGTATAAGATTAAGTTATAACGCAAACCGAGTTCAGATTAATAAATGAAGATAACATTACAAAAGTAATGGACAGACATTTATCAATAAATGCACAACTCACTGACATCTTCATCTAAAGCTTTGGTTCGCAGATACGTTTTTACATCCTGTCGTCAAGAGTCCTACAAAACTGCAGAAAGACATTTAGCTCTGTAGTAACACTTTTAGATACAAGGTATCCAGGCTCCGGAGTGATATATGACTGTTGAAAATCCTTTTATCAATGAAATGATTGTGGGGTCGAGTAGTGATCACAAGCGACTGAGATTTTGTGGTCTTGAGGGATAACCTGTTAGCCGCGAACCAATGTCAAATGTTGCTGAGAATCTATTGTCAATTATTGGAGGTTTTTGTTGGAAGAGATGGTTGTGGTATCGTCAGCAAAAAGTACGCAGTTCGGTACCTCATTAATATATATTAAAGAAAGAATAGGCCCTAAAACTGTGCCTTGTGGTACTCCATAACTTCTGTCTTGGATGTAAAGTTCTGGTAACTAACGAATTGTGGTCTGTTTGTCGAGTAGGAACTTACTATTCTGACTAAAGCTATAGATCGACAGCTTTCTTAACAAAATATGACCGTTTTGGTTACAAATGAGACCTCTGGGACTCCCTAGCCAGTCTAAACTCGGATTTAGTTGGATAATAATTCAATATTCTTGCATTCGCGTATTCCTCAACTGGAAAAAGGTGGGTTTCGCATTATTTCCGTTATGTAACGAAATAACGACGAACCCACACGCAAGCGGCAAGCCAATCCCGAACTGAGATTGATTTGCGGCTTATGAAAATTCATGGATACTGAACGACATTTTACGCATTGTTTTGCCGCGGTAATGTATAGGAAATGAAAGTGCAACATCGATCGCAATATACTTCAGAAAATTGCGCATCTGTATGGACTTCATTCCCAACGCAAATTTTAATAATTACATCCATCTTGACTTATCTTTGAAATGAGCAGGCTCCATATGCTGGGCTTTCGTTCCGGGTAATAACTCAAATTTCAAGATTCAAATTTCACATTCAAATATCTTAGGACATATACAGAGTGTTCATTAAGTATGTACCATAAATTTAACAGACGATTTTTTGAGTAATTTTGAGACAAAAAGTTCATATAAACATAGGTCCGGAGAATCTTCGTTCTCAACATACAGGGTTAATATTTAAAAAAATATGTTAGATATCCTTTACCTAATTTTGTTCTAATCTGGCGGTGGTATTTCTAACATTAAGGAGCTAAGTTAGCCCTAATTTGATTAAATTTATTGAGTTCAGTGGCGTTTCTAGCAGGATTTGAACGAATAGTTGTCATAAAAAAATGTACGCTACTGACTTTTGTGCAATTTTGTTTTTTGGATTAAGCAAATAGAAATACAACTTTTTGACTCTTCAAGTTTTGTCGTATTTTGCTTAGTTTTCGAGAAAAAAACGTCACTTAATTGCATATCCTTGTGCTACACAAGGTATATAGGGAAAAGTTTCTTTTGGAAATTATTTTTTTGATAGTTATATTTTTGATTAGCAATTATGTTAATGTTACTTAGTATTTGTTGTTGTTGTTATAGGCCATATACCTTGATCCTTTCTTGACTTGACAATCTTGATACTACTGATACCCAAGCATTTCTTATTTGATACTAAATCTTTGAATCTTTTTTTATAAATATTTGAGCATTCCTTTTAAATTTTCTCTACGTACGAAACTGTTCATCGCATTTCTGGAACATTTACAACCGCTGTGTTAATAGTCTGTATAACAACACTTCCTGGATAAGTGAGCCATGAAATACCGTAAGCCAGTAAAAGGCTATCTGTGTTTTCATTCCGCTGCAACGTTTAACATTTGCACTAATTTTTATTTATTGATGCAACGTGCAGGCATCGCGAACACTTCAAAAATGTTAACACGATTCTCCGAAGCAGTGGTGTACCAAAAATTATTTCTTGTTGAGAAGATTATATACAAATATATACTTGTAATTGATTCATTAACATTATTACTTGATGTTCTTTTTCTAAGTTAAACTTTAATTGATGAATTATTCAAAGCTCATACACATAAGATAAACAACGTCAATTATATTCAAATTGCGTGAGTATAAGATAAAATGAAACATCCCATAAAAGAGGTGGTTAACCGTTAAACATCGCATCAAAATTGCTCGGGATATTTTATTGTCGTGTGATGGGAACGTTTCTGGATAGATGAATGAGAAGAAAAACAACAGGTGTTGAAACGGGTTTAATAATAATTATTATTATAATTGAACGTATCGTATAAGGACAATGGTTAATCAGATCATTTAGAAAGCGATAAATGGACGTTTGTCATGCAAGCAGTAGCTCAATCAATATGTGCATGTGCAGGATGATTAAAAAAATGGCGTCGAGTAGATCGACTCTATACTTCTACAACAACTTCTTGTACTATTTATGTATCAAAAAATGCAGCTTTCCTCAGGTAGAGTAAGGCACCATTTGGGCTTTTCTTGAAAAAAGTTTCCTCAGATTGCAGTGATGAGCATTACGGTAGATTCATTTCTTTGGAGTTGTGGTGTAATACTGTTTGTCAACAATGTTTGATAATTGATAACATCATTGAATTACGCTCCAAGCACAACGTTCATATATATATATAGATAATATCGCGCCCACCTCGTATGTCACCGATGCAATATTTATAAATAACTCCGTGGCGCACGGCATATGCGACCGATAGGCGATCCCTCTCAGGAACAACCAACGAAAGCATAGCAATTATCATCTATGAGAGGTATGAGAAATGTCAGAATAAGACAGCGTAAAATGCCAGAATTGGCAACTGCGAGGGTGTATATAGCAACTGTCGATTACCCAGTGACCACTGTGACCGCTAGACGGCTCACGATTCTGGCGCTATAGTAGATGTGGACTGCACACAAGCTCGGCAACTTTGCAGTCTATCACCAAAACAAGTAAGATTTTACTAGTTGGTATAAAGTAGCTAGTTTCGTAACATAGTTAGGTAGAGATTCAGTCAATATACGTGCCTTTTCTCAGTAAATATTCATTGACTCTTAATTTCGCTTCTTGTTTATTAGAGGAAAGCTTTAAACCGATAATTTGATACTTTACGTCGCCTATTCACAACGTTCCCTGTTAAGGACTGCATAATTCCGTCGATGTTGACTGAACGACAACAGTGCGTTTACTAATAGAACAAACGAGCACTTGGGACACTCTGATATTCCGTGTTGTCATATTTATTACTTATCAAAGTAAAATATCGAGATGATCAAGAACCATTAAACGATTTAACATTGACCTAGCTCGTTTCCGCAATATAAACGTACCAATTTAAAAACGAAAATCAGCGATGCGAGCGATGTGTGCATGCGTGTAGCAAAACTCCACCCGAAGAGATGATATATCAACTACGGCCGTAACTCGTAACTCTTTCCATCTCCTTCCGCGTATACAGCTGGTCGTGATTCGCGATACTTTAGAACTAGTTCTCTATCCTCATTAATTCTAAAGGTCAAGGATCTTTCCTACGACAATACAAGGTGATAATAGCAATGCAAAACTGACACTGACTAAAACTCGTATCACTCAGCCCTTGTGATTTTATATCAATCTTGATCTTGTATCAGCTTCGTGTCCATGCTTATTTTTTATCGGTACAATATATGAACATGGTCGCTAATTTAATATCCGGACCTAAATGAAAAAATAAGTTTTTGCAGCTAAACCAAGTTACAAGAAATCGACTATTACTCCAAAGATGCCTTCTCATCGGTTGAATTTGGGACACACGTGCTTTTTTGCGCCTCTACTTAGTGAAATCGGGCCTTATAGCGTTTGTTGTAAAGCCTTTCTTAATGTAGCTACTACATTTTAATAACGTATAATAATATATTCCGGCGGAATAATTTCCGCTAGGCGAATTAGCAAAACGCCTAGTCATCCTCCCAAAAAACAATACGTCAATCGCGAACTGTTGCACAGTTATTCTCATTACCAAAACGGTTAGAAACACGATTAATAATATATCAGAGCGGCTCCTGTTGTAAAAGAAGGTGGTGAGAAACAATTACTGTACGAGCTACAAACAGATCCTATCAGCATTTTGTTGTTCGGGGCCTTATTCATTGTTTTCAATGCATTATCCAGAAATTAGATAGAAAAATATCCTTAAGGAATTCGTTGAATTTGATCACAATATAGATTTTCATCTATGAACTCTAAAGCGCTTAACTGACTCTTCTATCTAAATAGCACGGCCGTTTAGAATAATGTTCAAATTATTTTTAATAAGGGACCTTAGATTGTTAGGAGAAAAAATGATAACTTTGGACTCAACCGGAGACTATGTTTTGTTGCATAATATTTGATAGTATTTCGGTCCTCTATTATTTGTGCTTCCGAAATTTCTAAATTTTCATGATTGAAGCTACGATATGATTGTGAGTCGTCAGCAAAAAACTAAATACTACAAAATTTCACAACCCTGTTTATATCTGCTATACAAAATAAAGAGAGGTGCTCCAAGAACTGATCCTTGAGGCACTCCTGATGTTCTGTACAAAATTCTGAATCAACGACTACCTTTTGGGACGTATTTATTAGAAAGCTGCGCATTAAACTCAGTGAGGAATCATCGAAACCATAATGCTTACTTTTAGCAATTAAAAGAGAGTGATTTATTGTATCGAATGCCTTTGCGAAAACAACTAATGGTGATCCCTCGCTCTGACGATATTATCAGGAAGATCGAGAAGGGCACACGCCGTACTATGGCCTTTCCGAATTCCACATTGTTTCTCCGGTAGAATCTCATGTTCTAAAATGTGGTCATTTATTTGAATGTGTATAGCTTATTCCAATAATTTTGCAAGTGTAGGTAACATACTTATGGGCCGTAGGTCTGTATTGTTAATTTTTTTCTAAAGCGTTAAAAACCACTTTCCTGAATAAAAACCTATTCGCCAGCATGATAAACAAAAATTACGTAAATGTGGTCGGTTACCGGCTATTGGCCACCGTCTAGACCGACAGTAAAATCGAACCCGAAATAGTAAAAGCATTTCCCAAAGCGTTATCGAATTCAGAAGGCAACGCTATACAATGACCAGCGAAAAAAGTGTGAGAAATCAATTAAGTAGAAGGAAAGCTAATAATGGTGCAGTTTGTTATGAAAAAAGTTTTGCACTGCACACGAAAAAGTTGTTTGATAACAATCGAATTTCTTCTTTTTTGAAATGCTCTTGTTGTCATAACGGAGGTCGTTAATGGCCTTCGATATATGATCATATTTTCTGAGATCATTTACACGTCTACAACATGTATTCATAATACTTCGAACACCGTTTATTATTCTATCTAAATAGGGATAGTAAACCACTAAGCAATATGATATTTTTGAAAACAAGAGAGATTCACACAATTAAATTTATGTAAAATAGCCTTATTTGCAAATAAAACTCTGAGAATAGCGTATAACTGAGAAATTTGATAGTTTACGTATTCAGCAAATTTTAAGTCATCATCCATTATAATACCTAGATTCTTCGAATGATCCACACCTTTTGGATTTATGTTTGTGTCCTTTTTTAAAGCACCCCTTTTTGTTTTATTTGCGTATACCAAAATATTTGTCTTTAAAGGGTTCAAACGAAGATTATGACTTCTACTAAACTATTCAATTTGGGCAAAATCTTGATTAATCGTATTATAAGCTGTTTCCTAGTCATTACTCCTAAATGAATAGGAAATCTGCGTACTGCATGATCTTATCCCTGTTTCTAAATCTCAGATACATAATGAAAATAACAAGGGTCTCAACACAGATCCCTGTGGTACACCAGAACAAATTTTTTGTGCGGTACAGTACTGTAGCTTTAGATGAGCCATTGTTATATTGCCTGTTAAATCGCATAGTGATTATTGTATTCTAATCGGCCCTATGCACATTTTCAAGTTATTCAAACTTCTTTAAATCTATGAAAATTAGATTGGAAGATTCCGTTACAAACGTACATACATATAGGACAAGTTACCCTGTTAAAAAAGCGTGCAATTTTCTGTAATAAATGAACGTCGCTTATGGTAGTAACGCTTCAAATTTGAGATAACAATAGCAATAGAGAACATGGACACTACATTGTTATACGAGTTATACAAAACGAACAACGAAATAAGCAGAACGTTATGTATTTTTCCTGCTAGGAATATAATACGAAGTCGTGTCTTTTCACCTTGTTATAAGAAAGATCTCCTGAAAAGTCACGAGTCGAACAACAGCCGGATGAAAGTGAAATATAATATTATCATCGTTATCTGAGTGAGGTCCCGCTCTTCATCTTGATATTCGGAGATGGGAAAAGCAGGAAGAAAGCTCGTAACGATGACATCGTGTTGTAACGCCGACTTTTTTCCACATTTTACCATCAAAAAGAAACAAAACGCCTACGTGATCTGGTAATTCTTCTAAAGAAAGCATCTCTGACATGTCGATTACATAACGACGATCCCGAAAATGCCTCGTACAACGTATGAAGTTAAAGTTGGAATAACAAAGTATTAGCAGTTCCCCTCACATGGTTTTGGTACCATACGAAATAGTACCAAAAACGACAACAGTTACAACAGTTAAGTCAAGTTTTTAATCTATCTGAGATCTCTAAACTCGCAGCCTCCGCTGAGGATCAGGCTTTCTTGGCAGTACCACCCACCCTGGTAGCTTGAACAGTGGTACATGGATAATGCAACAAATGATTTCAATTTGAATGATTTAAATACTCATGTTCCATCTACCGTCGAAGTAGTACCTTTATTAATCTAAGGCCGTACCGTTTTCAACTCCGAACTGATTTACCTGAGATCTCTAAGGTTTCAGCAACATTCGCTGCTATGCTGCAACCGACAAGGATATGGCTTTCTCGGTAGCAGCACCCACCTGGGTACCTTGAGCAGTGGTACCACATGGATAATGCAACAAATGATTGAGTTATTAGAATACACTGAATGCATTAAATAATTCTCATTCATCTGGTGCTGAGGTAGTACCTTTTTTATCTAAGGTGGTACCATACTTAATTTCAAACTAACTTATCTGCGATCTCTAAGCCTTCATTAGCATTCACTGGTCTTGAGCAACCGGCGAGATTTTGCTTTTCTCGTCAATACCATTCACATGGGTATCTTAAATCGTAGTAGTACCACATTGACAGTACAAAAATGACGTCAATTTGAGTTATGTTAATACACATTCCTACTTAACTACTACTACGCGAGGTAGTACCTTCGTCGATCTGAGGTGGTACCGTTCTTATTTCCGAGCCAATTTATCTGAGATCTCTAAGCCCCCAGCGGCATCCGCTGATCTGCAGCTTCCTCGGTAGTACCACCCGTCCGGTAAGGCCCTTCCACCGCTGCGCCGTATAAACAAAGTAGTACCCAGGTACCGGCTGCTAGCCGGCTAGTCGACTGACAGGTTCACCGCAGGTCTAGGCGACAATCGCGGTACGACGGTACCAGTCGGGTGAACGCTCTCGGTCGTACGGAGTGCGGTAGGTACCATTTGCTCGGTGCTTGCAGTACGCGACGCGAAGCGCAAAGCTCGTACCATCTTTGCGATATTTCGCTCTCTTTACGGCGGATTCTTTTGTGGATCGAAACGTGTAGTTTTTATGCAAAGTAGTACTGTTTGCTAGGGTACAACAACTGTAAATGAAGGTAGTACCTTCTTTGCATTTTTGAATTGCAGTTCAACCTTCTAGAAGCTTTATCTTAAGTACTTAAACATTCAGTGATGATAACATACCTTGTAGGCACTTGGTACTAGATCAGTGTGGTTTAAAGACTACTGGTAGTACTTGAGCATAGATATAATTAGATTTTCAAAGCTTAAATCGAGTAACCGCAGCTGAACGTTTTGAATGACAAAGGTTAGAACCATTTGTGACTTCATTAATTTTGTAATTTTAAATAATCTACACATATTTCGCTGGCAAGTAACAGGTATTTACAAACTACTGTTATCAGTATAGGATTATTGTGATACCCTTGAATCAGTAGTACCTACTTCACGCAGTATTTTGAATAAATATGGTTACCAATTGGGCTTATCGCAGATTAAACTAAATTAAAGCATCGGTACTACTAAAAAGCTCTTTGTGCGCGGTGCGAACTTTGAATATGTGATTGATAAAGTACTACTCGTATCGCGCTTTACGAAAATGGGTGAAGAGGTGGAGCCTTTGCAAACTTTGAATTCCTTGGATTGTTGGGATTACTCTATCGAGTTGGAATGCTTGTCAGGAAGTCAAGGTTAGTACCGCCATTCTTCAATTCGTTGGTATAAAACTGTATAGTACGAAGTATAAAGTATTGCAAGTTCAAAAGACGTAGGCAGTTACTGTGGTCAAATATTTGGTTGTAGTATATCTTTTTGGTGATTATTGAAGAAAATATGAGAGATTTAAAAATGCTTTTTCTAATTTTCGTTAACAATTGCAAGATAGTAGATAATTAGCAAGGTCGTCGGCCAGAATTAATCGCTTATATAATCCAATCTTGATAATCCACCAATCTGTTTTTGATCACATTTTTTCATTATTTAGTTTAAAAAACGTAGTCAGAGGTAATTACATTCGAAACGCTAAATTAGTTTCAGATTATAAGTAGATTAGTGGCGCCTAGATAACTCTTAAAAATGGGAAAAAGTACAATTGATCTTTTTCTTAGTATTATCAAACTGTTTCTCCAAGATGAACAATTATGTTCTGCGAAAATTAGATCCTCAATGTTCTATGATGTAACTCGCAGGTACAAACTGAAAAAAATAAATAAAAAAGCGTTATTTTGGATTAAGTACAAGTCTTTTTTCATTAGGAATATTCGGAATACGTTTTTCTTATACAGTTTATTTGGGAGTTAAATAGTAAAATAAAGCAAAACCTCTCCATATCTTGAAATAAAAACATTTAATAGCAGTTCTGTAACATAAATCTACTAGCACATCATTATCTGACGGCGCACGATATGCGAATCAAGATCTTATTAAAACAATAATCTGGATTTGATTTGATGCACGGCCAACAATAATTTGTGTTATTTTGACTCTTAATGGGAGAATTAATCTATTGTTTTACATTTTTACATTCAAACGGGTTATTACGTACATGCAGATATAAACAAACTCAAGTGGGTTTAATGTTCAAGGTGAGATTGCCGCAACCATGGGTATGACAATTTAAAATATTACTTTTATATCCTGTGAGGTAACTCGGCATGGTTATGTGTTACACTCAAAATTAGATTGAACTAGATTCATTCATCAAATTTCGAAGTTTTCTACTTAATATTTATTCAGATACTGATACTTTCGAAATACGTTTGTCCTACAAACATAACATATCTAAAGTAGTGAATCTCTAAGCAGAAAAATTTACTATCACTCTTCTCAGATGATACTTTTGCCATTAAACGTATCTAAGGATTCAATGCATGTATCTACTATAAACCTCATTTTTGAAGAAAAGTGAGACGTCCTTCTAATTTGCCTAGAAAGCGGTACACGTCTGTCTGGTAAAAACATATAAATATTTAGTTGGCTATGGTAATGGTGATTGGAATATTTTCGATGCTGCGTTACAGTTATTAACCGCAAATTTTAACGGTTTTTGCCACTGAGAGTTGAGCGTACAAGTTTGTGCGAATGACTAGACGAAAATCCGAATGATTTAAAAATAGATTTTTGTGTCTAACCCAATAATAAGTGGGTTTTAATGTTAACATGTGAGTTAGCGCCGAAATAATCCGTATTTCACCTAGTTTGAAACAATGGCGTCTAGTATACAGGGTTGATTCATTTATTTGTATTGAAAACGATACAATAACACAAAAAGTTTCCCAAATTTAGGTAATCGATAAGAGTATTACAAAAACGCCAAGATTGTACGCGGCAGTGGTCGAGAATATTAAAAAATATATTTAATATTCTTATTTTTTAAAATTTTTAATCTTATACTCTGCAACTTTCATATAGACAAGCAGTTAAAATAAATGTCTCAACTTTGAAAACATCCTGTATATTATAGATTCGAAATATCTTTGGAACATATTAAAGCAAATAAATACCTGTGTAATATAATTCTTTTTCTAATAAAGTAATTAATTGACACCTGAATCTTCACACGAAATGATTAAACTGTATATGGATGGTAAATAAAAAATATTTAATTCGTATAAGGTTAAAAACGGAAACATTCAAAACATCAAAGGTTCTACTCGAAATATAAGGGTATTGCACCTAATTTGACCTAGAAATTATTCAAGTAGTCACGTCGGAATTTCTGATAGAATCTTTCAAGATCAAACAAACGTTTATGTCACAGCTAGTTAACTTTTCATTTAAATAACAGTTATTATAATCCCGCAACTGTGCATTGTAATTGATTTCGACGTTTCTTCGACTTGATGGCACATCACGCGCCAAATTGTTCTATAGAAATCATTAATATAAATGTTATGGATTTCTTGCATGGTCTTATTTTCATTTATTAATTACGAATTTTCAATGTACATATATTGTTCAGAACTTTTTTGCTCCTGTATGTTGTTGACACCCTATTAGATTCTTATACTCAAAGCTGCGAAGAACTGTTGAAGTGTAAAACACGAATAAGCGTTTTAGGGTGAGTCACATGTTCTCTTCTTCATCCAACGATGGTGTTCCCCAAGGATCGGTCTTGGCTCCGACACTGTACCTCTTACATATGATCGATCTCCTTTCCTGTACAATCAATCCGATCCACAGCCTTGCTGACGACAGCACTCTACGTGCAGGAATTCGGAGTGACACACCGGTTTAGCGGAGAATTAAATTAAATTATACTCTCTACTGTTGAACAGTAATGAAGTATAGGAAAATACTGTTTTCGGCATCGCAGAGAGGGATCCATAGACATTTAAAGAAGACTGTGAAAAAGTATCCAAGGAAAAACGTTTTTTCGTAACGGGTACTGGTCAAAAGTGGAAACATCTGTTAGTAAACACCGCAGAAGAATTTAATAATATTGTTTCATATCTAAAATAAAAATACTGTTTATTTTTCTCCTCAGAGCAAAATATACTTTATTTCTTGTAAAAAAAGTTGGCAACCCTAGAGGGCGCCGTCGGTGATCTAGTTCTCTTCTACCGCTATGCCGACGGGCTTTGCTCCTCAGAGTATTGCAACGTTACTATAATCATTTTCCTGAATATAGCAAAGTTAATACTATCTCTCTGTCTAAAAAATTAACCGATATGACACTAGATACCGTAAAGCCTTCCATGAAAATTTGCCATAGCTATGTTTTTCCTTTAAAAGGTTATTGCGTCATAGATGGCGCTTGAGCCAATTATTTTAGCGTATACCTAGGTTTCTAATTATTGCGGAAATTCTCACTGATGACGCTCCGGTATGTCATTTCATCTCGCATATAGCGTTAGCTTTACTATCTGTTCAAGCTTAATCCGTATGCGTTTATATTCTATGACAACCTTTTCACCTACCCCCCACCGCTGTTGCCCCACAAAAAGAAAACGCCAATTAAACCATGTGATGTGAACTTCTTTCACTTATATTAATTACATATAAAAAACTGCTTAATATAAAATCAATTGATCGTTATAATACGCATATCCCAGAGAGGAAATGAGTTTTACTTCGCGCGTTCTATCAATGAGTTCTTCGGTCTTCCTTCTTATCATGGATCGAGGTCAAACCTCGTAGGCCAACCGTGATTATCTTTCAATTAACTGGCAAAATGTTCTAGTTTTCCACACTCCATTATCCGAACTCTCTATGAATTGATTAAGTAATTTTAGTAATTACCAGTAAGCGCACGCGCTATTCAAAAGTTTTAAGTACACAGGGTGATTCCATGGAATGCCTTTATGTGTAGTATGCCTCATTCTGCATTATACGAGGGTTGTTTCAAAAAGAGAAGAGTAGAAAAAATGAAGACTGTGGAGAAAAATATACTAAGTGACATATAAATCCGAACACCCAGTTTAAATGGTTTTATTTTAATAAAATTTTGTATAAGTACTTAATGAAGCATAATAAGTAAGTGATAAAAATTTCAAAATGATTGCACTGCTTTAAAGCCCTTTGACCTTTAATAATGTGTGGATGCACCCTAATGTGCTACGCATTCTCCAACGCGTCTAGGCATGCTTCTGATCAGGTGGTCAATGTCCTCCTGTGATATCTCATTCCAGGCAACCACCAACTCCTCTCGAAGTGCTTCTAGAGTCTGAGGAGGACGTTGCAAATTGAGCAATCTCCTACCCATCATATCCCACACGTGCTCAATTGGGGATAAGTCGGGAGATCTTGGTGGCCATGGTAACAATGTGACATCATTATGTTGAAAGAAGTCTATTGTGACTCTTGCAACATGTAGTCGGGCATTATCGTGTTCTAGAACTTCGTGGATATAACGCTGCGCGTTCATGTTACCTCTGATAAAGATTAAAGGTGACCTGGAACCGTAAGCTATAGCACCCCAAACCATAACTTCAACAGTGTGATGAACATGTCATTCAACAAAAAACTGTGGATTCCTCCTTTCACCACGTCGCCTTCTAACCCTTACACCGACGTAATCGCCTTGAGTGGTGCAGACAACGGTCACTCTGGGATCAGGAATGGAACAGTATTGTCTTTAGTGACGAGTCTCGATTTTATTTAGGCATGCACGATGGTCGTGCCAGGGTTAGAAGGCGACGTGGTGAAAGGAGGAATCCACAGTTTTTTGTTGAAAGACATGTTCATCACACTGTTGGAGTTATGGTTTGGGGTGCTATAGCTTATGGTTCCAGGTCATATAATCTTCATCAGAGGTAACATGAACGCGCAGCGTTATATCCACGAAGTTCTAGAACCCCATCTTTTACCCTATCTTGACACGCTGGCAGATCCAACTTTCCAACAAGATAATGCCCGACCACATGTTGCAAGAGTCACAATAGACTTCTTTCAATATAATGATGTTACATTGTTACCATGGCCACCAAGATCTCTCGACTTATCCCCAATTGAGCACGTGTGGGATATGATGGGTAGGAGATTGCTCAATTTGCAACGTCCTCCTCAGACTCTAGAAGCACTTCGAGAGGAGTTGGTGGTTGCCTGGAATGAGATACCACAGGAGAACATTGACCACCTGATCAGAAGCATGCCTAGGCGCGTTGGAGAATGCGTAGCACATCAGGGTGCATCCACACATTATTAAAGGTCAAAGGGCTTTAAAGCAGTGCAATCATTTTGAAATTTTTATCATTTACTTATTATGCTTCACTAAGTACTTATACAAAATTTTATTAAAATAAAACCATTTAAACTGGGTATTCGGATTTATATGTCACTTAGTATAGCTTAAAGATCAACGATGCATTCGTTTTTCAAATAAAAAAAAGGGAATCTTATTTTGGAAACCATTCTGCTTTGAGAGGCATTACGGGAAATCACCACCGTACCCACGTTGTGTGCAATTAAGTCACAGAAAAATTAGGAATAACGTATCATTGATTTGTAAAGGGTTTCCCTTTAAGGACTTGACGACTTTCTTTTTAAATAAAACGCAATCCATTCGAGATATGTAGAAAATTTTATTGTTGGATTGAAGTAATTATATTCAAAACATTTATATATGGAATTCGACCTCGTTCATATGTCCACCACGGGCACGTTCGGCAGCGATGGAATCGTTGAACCCAATTTTCAATGACTCGGCCACACAATTCGACAGAAACGACCGCTATCTCTCGTTCAATATTGGCTCTGAGGTCCTCTAACGACGCCGGCTTGTTGGCACGGACCAATGATTTAAAGTAGCCCCACAAAAAAAAGTCTAGAGGTGTTAAATCACACGATCTAAGCGGCCATTAGACAGGACCATTTCTCGATAGCTCACCGGCAAACATCCCCTAGTCACTCTGAGTATTGTTTGTCTAATTACTCTATTCCAACCAACTATTAACAGAATTGGTCCTGTGCACTTTTTTTTAATCGATTAACAAATATATTCGATCGCGTTGGGAACGCTTTTGTATTCGGAACCATTATAGAGATATCGATCTTTTTATCGATGAACGGTACGCCATAGCAGGTTGCGAAATTTTCTATAATTCATCCAAATTGACTATTATGAGAGAGTGTAGGAAAGTGAATTACAACGACAATAATTGGCTCATAACATACACTACATCTTTAATAATGTTGAATGAAAGTAAGAGTTGAATGCCACTATCCAAAAAAACAGTTATTGAAAGATTAGCTGAATAACTAATAGGGGTTAATATACTAAGTGACATATAAATCCGAACACCCAGTTTTAATAAAAGTTGGTGAATGTATTTATCTTACTGTAAATAACAAGTGAAAAAATGTTCAGTCTTATCAGTTGGACATTCCGGTTTTTATACTGCTTTTTTTTAATTCACTAACGCTGTAAAAATGAATATTTCAGCCGCAGTAAAGAATCAACGTTGGCGGATTTTGGTTCGTGATATCCTTTACGATCGGTTACGATGCCTAGAGTACGGAGACCTGTACGATTTCGTCAACTTAGTGAGTTTGATAGGGGCCGTATAGTGGGACTTCGGGAAGCTGGACTTTCTTTTCGGGCAATTGCAGTTAGAGTGCAAAGAAGTGTAGACACTGTGGTTAGGTGTTGTCAGGCATGGCTTCGAGACGGCCGTACGCAAAGAGCAAGGGGCACTGGACGCCGCCGTAGAACAACAGACCGTGAAGATCGCCGCCTAAGGGACCGTTTCTCCACTACCAGGTGCATTGCAAATGAATGGTTTGCAGAACACGGAAGACCTATTGGGATGCGACGTGTTTACCGACGAATGAGAAGTTTTGGCTTGTTTTCATACCGGCCACACTGGGTCCTCCCTTTAACTCGAGAACACCGACGTAATCGTCTTGAGTGGTGCAGACAACGGCCACTCTGGGATCAGGAATGGAACAGTATTGTCTTTAATGACGAGTCTCGATTTTGTTTAGGCATGCACGATGGTCGTGCCAGGGTTAGAAGGCGACGTGGTGAAAGGAGGAATCCACAGTTTTTTGTTGAAAGACATGTTCATCACACTGTTGGAGTTATGGTTTGGGGTGCTATAGCTTATGGTTCCAGGTCACCTTTAATCTTCATCAGAGGTAACATGAACGCGCAGCGTTATATCCACGAAGTTCTAGAACCCCATCTTTTACCCTATCTTGACACCAAGATAATGCCCGACCACATGTTGCAAGAGTCACAATAGACTTCTTTCAACATAACGATGTCACATTGTTACCATGGCCACCAAGATCTCCCGACTTATCCCCAATTGAGCACGTGTGGGATATGATGGGTAGGAGATTGCTCAATTTGCAACGTCCTCCTCAGACTCTAGAAGCACTTCGAGATGAGTTGGTGGTTGCCTGGAATGAGATACCACAGGAGGACATTGACCACCTGATCAGAAGCATACCTAGGCGCGTTGGAGAATGCGTAGCACATCAGGGTGTATCCACACATTATCAAAGGTCAAAGGGCTTTAAAGCAGTGCAATCATTTTGAAATTTTTATCATTTACTTACTATGCTCCATTATACAAAATTTTATTAAAATAAAACCATTTAAACTGGGTGTTCGGATTTATATGTCACTTAGTATATTTGTGGTTTAACATGACTAAGTTAAAAGTTAAAAAATGTTGTGAAATATCAAAAGTTAGCGGAAAGAGCTTTGGATTTTGGAGGATGAGAATATGAAAAAACTTTGGTAACCTTAATAGAATGCTTAATTTGTGCGAATTTTCACACGTTAGCGTAAAGTTGAGACTGTCCTTTACAAAGCGACAACTTTAAGCAGCAATTGTAAACTCAACAGTGCAGTAATTGAAATGTCAAACCAAATAGTGGTTACTTTTTGGTGCTGTTTTCCCGCAAATTAATTTTGTGGTTGTTTTGACATGGTTCAAGCAAAATCAGTAGGTATACTTTTGAATAAAAGAACTTCATCTTTTCGGGACACCGTAGTATACAAGCATATCGGTGTAGGTGCAAAGTAAATGCAAACGCCCGGCTTACAAACAAATATCAAAGCTACAAGTTGTTCATCTAAAATTCAACGTGTTATGGTTGTAATGTAAGAAAATATTCAAGTTTCACAACTACTCTCTTTGCACACATTTCGATCTTATCTTCGGAACGTTGCAAGGTAGACAACACAATTCTTCCTAATTATGAAACGAATTATATAATTCTACATTTAGAGCATACAAGGTTGATGGCTACTTAACTAGAACGCCATAAACAGAAATAAGTGCTTAGTAAATTTTTGATGTCGACGCCACAGAATTTGATTCTTACTGCGTTCTAAACCGATTTCATACTCCACAAACATAAAATTAGTGTTATTTGAGAAAAGATGCATATTTTACGACCAATAAACATAAACAGTGTCTCTATAGACATAAAAGAACTTTTTACTATTAATAAATGACTGACTGCTCAACAAATCAGTTTGACGTATAATGATGTTTGAAGGAAAGTCTGATGCAAACTAGCACCCACTAAGTATCTAATTATCTTTATAATCATGCGCCATTACCTTTTTGCATCAATAAAAGCGATAATGAGTCTTACGTAGAGAAGCTTCACAGGCAGAAATTTAAAGGAAATCTTATACTGTTAGTAGCAGAAACCAGTAAGATTGTGTGACGATGCGATATTTTTATAAAATGATCACATTTTACTTTTCCCTGTTACAATTTCTCCTAATTGTCGAAATATTCCCTACAAGGCACTGAAAAACATTACTTTTATCAGCGAACGACTTTCATTCTATGTGAACCGATCCATTATGTTCTGCAGATATCAGAGCGGTCTTGATAAGTGTACGTGAAATTTCAAGCTCGGCAAACACGTAAATCGAATAAACCTTAATTAGACGGCTAATTAATTGTCCAATAGGCGTCAATTATCACCTATTAGTCCAGCCGTACACACACAGTATATTCTATCCTTGTCAATTAGTGAAACTGGAGTTTTTTGTTGCAGAATCGGACACGCCTTAACAAATGAACTTGGGGTGGATTTCACCAGTATTGTCAAATCAACGGTCCGTTATTCAACAAATTTTAGCAACCAATAGCTATGAAATGTTGAAAACAAAATACTGTCAAAGTATGAGATGACAGCTTGTCATTGAAACATCACCAGCTTATTGAATATTAAGAAATTACATGTAATTTAAAAAAGTGTTCGATTTTGGAATAACATTCATGTTTTTATTTAATATTGTCGATAGTTTATTCATGTTTATACTATTTTTTTCAATTGATATGCGATTTTACTGATTCAAAATCACCTACCGTGTGTATATGTCGTAAATCTACCGGCAAACTTAAAACCTGCAAAAAAAATTGAATTTGCAATAACTTTCTTGTTTCACTGAGTACGCATTCTAGGTTATATTTATATTAGACATTATTTGAATAACAGCTGATTATTATATTTCAAAACTCCCCAACCAGTGACACATGTGTGGGATCTGTCAATCCTTGGTCCCAGTGGAGCAAGCTCCGCCAACTGGTGAAATGTACTCTAATATGCTTTATAAGACTATACGTGGAATTCTTCCCAAAATCGTTGCACAACACTTGAAAAAATGCAAATGAAAATTTAAAATTATTTCCATGACGCCGCAAAATAGCTCCGTCGGTACTTTGGGTTATACATCTTGACAGTAGGGATGTTCGATACGATCCTATATTTAGAAGTATCAATACATTTCACGAATATCGTCATCTTTCGATCCGGACTGTGTCAGAAAGAGTGACTAACTTCAGATTAATTTTCTTCTTTGTTTCCTTCCGCTGAATATCGATAATTTTATCCAATATTTTAGATTATCGATACTTCCTAAAACGATAAGAATCGATACATATCGATACTTTTCGTGGATCTAAACATCCCTAATCTTGACAGCTTGTCGTTCTTGTCAACTGTGCTGCAGGGTGCGGCGTTGCCTTTACTATCTTTTTGCTAACATCTTATGACAAGTAAAAGCTTCAAATGAAATATTGACGAATACGAACGGATATAGGATTTAGAATATAAATTCATATTGCAAATTTCAGATTGTCTATGCATGGACTTGAACCGGATTTTTCGGTATGTTTACCGAAAGGAGAATATTTACCGATAACACGATGTTTCAAAATAATTTAAATATTTCTATGCTTTCCGAAAAAGAGCTGAAACCAAAAATGAAGCTAAAAGTTAATTTTATGTGGTCTTCATATTTTTATGCCCCATATCAATCATATGCAGGGTGGCAGCTCAGTTTTTTGTTTTTGGAAAAACGCTCGGACCCGTCGATTTTGTTTTCGAGGTTCATACACAGCAGCCACAAAAATTAAATGTTTGGGCTGGTATTTTTGGCGATCATTGAGTTGGTCCTTTTTTCTTACCTGGTAATTTGACCGGTGAAATGTATTTGGAATTACTGGAAGACGCCATAGATCCTGCATTAACAGCCATAATTGAAAATCAGAATGATCGTCGGTACATTGCGAATAGGGTGACGTTCCAAGAGGATGGTGCTCCACCACATTACGCTTTACGTGTTCGACAATATTTAGATCAGACCTTTCCAGATCGATGGATTGGTAGAAGAGGTGCCATTGAATGGCCCCCAAGATCGCCAGATTTATCACCTTTGGATTTCTTAATGTGGGGTCATTTAAAAAGCAAAATCTATGTTACTCAGCCAACATCATTAGAATATGACAAAGAATTGTGAATGAGAACCAAATCACCTTTCCGAATTCGTTGGTTGCAATCGATAGCTGCTATACGCTCGCGGTGATCGATTCTGGTAAAACAGATGGCGCTTTATTTCGATAGATTCCATGCCTTGAAAGAGGATAGTTGCTATGTCAGAGACCAAACCTAGGTCGTGCTGATAGGTTGCCAAAAAGCACGAAACAGCTGTCCATGTTCGGCTTTTTGACGGAAGCAGCATGTTTCGCTGATACATGTTGCTATATCGCGATGCATACAAATCACAGCAAAGTTCCACGTTTGTCTGCAGCGACGAACGAAAATTGGATGCGGTTTTCTCCTATCCGCAGCCTCGATAACCGCAAATTCCTGGATTTTTTTCATTCATGCTCGGATAATCGACAAAATCGATCCAGTGGACGTGAACACTACCGGAGAATAAACAGTGTTGTTAAAAAATACTGAACCAAATTATCCGACTTGGTATATTTCCCACGTGTTTTTGACAGTATCAAAAAATCAAACAACCTGATAGAATATAACGTCACTAAAACATTATTTTTCAACGAATAGCATTGAATATAGGTTTGATGGGTTGTTTTATCTTTTCTAGAATTAATCCGTACGATATAGGTCTTATACTGCGAGGTTATCGGCATTTGGAATTTGATTTAGCGAAATAACGTATAATACATTTAACGTTTTACTGTTACTGTAGAGAACGTAATGTCATTTTCTAGGTAAAAGTAAACTGATTCTCATATTCACTTATCGACGTATTTTCTGCAATAACCAGGTTCGACAAGCCGACGTCGAGTCCAGAAACAAATATAACGAAGCGGTTCGCAATGCCAAAACCAGCATGATATAAAAGTTAGGCACAGGGTAATGTCGCAGCGCAATGGCAGTCGGTCTTTCTGGACGCTGGCCAAGCAGATTGAAAAGAACTTCTCACACAGTAGCCTTCCACCACTTACGTGTCAGGATGGAACTATTGTATTCGACTCGAAGGCCAAGGCGGAAGTGCTAGCCAAGATCTTTGCTGCCAACTCCACCATGGACGTCCCCACCAACGCCCAAGTGCCGTCAATTCAAAGGGTTCCCCACACTATGCGGGAGGTAACATTCAGGCATAAGACCGTAAGACGAGTGCTCTTGTCGCTCGACATCAACAAAGCTTCTGGTCCGGACTTGATTCCTGCCATTGTACTGAAGAGATGTGCAGCGGAGCTTGCTCCAGTTCTTTCGCGTCTCTTCCAGATATCCTATGAATCCGGCACCTTCCCAGAAAACTGGAAATTTGCTCATGTACAGCCCATCCCAAAAAAAGGATCTAAAACCGACCCTTACAACTACAGGCCTATAGCTTTGCTTTCTGTTATAAGTAAAGTGATGGAGAGGTGCATAAATCGCGAGCTTCTGGACTACCTCGAACGTCACAGCTTGATTAGCGACAGGCAGTACGGTTTCCGGGACCTCCTAGCTTACGTCACGCAACTGTGGAGTAAACTCATCCAGTCTCATGGTGAGGCTCATGTCGTTGCTCTTGACATCACGAAAGCGTTCGATCAGCTGTGGCACGCTGCCCTCTTGAGCAAACTTCCATCCTACGGCTTCCCAGAAAAGCTTTGCAGATGGGTGGCTGACTTTCTCTCTGGCCGCAAGATATCCGTCGTAATTGACGGATTCTCCTCTTCATCCCACAACGTCAACGCGGGTGTTCCCCAGGGGTCGGTCTTGGCTCCAACACTGTTTCTCTTACATATCAACGACCTTCTTTCCTGCACGATCAACCCAATCCACAGCTTCGCTGATGACAGCACTCTGCATGCAGGGATTCAGAGTGACAAGCCGATCTCTGCCGCTGAGCTGGAAAAAAGAAGACTAGCGACGACTTCTTCTCTGACAAGAGACCTGGAGGCTATCACTGCTTGGGGACGCAACAATCCAAAAACACAGTACTGTACTTTGACGAACAAAAAGCGTCCTAGCGCTCATGCAGTTTCGATAGACGGTAGAGTTCTACCAAAGAGCCATTCATTTCGGCTGGTCGGAGTCCAGATCACCGAGGACCTGATCTGGCACGAACACATCTCTTCAATAGGTGCAGCTGCTGGGAAAAAGCTAGGCTATTTGTTTAGGGCTAAGAAGTACTTTTCTCCGCATGACCTTCTCACTCTATACAAGGCCCAGATAAGGCCTAGCCTCGAGTATTGCTCACACATTTGGGGTGCTGCCGCCCCGACTACATTGTCCATGCTCGATGCTGTCCAGAGAAGGGCGGTCCGACTGATCGATGACTCTTCTCTAACAGACAGTCTCGGGACTCTTTCGCACCGGCGGGCCGTCGGCGATCTAGCTCTTTTCTATCGCTACACCAACGGGCTTTGCTCCTCAGAGCTCTCTTCCATGATGCCGCCGCGCGATGTGCCTGCCAGACAGACCCGCCTGACTTCGGCGTCCCATCCTAACCGTGTCAAACTTTGTACATCCAGAACTGGCCGATACGACCGCTCCTTTGTCCCGAGGGTGTCTAGATTGTGGAACAATCTACGGGAGGAAGCTTTTCCCAGTTCTACTAACCTTAGGCAGTTCAAAAATCGTATTAACAAAATTTCTTTGGGATCATCATAGCAGCCGCGGTATTCCGGCATTTAGGCTTCTGCCTGCGCGGCTGTTTCGATATAAAAAAAAAAATAACGTGTAATACATGTAATGTTTTACTGTTACTGTCGAGAACGTACTGACATTTTCTAGGTAAAAGTAAACTGATTCTCATATTCACTTATCGACGTGTTTTCTGCAATAACCAGGTTCGATTATGATTTAATAGTCGTTCGAATGATTTTATGAGCCGTTACAGAAGCGCCATATTAATTTTAATCGTCTTATTAGCGAAATGCGAAAGAAAATTACACGTTTATGTCGGTATATCGAAACTGGTTATGAATCATAAGTACAAGTCCACGGTTTTCATCGGAATATGTATGACATGGATATCTCATCCATATTCATATTGAAGTATGCGAGACTTTTACTATCAATATTCCAAGCACCATTGCGAAAACTTGCAATCCAGGATATGTACAAGATTAAGTACCATATTACTTTAAAGAGGATAGTTTTATCACATTCGTCATTTGAAAATTTCTAATAATTCTTGATAAAAATAGGAAAACAAATTAACTTCTAACTATCTTCTATGCTCTTGATGCTTTCAGCAATTTTGTAACAGAATATTTTGAACTGAATAGGTTCATGTTGTAACGAAAACATTTTCAGCATGTATTTAGTTCACGTGCACTAATTATTGAAACGCTAAAGCTGTGTCTTAATTATTCAAAATTAAACGGTTTACGTGTTTAAAGATTATTAAATATTTTCCTTGCGAACGGAATAGCTAGCAGTAGAAATCCTTGACTCGGTACCCGATAAACCGTGTACCGTACCACCAGCGGATCGAGAGTGCCATGCTACTCAAGACGTCAGTAAAAAACAATCGAAACACGACGAAAACAAAAGAATATACGAAACAAACGCGTAAGCTGTCAACAGGCGAACATCCGTAAAATTCTATTTTTGTCGCTGTCATGTCAGCTTGCCTGTTTTTGCATTTATGTTTCTACGAGTAAACGTTTTTTTTTGTGAAAGTATAATTTTACGATTTTTCATGAAATTCTGGCCCGAAAATTATAGGATTAAAATAAAAATATGAATTTCATTTTTGTTTGTTTTAAAACACAATTCTTGTTCCTCTAGATCGCCTATTTTGCCTTACTAGTTTATTGCAAACTAATTTATGACTAAGAAATCATTATAATAAATGACATAAATGAAATGCGATACCATTTTATACGTAAAACAAACTTATTAAGCCAAAAGATTGACGCGGAATCAAAATTAACCTTACAGCAGTCTATTTCAAAAGTAAATTTGACTTAAAAACTTATCAAAGTTCAGAAAATCCAAAGTCTCCCGGTTCCTTTGACAGCTATTTTTTTATAGTAAGACTTAGGTCTCCTTCCAATGCGGCTGGAGCTGTCTGAAAACCTTTTTTTTGGACCAACGCTCCTATACGGTAGATATAAGCAAAATTGTGAATGTCAAAATACGAGCATGTACCTTTGAAGTACGTTGACACAGTATGATTTATCTATTTATGGTATCTTGTTTCTATCCGTCAGAGAAAAGAAAATATACCTACTTTTAAAGTTCTCGGGTTCTTAGTCTAGATCTTCATTTCGTACAAAAATATTCAAAATGTGAATATTGTGCTTCTCGAAGTGCACTTAAAAATATGGTGGATTCGTAATGAAAAATCGTGTATGCATTTGAAAATATGGTGGAAGCGCTAAAGAAGAAAAGCATGCATTTAATATGGGGATTTGTGATTGGATTTCAGTACTTCTGCATAATTTGTTAAACAAAACATTTTGGTTGGATACGAATAGTATAAAATACCTCCTATAGGGTATTTAATTAAGGAAAGTCCTATTTAGAAGAAACAAGACACCAAAAGCGAATCCAATATCAAAATGATATCATATAGCATTACAAGCGGATAACCGAATGGGAATCGAGTCGATTTCGTAAATAAACTGAAAGGCGTCGAAACCGATTACAGACAAAATAACACGGTCATTTTAATATTCAAAGATTCGAGGGTTATGGTCCCCAAATTTTTTTTTTCAGGAACAAGGAATTTTTTATCCGAAAAAACGAATTCACCATTAGAAACCTTGATCTTTAAGCTATATTTCTCCATAGTCGCTATTCTACCGTGGGCTGATGGGCCTCCTTAGGTTAAGTTAGCAACAATTTTTACATTAGTTTTCTCATCTACGTCGTCGTCAAACCGAGATAAGACAGACACCTCATATGCCAAATACCATAAATGTGGCAGAACTTATGTAAAGCTGCTTTTGAAATGGTTTTGTCATTTCTTTCGTAAGCCTTCATTGCCTTTAAAAAGCATAAATCCTGGTTAGGTGCTTTACCGCTAAATTGCATTGCAACCACGGTTTCACGTATGTTGTAACGATGAACAGGCAGATATCTAACAGAGCTTCTTATACTTATTAGACCATAGATGGCGGTTCTTTGTAAAGTGTTATTATAGGTCACACAAAATTTAACTAGTCAAAAAGATCCTTTAGGGGCATCTTCAAAGATCAAGAAAATTAAAGTCCCCCCATTTTCTTCTTTTATGACTAATTTCTTGTGCCCTATGAGTGTAGATCCTATTCGCGTATTCTTCGCGGCTCCATGTCGCGTTCGCGCGTTGCTCCCGTTTGATGTCGCTTTTGTGTCCCGCGATAAAGGGTTCGCAAGGCGCGAACCTGACTAGGCTACTCATTCGCTGGTGTTTCAGTTGCCTCATAGCGAGTGCCGGGAATGGTTGTGTTTTTGCCACTTCTTTTCAATTGCTCTAGTTTTACTTATACAGGGTTTTTCAGTTTATTGTTGGATAACTTTAAGATCCGATAGAACTTTTAAAATTAATGCATAAAGTCTATATAAACATGGGTCGAAAAATGCGTGGCTTCCGAAATTTACTTTCTAAAATAGTTTTTTTTAAATATTTCGAACAATATTTGATGTATAACAGTGAAAATTGGTATACAAGGGTTCTTTGGTACGAGAAAACGAACCATGGGCATAGTTTTACTGTAGCCGCTAGAGGGCGCTCTCTACTGTACCTGAAGTGTATTAAAATGACCGAAAAAATTTTCTTAGTGCAATTTTTTGTTTTTTGAATAAAAATACTGATTCTTCGCACTTTTCAACATAAAAAAGCCCTCCTGTGAGTTTTCGTTATAGTTAGCCGTTTTTGAGATATTTCGCTTTTTGGTTCGATGCATTTTTATTTATTTATGGGAAAATGATATTTTTTTACATTTTCGATTTAGGCATTACAAGTAATTAAGATGATCGTTTAGATTGTGTTTTTAAACACAGCAATAATTCCTAACTCCAAACAAACACAAAAAAACAGAATATTAATTTGTTTAATTTTCCAATATTATTTTTAACAACTTAAATTAATTATTTACAACTAAAATGCTATTGGGTAGTTAGGACAAACATACAAAATCTAAAGTAGTTGCTCGAAATGTAAACCCAATTGTTCAATACACAATTCACATCTACGAATGATCGAACGTGGTATAGCATTATTCAAATAAGGCCTTATTTCATCACATGCATTCCTGATTCTGTCTATTAGCATATCTCTTGTGGTTACGGGAGTCTGGTACACTTTTTATTTTAGAAATCCCCACACAAAGAAATCTAATGGATTTAGGTCAGGGGATCGTGGAGGCCAGGCGACTGGTCCTCCACGGCCGATCCATCTTACTGGATAATTTTCGTCCAGCCAGTTTCTAACTATTCTCGAATAATGAGCTGGACAACCATCAAGCTGGAACCAGGCCAATCTTCTTAAATCTAACATAACATCATCCCACATATTTGCATGTTCAGCCTCTAAAAATTCCAAGAAGGTCGCAGCATTTAACCTTGCAGGCAAAAGGTAGGGTCCAAATAGTCGATTACGGTAGATACCAATCCACACGTTCACACTAAATTCATGCTGAAAATTTCTTTCCCGAACTGCATGCGGATTTTCATGCGACCAAATATGTTGATTATGAAAATTTACCACTCCACGTCTAGTGAAGCATGACTCATCGGCCCATAAAACGTAACTAAAAAAACTCCCTATTATTATCAGTTCTATCAAGAATCCACTGACAAAATGTGATTCTTCGTTCTCCGTCCCCTGGCTGTATTCCTTGCACAGGTTGCAAATGGTAAGGACGTCTATACTCATTTCTAAGAACACGGTGAACATGGCTTGCTGAAATTCCCAAGGCACCAGAAACTCTCATAACACTTGTGATCGGATTTCTATCAAACTCACGCAGAATCATACGGGTAAAAATCTGCGCTGACGAACATTTATGTTTTGATCCATTTGGGGATTTCCAAAACCATTTTCAATTATTTGGCGATGCACTCTTACAAATACTGAGCGAGTTGGATGTCATCTGTTTGGAAATATTCGTGCGTATTCTCTGGCTGCTTCTGCTGCGTTTCCATTTACAAAGCCATACACAAAATGAATATCCGCTAACTCTTGATTGGGGAATAAAAATGTCATTTTTATAAAACTTACAAAAAAAAAACAGGTGAAAGAACTAAATTTCGTGCATTCACAATTGCAAAAAAACGTTTCAGGTTTCAACAGACAACAAAACTAACTGTCAACTAATTGACGGTTAAACTTATTCTGCTTTCAATTTGAAAAATGTTTGCAGGCACAGCCAACTTCTAAAAATTATCGAGATATTAACTTTTTAACGTTATTTTATCATAAATAATTAAAAATGCATCGAACCTTATAAATCGAAATATCTCAAAAACGGCTTACTGTAACGAAAACTCACAGGAGAGCTTTTTTATGTTGAAAAGTGCGAAGAATCAGAATTTTTATTCAAAAAGCAAAAAATTGCACTAAGAAAAATTTTTCGGTCATTTTAATACACTTCAGGTACAGTAGAGAGCGCCCTCTAGCGGCTACAGTAAACCTATGCCCATGGTTCGTTTTGTCGTACCAAAAAATCCTTGTATACCAATTTTCACTGTTATACATCAAATATTGTTCGAAATATTTAAAAAAAACTGTTTTAGAAAGTAAATTTAAACACCCTGTATTTCGGAAGCCACGCATTTTTCGACCAATGTTTATATAGACTTTATGCATTAATTTTAAAAGTTCTATAGAATCTTAAAGTTATGCAACAATAAACTGAAACACCCTGTATATGCGTAATAATAAATTGCCAAAGCGCAAGGTAGCCCTCCAGCAGCAGTAGCAATTTCACCATACATACTCGTCAATCCAAGATTCTTGATTCTGTCGAATCTAAACGCACCGTATCACAGTAAAACCCGTTCAATTAGAACGGCTCCAAGGCTGGCCATCGATTATTCGTTTTTTTCGTACTACATAGTACTTTAATACGTACCGATGTTTAACGCTTGACTACACGTTGAACTGGTTACCTAAAAGCCAGTCTTCTTCTTCTTCGGTTCAATTCGGTTTCTTTGTCATCAGTAAAAGTGCATTCCCTTTCTTTCGGGTAAAAGGAAGAAGACGAAGAAAGTCTGTTGTATGACACTCCGTCGACGAAACGAAAGAAAAAAGTTTATTAATTTGTCTCGATGACTGTTGGAATGTCGTCAGTGGTGGGCTTTTAAGTTATCTGATCTTTTCGTCGCGGAACGGAGAACGAAAGATCGTTGAAGATTACGTTGATGATAGATTGCGCAGCGGCGTGGGCGAATAAGCATACCGGGTGTTTGAAATCGGACTCTCAACATCGGGATCTCTGATATTGTGAGATTCCAGCTTATTCTGATTTGAAAATAAATTATCACATTTTGTCCTCTACAAAGCGCCATAATTTCGTCTCCTGTCCATAACCAACTTTATATTTACTTTCTACGCCACTGGGCGAAGTTTTCTGATCGCGGAAAATTTCGAATGACCTCAAATGGATGAACATTGATGAAATGTGTAAATACCAGCTCCTAAGGCTGACTCATAGGATTCTTTATTCAAAAACGTCGTCATTTTTAGTAATCAAATGTATGGCATTAATATACATAGATATAGAGAGATTTTTTCAATTCCACGGTACAGAACAGCTCTATTTCATAATACATATACAGGGTGTTCCTTAATGATATGCGAATATTTAAGGGTGTAAATCTACATGAAAAATTAATGTTAGTTTGCTTAATAAACTATGGTCCAAAAATATTTCCTTAAAAAAAGTCGGGGTGTTTTAGGAAAACAATGGAAATTAAATTTTTCAGAACCGCTTCAGATATTTCACTGATATGTAGTACGTAGTGGAGGTTAATGAAGTTGCATATATTTTTAACGTACTACATTTGATATAAATTTAAACAGTTGCTTCTAATTCGGATCTTAGACACAATAGCAACGGGATTTATCTGACTCTCGTCCATCATGCTACGACTTTCTGGGTCTGCTAGACCAACTAGCCAGACTTCTAAAATCCACTAAGCTTGCGTGTAACTCATCTAGCTATAAATATCCGCTGTTACGTTCGGTAGTTTATAGAAACCACATCATCCATTTTAAACAAATTAATGCCGCGATTTTTCGACGTAATAGAAAAAGCTAAACGATACTATCAATTATGAGGAAGGCGAGCGTGACAAGTTTCCATGCACCTCGTTAGAAATATCACAGAAGTATCATTGACCTTCCTCAGACTTGATACTAACGATTATCGTATGGATGTTTTTTCCGTCTATTTGCCGTATTACGAGCACGATTTGTTGGTCATTTATACGATATTACCGGATAGTTTAACGTTTTTATTTATTAGAAATATGTTTTCAGTGCATTTCATAGACGTCGAGATAGAATGGAATGCTAATAATTTAAACGGAAATAATTTCTACTCTTCATAGTGAAAACATTATTCTTACACACACACAGCTTTCGGTATATAAAAAAACGAATTTTCTTGTAAGGTTTTTCCTCGGTTGCTCGAAATCTTGCGTTTGCGCTATTCCTATAGATAACCATAGAGTTTTCAAATGACCGCTTCAGGGTTGCCAAAGCTTGTACTTGTACCTGAAGCAGTTGCTTTTCATTTCGGTGATTGTAAAGTTATTGAAAACAAAATATCTTGTTACAGATCTTCAACTTGCTGCAGAGCTAGGAAAAACTCTCTTAGAAAGGAATAAGGAATTGGAATTAGCTCTAAAGCAACAGCAACTTACTATCGATGAGCAGGTACAAGAAATTGAGGTAAGTCATCAAGCATATGTTCATTTCCCAATAGGCCAAAAAAGTAACAAACCAAAAATATTTCACCGCCAATGTTGACTGTTTTTCTAGTAATAGGAGTTTATTAATGAAACGAGTGATTATATAGGTCAGTAGTCTGAACACCAGCGCATGTAAATCCCTAAATTCAAACTGCAGTGTTGTCGGATCTTCCGAAAAACCGCCAAATTTCGGTAGTTTGACTTTTCTTCTAGTTAGAATGTTCTCTTCCAGTATCTTTCCAAACAAACCACAGCTCTCAAGGAGGTGAACGACTCCAGGTTGAGGATATATGAACAGTTGGAGGTCAGCATACAGGATTTAGAAAGGGCCAATCACAGATTGGTGCTTGAGAATGCCGCCGAGAAAAAACACATCAAAAGGTACGCTTAACAATTTTCAGACACATAATCGATTTATTTATGTATTTACCCTTTTACAGACACACACAATATATAAACTTTACTTCCTATTTCAAGCTCTAGAAACCGCTGGTAGAATATTGCACACTTTTTTCGGGACACCCTATATATACAGGGTGACGTCGAAGTTGAGTCATTTATTTTAACAGTGAGTAGATCTGATCAAAAGAAATGTTTTTTCCTTTACCATTTTTCTGGTAAAATTAAAGTAACAAAGTTATAGCCCTTTGGAAGTTTGAGTACCGCCCTGTCTCAATAATAATATCATGTGCTCGTGTTTGGCAACAACGGATATAATCCGCGTTATCGGTTCATCGCATCGGAAACAAAAAAGCGAAAGAATTTGGAACGATGTTTTTACAATTATTTTATACAGTTCAGTTATACATACAGTCAGTGTCAGTCGGTAATGCGAGAGAATAGTGTCTGTTGCGTGGCTCAAACGAAATAAAAAATGGCACATGTTTATGCGGATCGGTTTCCCAATCGAGTGCAACCAACCCCTCGTGCCTTTGTTAATGTAGTACAACGGGCTCGTGAATCAGGTGACTTAAGACCTCACAGGGGACCTCACGATCAAATTCAGGTCCGCACTGAAATACTTGTCGGGAGGATACTTTATAAAACAAGGGAAAACATTTTTTTTAATTTTTTATTTTTATTTTTACACACATATTTTGGTTTATCTTCCTTCTACAATCATTATCTGAAAATTAATGACTCAACTTCAAAGTCACCCTGTATATATCGTACCGTTGCTTCTTTTTTCTTTTATTCTTAGACTAGATTTAGGAACTACAAGTAATACATATTTTATTAAATCACATTTCTCATACGTTAAGTTGTTAATGACACTGCATGAAGCTAAGAAGTTTATAATATTAATTTACTATATTTTGATAATGCTGGACAATTTTCAAGTTAGCTGGGAAGCAGATGCCTAGATCCTTGCATGCGCTTTCTCTACTTAGATGTCAATTTTTAATTACGTATGTAAAATTTATGTATTGTTTTTTGCGTGTAAAAATTGAAAACATGACAGTTGTCGATATTTAACGACATCTTATTTTCATGAAATAAATTGGATACCAAATTTGCAGTTCATGACAGTTTTCAGAGAATGTTTTGTGTTTAAAGGTTTTTGATTGATCTTAGAGAAGATTTCATAATCTACGCACCTGTTGGCAAGAATTTTTGAAATCTCCCTTTCCACTTTTAAGTTTCTCGGTGCAGAATTCCGGTTTTTGTCTCTTTCTATTTACGTGCTTTCATTTTAAGAGTCCTCATACTATGACTTACGAGTATTCTTTGGATATATCAACGAAAGTTTCTTCGACAGTTTGAACGGTACGATAGAATCCCTTGAATCGAAATGCGAAGAGCTCCAATCCACCGTGGACGACCTCAACCTCCAGATAGACATTCTGAAGAGAAAGTCTCAAAGAGCTGCCGAGCAAAGGTACAGCACGGGTTCAACGAGAGAGAGCATCACACTGAGGAGGGTCGAATATGACGAAACGTCACCTGTCAGTCCCGATACCACGGCCGCTGAAATCGACGAGGTAAATAAAAACGTTTTTTAAATTTTATGTTTTATCTATGCAGATTGTTTATAAATGCTAAATGTAGTTTCACTTAGAAAATTCTAAACGAAACACCCTGTATGTTATCCTTTTCATCAGCTTTCTTTTGATATATAATTCGTATCTCAATAGTCATAGTTAATTTTATCATTTTTTGCAGGTTAATAGTACGAGTAGCTCTGTGCCAAAACCAAGGAAGACTGCAGAAACCGTTGTTCAAACCGATAACAGTATTTCCGGTACGACAGATGAAGCAGATAATTGTAGTATTGATAGCGTTTGGGAAAACGATGGCATGGAACAACAACTGTTGGCCCAGCTAAGCAAGGTATCCAAACATTTTGAATCAAAACTAATTTTCTCCTCTCCCTCTTTTAAGGCTTTAAGCAAGGCCAATATAAATTTGTTGGGTGCCATATGAAACCACACCTGTCCAAATGACGTTTCGGGCGCTTCGAAAGTTATTAACCATGAACCGCTCTGATTAGACAATGACTTTAAAAAATACACATAACATACTTCCAAATCCGTTTTTCAAAAATATTGATTTTTTTTGGCAGATGAGGGCCCAATGTAACAGAGACGAAAGAAAAATCGCCGAATTGGAAGAGCAACTCGCAGTGATAATTCAACAGAACCAGGCGTTAGAGAATCAAGTAGTACAACTGTCACATAAAGGAGACCATAATACGATGAAGAGCTGGCATGAAGAACTGAGCGCAGTTGAAGAAGTCAGGTTGGTATAGTGAAAAAAGTTTCTTCTTTGGATAATTTTCACCATAAATACAGATATTGGATTTTCTCGACTTTAGATTTATATGTAACATATAAAGGAGATCAGATGATACTACGATATTCACGTAAACTTCAAGTAAAGTGAAATGAACTATATCAAGTTTGTTATTGTATTGATATAGTATGTTTCTAGTAAGGGACATTAAAGTTGTTGGTATTAAGCATCATGACAATATTCTGGCACCGCTCAAGGATGCTGTCTGAATTATCCTGCAAAAGGACTAAGCTCTAAGCTGTCTTGTCCATGAATTAGTGAGTAAATTTTTAGGCCATCCGCAAACATTTGGTTTGCTACTATTACTATATATATGGTTGGATACCAAAATAGTAGGGTACCCAAGTTAGTACCTTGTGGCACTCCCGTTGTTGGTGCGTATGATTCTGATCCGAAGCCGTTATTCTGCACAAATTGAACTCGTTTTTAATATTGCGATTCATTAGTCAATACTTACTTAACGCTTAACTGTTCGTCCAGACAAGGTCAACTATGCAGCAGATGCCTGCGCAATCTAGACCAGCCTTCATCTCCAGGCGCCGACGAAGACGACACGACCATGATGGACACCCTGAACGCTACAACAGCGACATCTACCGGAGCCGATGACGATCAACGCGACGACTTTCATACCAGCTTCCACATGGACGTCCAGGTGAGCAATCAGAATCAAATCACTGCTGCTTCTTCTTCTTCTGTCGTTGACGAAGAGTGTCTGGTGCGCGAGCATATGCTCGTCCGCTATCTTGGCTTTCTCTCGCTGTATCAATGTTTCCTGTGATTCTGTGTCTAGAAGCGGTGGGGGATTTGGAACTTGTCAATCTGTATGAACTAATGGTCTAGCTCTAGAGTCTAGAGAATGAGTAAAGGTGTTGGAATTTCTATGTTTCATTTGGATGTTACGAATCTGTATGGTGAGAAATGCGTAAAAAAAAAAGACGATATGTGGATGAATTGTAGTTGATTTTTTTATAATAAAAGTGAACAAAAAAATAGCTGGAAATTATTTTGCCACTAGGTAGCGTAATCCCAGTTTCAAAAATTCACATGCCATTGTGGCCGGCTAGTAAAGAGATTGCCTTCTTTTGTATTTGACAGCTCCCCTGTCTTTCCCAAGTGGCATGGCAAATAAGACGTCCTTATAACTTCAAGGAGGTTGAAGATTATCATATAGTAACCATTAGACTTTTTTGTATTCGATAGACGTTGGAAAATGTCAAACATAAAGACATCCACAGTTCGTTCTTTTCGTGTTTCCGTGTTCCTTAGAAAACATGTGCACTTAGTTCTTAAAATGTACCCCGTTGCCATTTATAATTTTATTGGTGGTGGACTTTGTGAAAAAATGTGCCGGTAATAAGGAATTCTTTCTATGCATGTGTTTTTTCTAAACCGCACGCAGCAAAGCTTGTGCACTTATGTCTGACTATGTTCGAAACTGTGCAGTACCAGTGATAAAACGTATTGTAGTAAAATTTGTGGTGGAAGTATTATAGATGTAAAAAGAAGTCGGAAAGGGATCATTAGGTAAAAACATATGATTTGAATTATTTCTCTTTTTTTAAATCCAAGCTAAACCGTAAAGTGGATACACAGATAGAAGATTTTCCTATTAGCATATATTTTGTTTTGTTTGTGTTTAAGTTTATTTACATTTAACCAATTTATTTCGTTTTTCATAATGTCAAATAAAAGTAAACGACCTTTTTTGTTCAAATGTTATTCTCTACAATAATAAGTGTTTTACACCACTTAGATTCGTAATGTAGCCATTATAGGCAGACAAATCATTACATACACCTTTACCATTGAATTTCTCGTAATCTGTTGACCAACGACAAATTATTATAGAAGCAAAATGATGGATAATCTAATTCCCTACAAAAGTGTTTCTCCAAAATTATAGGATTTCCTCATACAACATTTTCCTATTTCTTTGCCTAGGACAAACCTTTCCGATTTCTTTCTAATTTCGCGCAACTACGTAAGCAAAAAGTAGATAGATAGCGGCATGGATGTGTATGTGTCCTCTTAGGCGTACAAGCAGCTTCAGGGGACGGCCACAGATGGCGGTGATGGCGGCTGCGTTGACTGTAACCATGGCAATGGCGATGCCAGCGCCCTCCAACTGTTAATCGAGCTGTGGCTGCACGTCAGAGACGTCTGCATCGTGCCCTTGATCGCTAAACCGCTCAAGGTGACAGTGCTGTTGCTGCATTACTGCCTCAGACACAAGTTGCACTGAGAGATCGACCACAAGGTGCTACAATAGCGACTAATCTCCCAATTTCATGTAAAAGGTTTTTGTCCACTACAGATATCGAACTACACTCGTAAAGCGAAAGGACTCCTCTCAAAACGTATGACAGATGGGACGCAGTCGATTTGTCTAAACATATCGACGAAGACCCATTTTCCATATATTTTGTGCGGAGTCCTTTTGTTAAGGCGCAATGGATGAGAACCTTATAGACATTTTAATGTACTTACTTTTTCGGTAATCCCTATGTGGTTTCCAACAATCCTTTTTTTTTAATAAATGCAAATGGTGCAATTTTTTTACACACAACACGTTTTCGTTGAAAGATTGTTCATTTGATTTCCCTATAAAAAGTTGCGTTTGTATGTTTTTCCCAGTTTTTTACTTTGACTAGCGTTTCATATTCTTGCAAAACCGCTACAAATCGTGGTACCTAAAGTGAAAACTATTTTGAATATCCTTTATTAATTTATAAAAACATAACATTTTATATAATTGTTAGTACAAAAATTGATTTATTTTTGTTAACCCTGGGTATAGAGGAAGGATAATACTTT